>CM060830.1:74745000-75345000 GCA_030762175.1 Metallyticus violacea
TACCTTGATACTAAAAGCAGACCTAGGATGTCCAATCCTGAACCACAAAAGTACACACAACCTAAATTGAACAGTCTTGTAAGATAGCTTTCACATTTCAAAGATAAAACAGACTTCTAGACTAAAAGATAAATGTCTTTTTATAAAGGTGTCAGAATTGGTCATTTACAAACATAAAACACAGTGACAGAAAAATTCTTTTCTGCACAAGGCCCAGTGGTTTTCTGTAATGATATGAGACCTCTTTGAGGAACTAAAACAGAGGTACAGTGTATCAAATTGGAAACTATTTATTGACTCATCTCAGAGAAGTATGAAAGTAGGTTTTCTGCATAATGAAAATTTAAAGACTTCCATATCCATTGCTCATTCCATACATTTGAAGGAAAGTTATGATAACTTTGAATGTAATACTCAAAGCAGTTCAATAGTTATACAGATTTGAAAGTCATGGAATGCTGATAGGTATGCAGGGAAGTTACAAAATTCTGCTCCTTTTTATGCCAATGAGGCAGGCAAAATACAGCAGAACTTTAAATGAGATGTGGGAGAAATTGACACACTTACAATCCAGAAGAAGGAAATATACAGTAAAACCAATTGCTTTGGTTTACAGCTATCCCTACATACTAAGCTTGGGTTAGTTAAAAAGTTCTTGAAAACACTTGAAAGGACAAATCTAAAAGGATTTAAGTATCTGAATGAAAAACCATGAGCTATCTCAGTTACAAAATTAAAGGAAGGTGTCTTAGTGAGACCATGGGTTTGTATGAACTTTGTGGATAAAACAAAGACCCCTAACTACAGATAAGGCAGGCAGAAGTTGTCAAATGCTTGTAAAGAAATCAGTTATGCCACAATGCTCAAACTCCCATTTCTTGCACTAGCATTTAGATATATTACCAACCAATCTTGATGATGTTATTGACAAGATGGGTAACAATTTAATCAATACATAAAGTTAGGCACTTCTAACCTTCAATTCTGCATCAAATTCAATTCAGGTGCTGCTAAGTTTTGCAATTCGTAATATTTATGTTAAAGTTTTTTTGAAAAAAAAGTTTGGTGATAAAACAGTGCTGATATTTGACTATTTTTACAAATTTAGTACCTAAGTTATAATTTAAAATCTATATGATAAGAGAAAAATGAATATGCTTCTAAAATCAACATTAAAAATTGGATTATGTAAGCACATTTTTAACTTTGGCAATTAAAATTAATTTAATTTTTTTGGCCAGTGATATTGAATAGTACGGAACACTGGAGTAATATAGTTTGATATTCAGGATTTAATAGCAAAGTAAAATAGTGTTCAATTTTGGGTTAGAATGACTTCATGTCATCTTATTGATTGAAATAAATTGTTTGTTAATAATCTATCAATAGTGCAATAAAATTTAGCATTAATGTAATCTAATTTAAACATACTAAAAGAAAGGTTGTTTTAATAATTAAATTTAAACCATGGAATTCTTAAATAATAATTATTGCATTTGTGTCATAATAGACGATAGGAACAAAGTGCAGTTCTACTGTTTTCCTAATGTTACAAGATATCTTTTGTCAAATTATTTTATGCAATATTTGACCATAACACTGAGAAAGAGTTTAATTGACTTTTCCTTTCATTATACCTTTATTTAGGGTATTTTGTTGCATTTTTATCATTAGTTTTTTGTCTTTGAAATGTAATGGCATACTATAGTTTATTTGAATTACTGATGATCAAAATTACATTCTTTACATTACAAATTGTTTTCAATTATCGTAATCACAAATGATTCCAATAGGAAAAAATCATTAATGATTCTGGAAGAAGATAACTCCCTTCACCTGACTCTAGTACCATGCCTGTTGCACAAAAAATGTTACATTAATGCACCAGAAGAAGATGCAACTCTCATGATGAAGAGGATTATTGGTAATGAACCCACTGAAAACCATCGAATCATTGTTAGTAAGCTTACAAATGAAACTTGATAAAATACAGTTGCATGATACTCCCTGGAGATTTAATGCCCTAATATGGAAGTTTGAAACCACAGAACCGAGCATTCTGTATCTCAGATTACTTGTTAAATGCATGTATTATTTATTTGTAATACCTATGCTAATTACTGGCAAATATCCTGACAAAATATAAAAATATTAATAGGTAATGAAACATTCCATATTGTATATAAGAGCGAAACTGCATTCTATTATGATATCCTACTTAAGGTTGTATCAACAGGTAATATTTAATAATTGCTCTTCAGATGAACCATATGAATTAAGGGAGTTCATTTTGAATGTTTAGATTAAAATATTAAAAAAACCTTTTATCTAGACTTATTTTTTGGCCTATTTTTCACAGTTTTTGTCTTCATTTTTGTATAGATGGTGCTGTGAGATTGTCAACTGTCCTTTGCACATCTATATATAATTTATGGGGCCTCAGCTTATGGAGCCAATGTGAGTTTGAGGTGCAAAAATTAGTTGTTTGTTGTTTCCCTGAGAAACTGCTTTCAGCAAAAGAGGGGACATACTTTTTGAGACAAGAAATAGAAGTCTTATTTTCAGCACTCAAAAGTCTTTTTGTACCAAATTGTTTAAAAAATATAATAACATTTCCTGTTTATAGACAGCTAACTTTGCAGTTACTTCCCAAACCTCCGTGCCATTATCCAAGAGCATAGCTTATTCTAAAATTGATATTATTGTATGATTGGCTTCACTGTATAAGTTCCAATTTACATTTTAATATTCTAAAATAATGGTATACTTAATGAAAATTAAACTAATCAATTCATAATGGATGCATTCACAGCCTTTCATACCATAAAATGCAGGGTTTTAATCATAAATTTTTCTCATAAGTTATGTTTCATGTCTACAGGATGTTAATGAACAACATTGAAAATCTTGCAAGATTCTGTCAATATCATGCATATATTGTTATTTTGTAACTGAAGGTAAAGATCAAAGTAACTCATTAAATGTATTACAAATTGAAGAACTGGAAAATGGTTACAGTTTTTCTTAACTTGCCAACATGCACTTGATGTTGAGGAAACACGATGTTGTGCTGTAAGAGCTCCTGAGATTTAAAGAGTAAGATTCCTTAATATGAGTTATTCACATCATATTACATTTCAATCTGTTGATAGGCATTTGCATGAAGTTCAATGTTTAAGGTGCAAGGAAAAGTAAAAGTAAATGGAATATATATCCTTTTGAAACTTTCAACCCTAACATGTAAGTTTAAAATCATTGACCCTGGATTCAATGTTTCAAAGTGCTTATCTTTGCCATGTCCTTGAACATTGCTTTCTGCTTCTGTTTGCTGCTTATCTCATGGAAATATAAATTCATACATGAAGATGGCTAGATAGTTGATCATGCAGCAGTGTATTCATGCACACAAATGTTATTTTAAATGTGAATCAATTGGTCATATGCCAGTTGTATGCAAAATTTATTCAGAATTTTTCTGATTAGTTGATTCCTACTAGAACTGTTTTTCAATATTGTGTACAAATTTAAATATGCTGGTAAAGGTGAAAGTATACAACTTTAACAGAGAAGAAATTAGATAAAATTGACACAGATCTTAAATTTTCACCAAAAATCACTAAACAATCACAAATGGAGAATTGGAATGTAACAAAAATGTTGGCAACAAAATGAGAAATATGGTGACCCAAACTTAATCATATCAATGAGAATTGCTTTCTCAATACAGTACCTATTTAATCATAAGAAGATGGCAATTCCAGCATCTTCTGTAAAGTAAGCTTGTAAACATATTTTAATAAGTGGAGTTGAAACTTATAAATTTAAGGGGCTTTGAAAAAGATTTTATGAAGAAATGTTTTTGACTTCTAAATGATCAACAGTACAAAAAATAATTACGGTTTAAAAAGCAGAATTTCATACAATAACTCTAATTTGTTCACCTATAGAAAACTGCAAAATTTTAGATTTTAGGTACAGGAAAACCAATGTTGGTTGCAAATGTTTTATTGAGATAGGCAAGATTGTGGTGGGTTTCTAAATACAAGCACCAAGTGAGGACTTCTGGTGACCAAGACCAATAAATTACTTAACAAGACTTATAATTCAGATCATTGTATGATTGAGTTGAACTGCACATTCTTATTGCTCCACTTTTTTATATATGGAGAACGTTTGTTTGTATCATCAGCTAACTGTCGATTGATGGATAATTCATTACTAGCTAAATTTCAAAGCAGGAGTTCAAAGAATTCATTTGATTTAATAGAAAAAATTAAGGACATAAAATTACAACCCTCTGACACATATCGTTCAACGTAGAATTGCTGTTTCCAAGCACACCTAAATATAAACTCCTAATTTATCTCCATGATTGTTTAAGAACAAGTGGAATTAATTATACATACATAAAGGAATACACTAAACTCACCAAAATTTGCACAAACCAATCCTACTTTTCTTTCAAGGGCAAATTTTACAAACAACAATGAGGACTGACTATGGGCAGCCCCTTATCTCCATTTCTAGCTTACTTTTCATGAGCAAATTTGAAACGCTCATCAACTCAGCATTCCCATACATATTTAAAATATGGTACAGATATATTGACAATATATTTGCCACAGTTAATCAAAAACTCATTGATGATGTCATAAAACTTCTCAATATACAAGATAAAAACATATTCACATACAAAACAGAAACAGATAACATGCTAACATTCTTGGACAGTAAAATAATGAAGTATCAGGAAACCTGGAATTTAGAATATACAGAAAGAATGCACATGCAGACAATCACACCAAACAAAATTTTTTAAAAATTGTAAATCTTGAAAAAAGTTTTCATATGGAACTAACACAGTGAAGCTCATGTGAAGCTTAAGGTTAGTGAAGCATGAAGAGTGTTAAGACGACAGATTCAAATCACACCAAAACTGACAGTTTTAACCCCACAAAGCGCAAACATGCAGTTACCAACAGCTTAACACACAGCTAGTTAACCTAAAAATTGGCAAAGAAGAATACTTTAAAGAATACAACAAATAGAAAGAACAACAGTTAAAAATGATTTTAAAAAACTAGTACACAAAAAAGTACAGAAATTCTAGAGGCAAAAATTGCAGAATATTCTTAAAGATTTTAATATCTGGTTAGCACCTGAAAACAGATTTAATGTTAAAAATCTCCTTATAGACAATGTTAATGACAGTATTCCACAGGAGAAAAAAGCAGGTATTTACAAAATAATGGTGCTGAATGTGAAAAAATCTGCATTGGAAAAACAAAGAGAAACATAAGCACATGGTTAAAAGAACATTTCAGCAATATAAAATATAAGCAAATGAAGAAATCAGCAGTAACATTACATTTCTGAAGAGAAAATCATAACATAGTGAATAAAGAAAAATTATTAAAATCATTACAAGGACCTACAGAATTTAGCAACATGGGAGAAAATCTACATTTACAAATACAAAGACAGTTTAATAAACTTCAGCACTTATGAGGATGAAAACATAAACTTTAAGTTCATTATCCTCCACCAGAGCAGAATACATATTCCCACGGCATAACAAACTATCCAGCAGTCAACGGTTAGCTGATGATGTGGACAAAGAGTTCCCAAAACCTGTTCTACATATATAAACAAGTAAGTGGAGCAATAAGAGTGTGTAGTTGGATTAAATAATACAATGATCTCAATTGTGTAATTACCTTCACTATACAAGTCCTAATTAACATTTGTAGTTAACAAGACTTGTTTAAATATAAGCCACATGATAAAGTAAGTCTGGCAAGGTTACACTAAAATGACAGACTTAAAATGCCTGTGATGCAGAGAGCCATCTGATTGTTATTTAGGATCTGTGAAAACAGGCTTTATACCAGAGAGCAAGGCGTATTTATGTTCAAATTAAGATCTAATTTCTAACTTATTTGAAAGAAGACAGGATGAAGATGATGATTATTTTTTTTTGATTGATTTATTTATGAACACTCTTTAACATCTCAGGTCATCAGCATCCCATTCAACTCAGGGCGTGAAACAGCCGACATATTTTGCTCAGAGGCCTCTCTTTCAGGCTTGAGGTTCTTTTTTGTGCTGTAAATGTATGACACGGGACCCCACAGCTTTACTTCCCTTCCGAAGGAAGCCATACTTATGATTTTTACGCCCCCAAAAAAAATCCATCGACCCTGGCCGGGTTCGAACCCGCGATCTTCTGTATAGGAGGCAAGTATGGTAACCACTACACCACCGATCATCATCATCAAAATTCCAAACATATGTAATTTGAAAATATTTATGAGTTAAGCAAAAAGGTATAGAAATAGTAGTTATTAAATTAAAACAGTTGTTACAATGCATATTGCCATTCAAAATCAATCCAAAATGTATTAACTCAATTTTCTTGCCGATGAAATGGTCGTGAGGCAATTCACTTACCTCCATATTATCGTCATTCAATCCAATAAAACTTGTTTGGGCTCAGCTTAAGTAGGAAGTTTAAAATAGAAATAACACTAAAAGTATTTATACAGATGAGTCAATATTAGGTGACACTAAAACTTCACTAACTGATTAATTCCTCAGAACATGTTTCAAGAGCATTCACTCTCATCTTCAGCTGGGGACTGACTAATTCTAGCAGGTGACGTAGTGGCATCTGGTGGTTCCATTAGATAACGGAACAGGAAGTCCATTGGAGGAATGTCAAAATTCATCACTCTCTGTTTATTTATTAAAATATAAATCTTTTCCCATATTGCCAAATCCTTGGGATTGGTGGTAGCTTTTAACAGTTTGACTTCTCCTGCAATGTTATGATCGTAAGTCCAAAAGTGATCTGCAACCACCGATTTATCCACTTGTTTATATCTTAAATTTCTGAAGTGTTCTTTGGTCCTTGTCTCCATGCATTTAGCTTTGTAGTGGCACATTTATCATTATGATTGTATTAATTTTCATTAATTACAGTGCATTGGCAAGAACATATATTACACTGAATTAATGAGATGGAAAGATATTTGCAGTGCGGGGTGGGGAGGGAAGTACATGCGACAACATTGCGCAAAATACTTGTGTCTCATTCACTTTGAGGTAAAATTTCAGTTAACAATTTGAAAGTAAAAATTCTGCATCACTAATAAATATAATATAACCAAAAGCTGAAAAAATATAATAATTGAGAATTTCAAGTAAGACATTACTGAATGTAATGCAGAAACATAACGAAAAAAGTTGCATAAAACACTAAATACTGAAATACTGTTATATATGCGATTCATTGTTAAATTATTTATCAAATTGGAAACCCAGCAAAATTAGAACTATCCAGGCTCAGGAAAATGTTAAATAAATTGCAATGTACCAAACATTCAGAGCCATTGCTCACCATCAGCACTGATACTTGCATGAGCCAGGAAAGCAGCAAAACCAGAGGCAAACTTGCAAACAGTAGAGGCGAAAACAAGAATATGTTTTGTGCTAAACATAACTCTGACTCCCTACTAGAGGGGGTCAGTGAAGAAACTCTTATGTGTGCACTAAAATGGGTAGATTGAGCATTTTCAAGAAGTACTGCAATATGCAGATGTATTTAAAAGAGAATCAGTAACTGCATTCGGAAGGTGGACTGTATACACATAGCACAAATGTAGGAAAATTTTCTAGTCTCGGTTTCAAGAAAAGAAAGTGAATATGGTTATGATCCACAAATCATCACCTTTTTGAAGTTTATCAATTTGAAGCAGTACTAAGTAACACTGAGAAAGCAGAATAGTAATCCTTTTGTAAAGGTTTCAAATTATGTTCTAAGAAAATTCATAATGGAAAATTTCAGAGAATCTTTATAAGAAGCTAGTATTGTGAACACATCTGGGATGCAATATTGATTTTGTTTTCACACCTGAATTTCTTTCCACTAAATTGTGGTGATGTGACTGATTTCATTAAGAAATTTAGTAATAGAGTAGCACAGGTATGAAGGAAAACAGGATTTTTTTTTTTTTGAATGGTGTTTAATGCCCATTTTTACTATTATGGCACCACAGGCGGTGAACACTGGTGATACATGAAATGAAATGATAAATTGAGAAAAGATTTAAAGGAAGGAAACTTTCCAGGTCTAAGTTTAGTGTACCTCTCCGACATATGCCAGTCATGAGGACTGAGGAAAACCTGGAAAAAAACTCAGTCAGGGAGGACGGTCCTGGTGGGATTCGAACCCCTGGCCTCCTGCTCATGAGTCCACACCTTAACAACCTCGGCCACCCATGGTGGTCGGAAAACAGAATGCTGCCATGTAAAGTGATGATTGATAGATGAATGCAGAATGTTATAGACAGGCCGAAAGGAGATGTTATTAATGTAATTAATTTTCTACTCATATTTATTGTACACATAACTGATATAAGTGTTCCTGTCTCAAAAACAAGAGTTGATCATCAATATCAGAAACACAGTTATATTTATACAACTGTCAGTCCTGGTGGTGTAGTGGTTACCATACTTGCCTCCTAAACCCAAGATCGCGGGTTCGAACCCGGCCAGGATCGATGGATTTTTTCGGGGCGTAAAAATCCTAAGTATGGCTTCCTTCAGAAGGGAAGTAAAGCCGTGGATCCTGTGTCATAAATTTACGGCACGAAAAAGAACCTCAAGCCTGAAAGAGAGGCCTCTGAGCAAAATTTGTCAGTCGTTTCACGCCCTGAGTTGAATGGGACGCTGATGACCTTAGATGTTAAAGAGCGTCCATAAATAAATCAATCAAAAAAAAAATACTTATACAACTATATCAAATTAGAATATTTTTCTTTATCAGTCATTCATTTCTGTAATTTGTTGCTTTCTAGACAATCATTGAGAATTAAATCTTGTATGCTATCAAAAAACTTTCATGATATTTTAATATATATTTATTCATTTATTCTACTCATATCATAAGTAGCTTCTTTAATGAATTTTCTGATATGCAATAACAGTGCTTGTACCACAGCCCTTTTGCATTATGAAACAGTTTCATGATGCTGATAAGTTACAAAAGCATGTAAAACCTATATGTAACTCTCATTTCTTAATAATCTTCTTGCCCAACCCCCCTTCCCAAGTGTACATTATTCTGTTCATTAACTACTTTTTTGTGCCAGTTGCAACCACTTCTTCATCCCTATGTCCTTGGTCACAAAAGCACATTTTAAATAAATAATAATTTATTATGTCATTTTAAAAAGTAATAATAATTTTACAATATTTCATGAAACAATCCCAGGGATATCAAGCTTCTCTGTAAGGAACTAACCTTCTTAAAGAAGGTGTTGACACTGCCCCTCTGCTTGCTGTTGGTAGTGCACCATATATGTATAAAAAGGGTTGTTCTCAACTCTTTTCACTAATTAATCAATTAATCACATTAGATGAATAATAGCTATAATAGTTTCTCTAACAATTTCTGAGAATTTTATCTAGGGGAGCAACAAGGGATATCAAATATCTGTGATCTGTGGGGGTGAAACTTTGTGAAATTAATAGCAACAATATGAAGAGACTATACAGATAGAGAGAAGAATGCACGATTAGTAGATACATTTAAAAATGGGAAAATTTAACATGTGATGAACAAATTTCTGATCATTACATCATGGAGGTGGTTAGGCTCATGCATTCTTGAAAACAAGCACATTTCTTATAAGGTCTGTGTAGGTAATTGCATGTCAGCTTCAGATCTGCAAAAGCAGTTAGTTGTCTTGAATATAAATTGTAAGTTATAAACATGTGAACTGATGAGCATAAGATGATTTGTGTGCAGACTTCCACAGCCCTTTTTGGCATGGTATAATGATGAGGGGAAATACTTCCCCACAAATAATGAAACCTAAGTACATCTCTGCAAGCCTAAATGCAAGAGAATATTTTAAAGAATAGCAGAACAGTCAAAATTGCCCTGTTGGCTGTCCTGGGATATGGAAGAAGCAATTTAGGAGCTTTCAGAAAAAGTGTGAAACATTGCAATATTGGTGAAGGAACTGAAGAAAGATACATGGAGCCATCTCGGGATATTTGTCTAACATGCATAACATCCTTCATGATGTAATTCATCCTCACAATTGCTGCCAAAACTGTTGAAATCATTCAAATATTGAGATTTCAGACATTACAGCATCCTCCATAAAGTCTTGATCTTTATCCCCCAGATATGATGTGTTTGTACTCATGAAGAATACTTTGGGATAAATATTTATAATTGAAGTGATGCATTCCCTGGCTGCAGGCACAACCAAAAACATTTATTTTCTTTGTTGGAGTAAAGAAATATGCAGTGATGCGAGAAGTGTATCGCAAAGGGGATTCATTATGTAGAAAAATGACAACACTTGTAATTGTAGCATAATTATAACATATATTAAGACAGCTAAAGCAGTTTAAAAATCTCAAGCAAGAAAATAGCGACAGCAACAAGGGCTGACCAGCTTAACTAGTATAGGAATTTTTAAACCGTTCTGACTGTATGTTTATTTAATGTACATGCAGTGGCATAATGAAGACTGGTTAGACCTCCCTGCAAAGTTAAATATGGTCCCCTTAACATGTTCATGTTCCAAGCATATGGTTTGGCAGCATGTCTTCCATCACGGAAAATATCAAATTTGATAGACTGACAGACCTTGGAGGAATCAAAGGGAATAAAATTTGCCTGTATGATATTAATGATTGGCAGTGTTTTTTTTATAATTATTATTATTATCGTTGTTGTTATTGACGGTGGTGTAGGAAACCAAATGCTAGACATACAGTACAATGTTTACCTCTAAAATCTGATACATGCACACTGTAATATGTGGAATTCATAAGGGTCATTGGAAACTGCAAAGACATCTAGTATTCTTTGAGGCAAAAGTTTGCATTACTTCACTCACATCAGTACTTCGTGTTCTCACACTTGATACTTTAAATACTGAGTCCACTTAATCGGGCTTGTGACATGGTGCTATGTAAATATGTTTTTATTAGTTTTAATTTTGAAAAGGATCACTCGGCTGATGCAACAGTTACAGGTGGAGAGAGAAATATTTTTTGTTCATGATGATATGTGATCTCCTAAAGTCAAAATATTCAGCATAGGAGACCAAGAAGATCTAAGGGTCTTTGCGTATGCCATATAATTTGTCAAATTTAGATAGTTGAAACATGCATGAAATGTCAGCCTCACTCAAAGGAAAACATTTCTGATAGCTGGAAGGTAATCAAGTATATTTCAAATAATGGTCATAGGAGAAATTTATTAAAAGAATATGTTCTCTCTGTTTATTCCTTGCACTTTCTCATTTTCCACCCCCTTTTTTTAATATTCACCGAAGAATCTCAATAAGTTCAAATGAACATCTCAATTCTGAAATATTATTCTAATAATAAATTTTCCCATTTATAATTAAATTAATTATTATATTAAAAATATGTATTTGAATTATATACTATGGCTTAGAAACTAAATTGTTTACAGCACTGAAATAAATTTATTTATAGCGATAAAATAATTGCTGTCATATTTATCTTGAATTAACATTGTTTTGTTTCATAGATGTTGAAATTGAAAATAAATTAGAAAGGGTTGAAGCCTGTAATTAATATCTGAATGTTTTTTTTATTGTTGTTTTGTTGTAATTTGAGTTGCAACTAACATTTTTAATGTACAATCTGAAGAAAGAAAACAGAGAAGACATCTTTTTGCAAGCAGCATGAAAATATATGTGTGTTTCAAATGTTTTGTTGAAGATGTAACTTGCACGAAATGAGACCTGCGCCTCTTTTAACATCTTGCACAGAGAAAATCAACCTATTTTTCCACGTTTTGAAACCTGGAATGCAGAAATATATGAAACAGGTATGGCATGAACATAAATTCTAAAATTTAGTTGTATTATTTTGTATAGAATATTAGTGCAAGTGCAACTGGTGATACATTTATGTCTACTAAAGAGCATGCTTAAGTAGTTATGTTTTTGTTTTATGTAATTTGAATATGTGGCTATGCTTCATTCAGTAGAAACAGATTTGTTAATATACAGAATGATTTGCATGTGAACTTACAGTTATGGAATGACTTTAATTTCATTTTATGCATCCTTGAACTTAAGCTTTTAACATTCTACATGAATTAAAAATCTTTGAAATATATTAGCATTGTAAATGATCATAAAGCAGTGACTAGACTAATTATCCCCTGCATTCAGCACATGCATTATATGTGTATGAACAAGTACAACATTTGCAGAAAAATGCATCCACAGATGGTTAAAACAAGGAGAAATAATAGTCCTTATTCTATACCTATTCTACCTTGAATTAAGGATAGCAAAATAAAACTGACTGTAATAATTGACTAGTATCAACATCTAACACCCTAACCTATTGAAGTCTTTAGAATATGATTTCTCCTGCAACTATAAAATAATTTAGTTAAATGCCAAAACTAAAACTGAATTAATCTATAAGTTGCCTTTCATTGTTTGCAACAAATATAAATGTATCTTCAATAATATGTAACAAATAAACATTTTATTTCTATATATTGAATCAGTGCCCTTTGAACTCCTAAATTAATGTGCATTTCTGCTGATTATTGCCAATGTTTTGGAACTTTGGCCAGATAGGTTGTGACAAGTATAATACATTATTTTTGGGAAATGAATTCTCATTCTTTATTCACTGTTCTGGGGGGTTATATTTATATAATTTTGTTTTGATTATTTTTTTAAATATTTTTTTTTTCATCTGTGCTGAATACAATTTAAGATGAGAGAATTCCTTGCCAGTCTTCCTATACACTGTCTCCATTTTAAAATCTTCACTGAGGTATTTTGCACCATTTTCATTATGTCTTTTACATATAAGCATGACCCTATTTTATCTTCCTTAGGTAATTAGACACATTGTTATGGGATATAGCCTTAATATTTTAACTTGTATCTTTTTCAAAAGTTGTGTTCAAACATCAGAAGATTTCTAAACCCATTTTCTAGTTTTCTTATGCAGCAAATTGTCCTACTGTGCACCCATTTTTGTCATCATAAATATTGTCATTTTTATTAACCCATCTAAAGAGAACATTTCACTAACTGTAGTGCTGTATGAGGTAAGATTATCATGGTTAGCATCAATTCAGTAGAAAATTGCTTTCAGGCTTGTGGACCATGATCTAATTGATGAAATCACGTCAATGTTTTGCCCACTACTTTATCAGGCATCATCAGAGGAGAAATGTCTCCCATCAATCCAACACCACCACAGGTGCAGACAGGTGCAGGTCGAGGTCATTAAGGTGCAGACTCGTGAGTGGGAGGTCTGGGGTTCAAATCCTGCCAGGACTGTCCTCCCTGATGGAGGTTTTTCCAGGTTTTCCTCAGTCCTCATAAATGGCAAATGCAAGGGAGGTACCCTAAACTTAGGCCTGGAATGTTTCCTTCCTTAAAAAATCCTTTCCTAATATATCATTTCATTTCATGTATCACCAGTGTCCACTGTCTGTGGTGCCTAGTAGTAAAAATGGGCGTTAAACACTATCATAAAAAAAAATCCAACAAGGGTGCCATGATCTGCCTAACTTGTCTTCTTGATGTACAATGGACATCCAATGTCCTATGGACATTTGTCCTGAATTTTTTTGCATTGGGCCCATTTTATGAACAACTGTTGCAAGAAAGGAATGTTTTTTATATGCTAGGAGCAGCAAGAAGTGCAAATTCAGTCAGAAAATTTCTTTATAAACTATGAGAATAATTCAAGGTATTTATTTGGTCAAAAACATACTCCGAAAACTATAATGCAAAAGCATTACAAATATAAAACAATACTGTTAATTTTAGTAAATAAGCACTTTACCTAAAAGTGTGCCAGAATACCCCTGTTCATTTTTAACCTTTCTCACCCTCATTTTACATCTTGGAAGTTGGTCATCCTAACGCTGACTGATGGGCACAAGATGATTGAGGTACAGATTTTTATGGCCTTTTTGAAGGAAAATATTTACTGGCAGCTATTGTCAATGGACAAAAAGTGGGTATATCACTATAAAACTTAAGCAAGAGGTTCTAAAGAATGACAGCACACCTCCAGTAAAGCAGTTCAGGTCTTAACCCTCAAAAGGACCCATTTTAGAGCTCTAAATGGAAAAATGTGAAACACTGAACAATACACATAATTTTGTTGAATGCAAATATTAGTAAGTTACAGTAAATCTTCTATTTCTTCAGTTTGTAAATTTAGGTATGTTAACCATTTCTTCACATTTACATAAGATTCTGTGTTGGTATGCTCAGGAATAAGGATTATTTATCAAATGACACCATTATATCTATATTAATTTGCAGTTTTGCTATTTTTAAGTATTTTGACTAAATCAAATAAATTACAACTGGAAATATAATGGTGTCGTTTGACATAAAACTCTTATTCCTGAGCATACCAACAGATAATCTTATGTAAATGTAAAGAAATGGTTAACATACTTAAATTTACAAACAGAAGAAAAACAAGATTTACTGAAACTTACTAACATTTCCATTTAACAAAATTTCTTCAGTTTTAACCAAAGATATTACCAACAAGTTTCAAGCCTAGCTATGGGAAACCCCTTGTCTCTGTTTCTAGTGGATTTATTCATGAGTTCCTTTGAAATACATATCACCAAAGTCTTCTCTTTAATTTTCAAAACGTTGTATAGGTATATGGACAACATATTTGCAATAACACTGAAAAAAACATCCAACAGATGCTCTGAAACTTCTTAATCTATAACATAAATCTATATAGTTTACCATAGAAGGAGAGAGAAATGGTTGGCTCCTATTCCTAGATTTGAAAATCATAAGAAATGAAGGTTGTATAAACTTTGGAATTCATAGAAAAGAATCACGCCCAGAAAAATTACTTAAATGATAGTTATAACCCCATTCCACATAAATATGCAGTGTTTCATAGCTTGGCACAAAGATTAATTAACATCCCACTCACAGAAACATAGTACAAAATGGAATACAATAGATTATCAATTTGGCAATAACCAATCGTTTTAACAAAGGCACAGTAATAAAAATTATCAATAAATTTAACAGACAAAAATCAATAAGAGCAGTTTCCACACTGAAGAACACCAAGGAAAGAAACAAATTCAAAATTTTCACATACCATCCAACTTAACTCAGCAAATTTAAGAAGATATTCAAAGAACATGGAATAATGTTAGCCCCAAAGAACAAATATAATATCAAGAATTTATTAGATTGCACAGTAAAAAACACCATTCCAATAGAACATAAATCAGGAATTTATGAAATCAAATGTGCAGATTGTGATGAGAGATACATTGTAAAAATGAAGAGAAATTTGGAAATTCAGAGAAAAAAACACTTTAGGGATATTCATTTTAAGCAAGGTTAATAAGTCAGCAGTAGCAGCTCACTTTTGGACCAAAAATCATGAAATTAAACCAGAGGCTAAGCTGCCAAAACATCTTCACAACCCAATGGAGCTATGACTTGGGAAAAAATTTTCACCTTAAAAAATAAGAAAAACTTAATGAATTTTGATTTTCTTCCTATGAATGAACTCTGCAAGTACCTGCTAGAACCATTAAACACCACCACAGGAGCATCCTGGGTATCCAGCCACCATTTCCAGTAGCAGTAGTTGATCAACAGCTGATTATGAGAGTGAGTGCTCCTGAAACATGTCCTAGTTTTATATAAGTGAAGTTAGTGTGAACATTTGGAATACATTAGTGTAGGGTTCTTCCTTAATGATATATTATGTTCTCATATGGTTGCTGGCGTTCTTGAAGACATTTGGAAATTAAAATTTTACATCTTATAGCATGCCCTGTACAGCCATGATCTTGCTCACTCAGATTATTGTTTGTTTGCACTCCTGAAAGATGCATTGAGAGGAAAGAGATTTGAAAATGATGATAAGGTCAAAAATGAATGCATTCTCAGCTGCAGGCACAACCAAAAATTTGTTTCTTTCAAATGGAATGAAAGAAGTTGATGCAATGATATAAGAAGTGTATCAAAAAGGAAGTGATTATATAGAACAATTTTATATAACTTATGTATCTAACAAATTATGTATCTCAAAATACTGAATATGCTATTACTTTTTGAAATGCTTTTAAACATTAAATACATTCGCAGGTTCTCATTTTGTTTGCTTGATAAATATTCTAAGAGCCTATGGCAAAACATTATGTCATATTCAGATCAGGATGAAATAGCACAAAGTGTTAAATTGGGACTAACGACTAGATATGTAAATAATTTCACAGATATGAACCTATACTCTTGAAGCTATTAATAATGAAATCATAAAACAATATTGATATAGAGTTGGGTTGGCGACATACTTCACTTACTCTTCTGCTGATGATAAAAGTGAATGTTTCCAAAACAGTCCAATTAAAAAGCCAAGTAAGTGAAGTATAAGTTTCATCAAACCAATTCTATATCAATATCAGTTTCACAGATTTTTTTTCTGGAAATGAGATATTGAATTGACCATCTGATAACTTATAATAATTTTAATTAAAATGAATATTCTTAATTTGCTATTTTTGTATTAAGGAAAAGACTAAACGATTCCATTCTCATTAAAATATTTTATAATTATAAAGGCAGAGGCATTGTCATAATATAAAGAATTTCCTGTATGGTTGGTTGTCTCATTTGAATCTTTTTAGAGAACCTTAGGTAGATCAATCTCTCTGTACCATTTTGCCATTAATTACTTCTGGTTATACAACAAGCAGTGGCTACATTCCTCTATGTTGAGAAGAAAGCTGCCATGTACTTCGCAACATTTGTTGGTCTGTTTGCCTTGTTAAACTGCTTGTTTGGAAAGACTCAGATTGGCCTGTAATTTTGGGTTCAAATTGGTAACTTGAAGTCTTTTTACCTGCTATAATGGCTAAAATCCAGCTAAATCTTCCCAGTATTTTCTCTATATCCTTCCTTTCTTCCACTCTTTCATATGTTTCGAAAAGGCTATGTGGCACTTATCAAGAAGAAAGTTTACTAGTAATGAAAGTTTATGCAGGAGGGACAAAAATGGACTGAATTCCAAAGACCATTTTATGTCTGTAAAGTTAGTTTATATCTTCTTTTATCATTTTCACCATTAGATACAAGCTCTTCTCTGACACTACCAATGTGGCTTGGGAATATGCATATGGAAACTCCTTGATGCTTATTGTATTTCTAGTAGTATTGTTGCTTCTACCTCTTTCGTGATCCACTTATTCTACCAGTAGTGAGAGAGTCATGATAGAAGTAATGATGATTGGCTGCATACCAAATAAGCCTGTCTGCTTGTCAGGTCGGGAAACATATCCTTAGAATTTATTTTTTTATAATCATCAGATTCTAGAGGGCATGTAGTGGTTCCTTTTCTATTTGAGAATTTAATGGTCTACATTTCAAAGTTAGAAGTGATAATAGTAAATTGGTGTTTGAATTATACAAAGAAGATAAAAAAAAATTGTTGATTTCTTCACACTAATGTGTTAAGGATGCATACTTACGAGGTATGGTCCATAAGTTTCCAAATTGATCATGTTAGAAAAGAGAATGGAGATATAAGGTATCATTTTACATCATAATCTCCCTTCATTTTACTACACTTCTTACATCTCTGAATCAACATTTCATCCCCCTAAATCATAGAAAATTTTTTCAGCAAAATGCTAGAAAACAGTATCTTTCATCTCATCATTTGCAAATTTCCAACTAGAAGTTCAGATTTGAAAAAAGATCATAGTTACTGGGACAAGGTCTGGGCCATAAGGTGAATGATTCAATTTCTGGAATCTACATGTCTCACAGCAACCATGTGGACAGGTGCATTGCCATAAAGCTGACAAACTCCATGTCTCTCTTCTCTGATGGCACTGTGCAGTTCGTCGGTCCTGGTGGTGTAGTGGTTACCATACTTGCCTCGCCCAAAACGCGGGTTCGAACCCGGCCAGGATCGATGGATTTTTTTCGGGCGTAAAAATCCTAAGTATGGCTTCCTTCGGAAGGGAAGTAAAGCTGTGGGTCCCGTGTCGTACATTTACGGCACGAAAAAGAACCTCAAGCCTGAAAGAGAGGCCTCTGAGCAAAATTTGTCGGCCTTTCACGCCCTGAGTTGAATGGGACGCTGATGACCTGAGGTGTTAAAGAGCGTCCATAAATAAATCAATCAAAAAAAAAACTGTGCAGTTGATGCAAAAATCAGTTTAGTACTCCCCAGTGAGAGTAAAGTCTCTTTCTGTGAGGTCTGTCATTAAACTTCCCCTGCATTAAAAAAAAAATGTTGCCTTGGCCTTCTGCAGGATAGTGTGGAGATGCTTCAAGCCCATTCGAGCACTCCATTGATTATATTTTTGAAATGCATTAATAGTAGATACTATAGATTCAACCTCTGTGGCAATGAATTCCAATGTTGCCTTCTGATTATCACAGCAAAGGTTCAAAAACTTCTCATAGCATTTTGCATACATTTGCATTTTAACTGCTGAAAGAATTTTGTCACCCATATTACTGTAACTTAACTGTTATACAAATGTTTAGAAAGGATCTGAAGCATATGTTTTAGAAATTCCCAACCATGCAGCATTTCTTTTGTTTTCAGATGTCTATAACTCAGAACTCAGAAAAGATTATGTTTTCTTACATCACACCTTCACAGCTGATCTTCACATGATTCATCTTCAAGGTTTCATGTGCCCAAACAAAATTATTTCGGCTCCTTCATGAAGGAGAAGTTTCCCCATATCAGGAATTGAAATATCATGAGTGAAAGTCCTTTAGTTAAAAAAATCTCTCTTCACAGTACATAATGCAACATGTCTGACTTCAGTGAACTTCTCTATCAATTGATGTCTGTCCTTGTGGTGTAGTGGTATCCATACTTGCATTCTAAATCCAAGGTCTCTGGTTCAAACCCGGCCAGGGTCGATGGATTTTTTTCAGGCATAAAAATCCTAAGTATGGCTTCCTTCGGAAGAGAAGTAAAACCGTGGGTCCTGTGTCGTATATTTACGGCACGAAAAAGAACCTCAAGCCTGACGGAAGAGGTCTCTGAGCAAAATTTGTTGGCTATTTTTACGCCCGGGATAGAATGGGATGCTGATGTTAAAGAGCGTGCTTAAATAAAATGAATAAAAAAAAAATCTATCAATTGATGAGGTGAACTGAAAGAAAATGTGATGTTAACATTCCTGAATGATGGGAATGTTAATTGTATTTTCCTCTCAAGAATCAATCTTGCCCTCTATGACAAGCAGGAAGTGTGCTACTGTTTAAGGACTCTAATAACACTTAACCAAATTAATTAAAAGAAAAAATTAAATTAGTAATTTTTTTAGATGTTAAGTTAAAATTACTGTTGTGTAATGATTGCTAGCAATAAGCTAATAGGTGGTTAACATTTGCAGGTAATGGTTTAAATATGATTGCTCATAATAATTAAATAAAAATACAGTACATAACCCATCAATGAATGAAAAAGAGGTGGATATGGGATGTGATATAGTGTGAATGCATTAAAATGTTCTGTAAATTTGGTGAATTTTGTCAAATTAAACTTTAAATAGTCATAATATTTTCTTATGTGGATTCATAATTTATTATTGAATGCAAGATAATATAGGAGAGCAGTATTCAATGCAAATTAACAAAAAACCATCAAAAGTTATAAACAGAAATACTATATAATTCCAAAAAAATGTCTTTGCATCCAGAATGTTTAAATTAAAATTTTCACAGCATGTATAATGGTCAAAACTAGCAAAAAAGGTTTTGATCAACAGTTTTGGAAACAAATATTGAAATATGACACATTCTTTTACACTTTTAGTATTCAAAGTTGTCAATAAATTTCACACTAGATTACAGCCATAAGTAAGGTAGTCTTTGCATCCTTCTGGTACAGCACACCAGTCATACCAAGCAGTAACTTGACTTGTAAGCATTTGAAAGAATAATTATTTTTGAATGCCTGCAAGAGTATATGTCTTTATATTTTATTGCTCAGTTGAATTACTCTGTTTATTTTAATACTCTGTTGAATTACTCTGTTTATTGGTGATGATTTCATGTTTATAAATGCTATTGTCAACCTGCAATGATTGCAGCGGTGTTGTTATATACTTTTGCTAGAAGCTACATAGATAAATTGATAAAGAGATGGAAACTTTGTTAATCCTGCCTTTTTATGTGAGTAAGCAATGCAAAAATCAAATTACACTGATATTCCCTGGTTTTGCATTGCATGAGAATTTCAAAGTTATTCTGTTCCATGTTTTCTGTTTGTAGAGAGAACAATCTATTTACACAAATAGGTGTGTCCGATTTAAATAATATTTGCACTGTCCAGAAACGTCATGAATTGTATAACATCCAAATTCTTTCTCAAATTGCTTTGAAACAATTTGGCAAATAAAAGATAGAAATAGTTAAGATTTTTGTATGATTGAGTCGAACTATGCTCTTATTGCTCCACTTATTTATAATATTTAGTACTAGTTACACGAACCATTGCTTGCATCCTCAGCTTGTTTTTAGATAGAAATATGGTTGAGGGAAGAGTTTCAAGTAAATAGATAAAATAATGAACTTGTAACAGGTAATAGTTATGTTGTGACTGTAAGTCATTGCATTTATTGGGACATACTTTTGTTGGCTGTGATCTGTTCCATGAATCAAGAAAATATGTCGAACTAGGCAAATGACCGAGAGTTATTCATAAGAAGTTTAAAGCATATCTCCAAATTGCAACGTTTGCATGGATCTGCCCAATGACATCCAGAATCATTTAATAGAATGTCTTTTGGAAGTTATGATTTCAGAAATTAAAAATAAAATGCTGGAGGTACATTTTTGTCAATTAAATTGGACAAGATGGCTGATATTGCAAATTTATGCCAATTCTCAAGATTATTTCAATATGTGAACAAAGAAGCAGAAGTCAAGGAGAGATTTGTAGGATTTAATGATCTTGGTGGCGACCAAACAGCAGCATCATTAGCCCATCATATAGAGATATTTGTATCTTTAGAGGTACAAGTACAAGAAAAAATTAATAGACCAGCTTATGATGAAGCTGGTAGAATGTCCGAGGAGCATCATAGTTTAATAAAATAGTTCAGTACTCTCCAGCATTATTTGTTCCTTGTTATGCCCAAGAGAAACAGCATTAAATTATATATAGATCTCCCAAAATAATGTAAAATATTCTTTATAACCCACAAGATTCTGTCCCTTCTTCTCTAAACCATGTAACCAAACTTATGCTCTGGATGGAAAGATATTCCCATCTGTAGCTCTTACAAGGTGGAACTAAAACAGTAAATTAGTCTGTACAATTGTGGGTCATCAGGATGCACATATTGAGCAGTAAGAAGCTACAATGGCACAAAGGGTTTCCTCTCTACTGTTTAGAACTTGGATTTTAATTTCTTGATAAAAATCGTTAGTACTCTCCTTTCTCAAGCTGATTTTGAAGGGGATTAAAAAAATTACTAAGAGGAGTTGACACTTTTGATAGTAAGCTAAATGAACGTTTTTAATTATAAATTACCAGCAAGGGTTTAGCGCCACTTTCGGAAGAAGCAGACCAGAGAAATTTAAAAAAAAAAAAAAAAAAAAAAAAATCAGTTGTACAAAGATAAACGAATGACAAAACTAAGTAAAAAATTAAAATGTTATTGAAAATATGTTTAAATTCTCACCAGTCTGCCTGTTGCTTCTACTTTACTTCAATTCAATTTGCCGATTCTTGTTTATGAAGACATCTAGATAGACATTTCAAATGCTGGTTGTTTCTGAAGTTTTTCCAACAATGCTTTTTCCCTGATAATAAGGAAAAGAATAATAGTCTATTTTGAATTTGTGTCTTCCTTAGATAAGTATATATTCTCCGGAGAACTGAAAATGATCGTTCTGTTGATGCACTACTGGCCGAAATCGTCATAATTAGTTTACTGGTTTTTCTTTAATTTATTTACTTCTGGCAAAGCTTCTGTATGTCCCATGGTATATAACTCTTGGTGGACCTAGTTGCTTTATTGCGGAATTCTGGGGAAGAATATACGTAAAAACTTCATTTCTCAAACGCAACACATTGAAGTACTCTTCATAATTTTTAAGGAATGCACTGATTATGGTTCATACTGTCACACTTTGGAGTAATTATAGAAATTTGGTATCGGGGGTTCTGTTGCCAGTTTGTCCTATTAATATAACGACAATTTCATAAAAATAAACGCCAATAGCATGGTCTCTTAACGTTTTGTACTTTTTCAAGCTTTGGTCTCTTTGATCACATTGAGATTTTTCTTGCTTTTTCTGTTTATAATCCATCTTAGGCCAAATCAAAACTTCGAAATTTTCACGCAGGGTACTTATATTGCTATTGAAGCCATCGATCTTTTGTTTGCGGAACCAATATCAAACGCCTTTTTCTTTAAAATATCAAAGTTTGAAAACAGAATCGAAAATACTAGAAGTAAAAATCTGAAGTCAGAGCTTAACATGGTCTGATAGCAGCCCGCAGCACAGACTCTTGTTTCATTATCCCATTCATCTTCCGCCATTGAGTTAAACAAGTTCAATTTTCATGTTGAAAATAACACCAATCTTCCTACTTCTATATTTTTATTTCGTAGCAAATGCTGATTAAATGCAATTTTGTACCTCTGTCTAGCGCTTCAGTTCGTTTTGATGACTTTGGGGGAGGCAAAAATAAACCAGCAGAATTTCCAATTAGCTATTGCTTGGAAAAAATATATTTCATTTCTTAATACGACTGACTGATTGTTGCAGAACTAAACTAAGTCTGTGGGAGTAACAATGCACAAAAATAGCTCATTCATATTTTTCTTGGCTATGGATTACAGACAATTGTGCTCGCCAGTCATCACGTCTGTCCTACCATACGTTTGACAAGTTTATCACCACATTTGAATCCTCCACTAGATTGAATAAATGATCTAGCGAATCTTTCCTCTACACTTCGTAGTGGAGTGACTAACGAGAAACTGTTGACAGTTTTGTCTTGTTGTACACGTCAGTGGTCTCATCCATTATAACTAATACAAAAACGAGCTACACTGACTTGTTTGTTTATTTCATCAATTAAGAAGAAACCCAAGATCGCGGGTTCAATTCCGGCCTGAACCGATGGATTTTTTTCGGGCTTAAAAATCTTAAGTATGGCTTCCTTTGGAAGGGAAGTAAAGCCTGAAAAAAGAGACCTCTGAGCAAAATTTGTCAGCCATTACACGCCCTGATTTGAATGGGACGCTGATGATCTGTGATGTTAAAGAGCGTCCATAAATAAACAAAAAAAATTATTAAGAAACGAAAAATGTACTCATTAATGTAATTTTCAGTATCATTTGAAGTTCCGGAAAATCAGTAGCAGTCTGAAAATGATACTCTCGTTTGTCGTCTTATTTGCGAAAGCAGGTTTCAAAATTAAGCACAGCCACCTGTGGTGCCTCGGTAGTAAAAACGGGCGTTAAACACCATTAAAAAAAAGTTAAGCATAATTGCCTCTATTGCAGGAACTGTCAGACTCTTCACTACCTATAAACGGGAGCTCTTGCTGGGCCAAGTAGCACATGACATTTATTAAGCGACCCATTTTATATCTGTTCCCTTTCATGCTTTCACTCTCTATATATTTTTTAAATGATTTACTTAAGAAAATATTATTGTTTTGCCAAGTTAAGAAACATCGACCCCCCCATCCCATGGTGAAAGCAATCCACGTTTTGATTCCGCCTGTTGCTCATATATTCTTTTCACTCGAAAAAAGAAGACCTGGCCAACAAAAGATCTGGATAATCTTGCACAAGCACGAAAAATTAGTGTACCTAGAGGTGTTAAAATGTCTTTTAAACCCCCAATGTAATCTTGATTTTAAAGATTTCAATTCGGAGGTTGGTCTTCCTCTCGAAACAGTTACATTTTTCATTGAGCTCGCGTGAACCCAATGACCGTTTTAAAATACTTTCAACAACATAGTCACACTAATTCGACGAACTTTCAGCAGACCCCATTCTTAACGAAAGAAACAAAATGCACGTTTTGCCACTAGTCTTATGGGCAACAAATATTAGGAACGGAATCCACCGATGCTTTAAACTCGCATTATTATATGCTCTGTAACATGACTAAATCTGCATTTGCCGATGAGCGCCACAGGCAACGACTGGTGCGATATGGAACCACTACAGAACTGCTACCAGCCTCGGCTATTCATCCGGCTATTAAACGGGGTAATTACAGAGCTACGAATGAGCATGTCTTTTGCTAATGAATACGTAAAAGTTAAATTAATTGGTACGAAATAATTTTCTTTACTTATTTACATTGGTAACATGAATGCCACATTCATGAACTGATAAAACTTTCCTTTCTCAAAGGTTTTGGGAAAAGCCTGAAGTGACTGGAAGCAAAATTGGGACAGTAAAAAAGAACGCTTTAGCAATCCAAACCTGTTTTGTTAATTGCAGCCATTGAAGGTGGTGGGCGGGGGCGTGGGGGGAGTGGGAAACTCTTCTGGTTTGAATCAGTCTTGAAGAGAGAGCACAACTAGGCAAAGCATTTCTCCTTGATTGTCTCTCCTAATTTTGAAATTAAATTTGTGTAACAATAAACTGTTATTGTGACTCCTCTCTACAAATAAATAAAATAACATTTTGTACATCATTTAAAATAGACAGTATGAGTTTGCTTGCTGAAACTGCACCCTGAATTTCATAAGGAGTGGAAATCCTAAAGTTTCTATTCATTACATATCATTTTGGATTTAGGATCAGTATAATAGACTCATGCCTCAACTGAAGTTGCAAATCTGTCAAGAAATTTCTGTTTGTATGCCCTAAAATACTTCTTTAGTATTTCTTACAAATATTAACTCATATTTGAACAGGTGTCAACATTTGACATCTTGCAGTTATTTTTTTCATCTCTAAATTATTTAGATAAAATATTATATACTTATACCTTGTGGCACAAGGTGCCTGCTTCCTCTATTATATCTCTTATAGTCCATCGTTTATTTTGTAAGATTAAACCATTCACTTTTTCTATTATGTTTTGTGTTATGACAATTTTCCAAGGACCATCACCAAATTTATCTTCATATTTAAACTCAGGATACTATCTTTTTAATGTATTATAATACATAGCACTCCATGAAAGTTCCTAGCATATCTTGATAAATTTCTGTAGATATTCCCTTCATTTGCAGATATTTAATCATAACTCTTTGCTCAACAAACTCCATTTTCCTAGCAAATCAGTATATTACTTATTATTTTAACAGCCACATAACACAATGCATGAATTGAAACTGCGCAATCTGATATGAATTCGGATAGCTTAATTTAATATACAGATATATGAAAGTTTAAACTGTTATATTCATTCTGCCAGTTATTGTTCAGTAAATGAACACATAGTAACCATTTTGTTAATTTATATTTGTAATTAAATTTGTGTAATATTTTAGGGGTTAATGGGTTATTTTATATTTTTATTATATTGTTATATCAACATTTGTTTTAGCTGACTGTAATTTTAGAAGAACTAACATTTTCTTTTATTTATATATACCTTTATTTAGACATCATGCTGTGAAATATAAAATTATTGCATTAAATTCAGTTTTCATTCTTAACATAATTTAATGTTATTAAATTATGAAGATAGAAATAAAGTTATTATTTCTATCTTCCTTTTTGACCACTCAACAATTATTGGTGTTATTTCCCCAATTACAGTTATTTTGGCCCAAAAAAATTCAAACCTTGGTTCCCTTAGGTTATGTTATCACCTATTATTTAACAACATTTATCTTCATGTCTGCAGGATAGAATGATACATGGTTAGCTCTTCATTTCTATCACCATCTAATAGGGAACTAAGGTATTACTTGATGATCAATAATTTATAATAATTTCCTTAGTTGGCATAAGATCAAAATTTGTTATTATAAGGAATGAAAAATGGAAATGTTTGCACTTTATTCATCAGTTGAATTTTTCAAATCCTAACTCTCAAAAAAAAAAAACTTAAAAGATGGAATCACCTAGTGGAAGCCCCGAGTGTCGCACCATTTCCGGTATGCCATCTAATGGAATCTTCCTAAACTATGTTTTTGTCTCAATCTTAGCATTTCTTCGCTTCATTCCTACATAGTCTGTATCATTAACCAAAGTTAATGCATACTTAGGAGATATTTATCTTATGCCTCTCACACAGCCATCATATGTCCTATAACCTGCAACAAATGTTAACCCAAGAGATGGTACCATCTCAAACATCTTCAAATATCTAGAACTATTTCCAAAATTTGCATAATAAATTATAAATCTGATTTTGCAAATATATCCAGTAGAAAAAGGATCAGATACTACTTCAACAATATGGAAACATTTAAAACCCAACAGTTATCCAAGTTTGAAGAACTGAAAGATAGAAATTTTTCCATTATTAACTTCATCCAACTTCAACTGTTTTGGGAGTTCTGCATCATTAGCTCAACTCTTAATCCAAATTTAGCAGCTTCTTCTTATGGGGAATATAGTTATTTGCAAGAACCTCCAGAAAATGAATAGCAGTATTTTCTTACCAACCAAATCTAAAAAATTTGTTGTTAAATGCAAAGTTTTAAGCCTGAAGAAAACAGAGCTAAAATAGCTATTACCATATTAGCGACCAAAAATATCTATAAAGGTAATTAATCAACTTTTCTTGATAGTAGAAGATGAAGTTTTTAAAAAGTAGATTAACCATCTTTAACCAAGACATAGTTTCCCAAGCCAGAAATGCTTTGCCTGAAAGATAATTCCAAAAATGTATGGAAAAAAAGAAGTAAAAGGTAAGAACATTTTAGAAAAAACTGAATTTATTGAAATACTACAGATATGTGGTCAACATTATTTTCTGATATTGATATTTCACTTCATAATAATCATCACTTATACTGAGAATGTGTTTTATTTGCAGAAGTTATAGAAACTTTCATTATCAACACTATAGAAGAATGCATTTTTTTTAAAAAAATTGCATGTTTTATGAGACATTAGGCCTAATATACAGCTGCAGCTTTTGAATGCAGTACCTTAGATCACTTGCAATGCTGGCTCTTACTTTTCAAATACCTATTGGACAAGAGTGAAATTAGGAAAATAATGTCAGCCTCCCAAAGTACTGTGAGATATTTCAGGCATTCTTCTAGAGCATTCATGCTCAATTTTTGTAGTTGCACCTTTCACAATAAACTGCCAAGCATAGTGATGTATTGTGCCACATGATTGTCTAGCAACATTTGGATGTCCTCAGTGGCAACTGGTGGAAACTTACCGTACATTGAAAGAGTGAAAATTGAATAACACTTCATTTGTGGGAACCTGTATTAGATGGTTGTAAAATATTGTAACTTATGTGACACCAAATGAACAAGATAAACTTCAAAATTAAAATTATTAAACAGAATATAACGAAACACATACACAGAGATGTATATGCAATTAGCAAAACTAGAGTCCATTATTGTAATGAAAAATCCAATGTCAGTTATTGAATATGAAAGAGATTCACCGAAGATTAACATCTTCTGTGCCATATCAGTAAACAAAGTTTATGGACCTTTCTCCTTCATGGAGAACACTGCGACAGGACTAACCTAACTGCATATGTTTCAAAACTGGTTATTTTGTCAACTTAAGGATGATTCAGATGACTTCATCTTCGCGCAAGATGGTGCCCCGCCTCCTTTCTCTAAGCACGTCCGACGTTACCTGAATGACACCATTCCAGGAAGTTGTATTGGAAGAGGAGGAGCAGAAGATCAACTTCATCGCCGGTGGCCTCCCAAGTCTCCAGACCTCACTCCTTGTGTTTTATCTGTACGGTTACGTAAAAGACCGTGTTTTAATCCCCCCCCCCCCTGTGCCTGACACTCTTGGGAGTCTGCGACATCGAATTGTTGAAGCTGTGAATTCGATAACTAGAGACCAGCTGATTCGTGTGTGGCAAGAAATGAGCCACAGTTTGGATATTTGTCGTGTAACACATGGTACTCATATTGAATGCATAAAAGAGTTCTTTCCAGGAACGTTGGAATTGTGTTTCTATCTTTTGTACTTTGGAAGAAGTAAATGTTCTTTTTAAATAGCCCTGCATTAGGAAGTACTTGCTACAAATAAGGAATTTGTCATCACATTTTTAAAATTGCTCATCTGTATCCTTTAAGCTAATTGTGCGAAGTTGGGAATATTATCTGCCATTATAATTCCTTCAAATCCTCATCTCTAAGTCTGCATATTGATTTCGATTTTACCTGTTTCATATGCGGAAAAAGCTATTCAAAAGTGTAGGTGAGATCAAACATCAGTGCTATTTTAGTTGCAAAGCCTTGCAGATTTGTGTAGTTCACTTTTTACAGTTGTTAATACATGTCCAAGCCAATAAAATTAGTGTTTTCCTCTGGTGAAAGTGTCATTTTGTAGATTAAATATTTCCATCTCTAAATCTAATCCAACAGCTTAGATTTAAAATAATAAGAAATCATTATCTAAACAGATGAAATCACCAAATCAATTACTAGAAATTCTGTGATTAACTTGTTTAGCTGTAAGTGAAACTATCAAATAGGCTTAATGCGAACTTTAAACTCGGAAAATTATAAAATTCCCTTTGTTCTAATTGCTCCACTCATAAATGCACTTGTACTATAAAACATCGTATTTCATCATAGAGATGGACGATATTTCTTTCTTTTCCTTTTAAGAGAAGATTTTTTTTTATGATTTATTTATGGACGCTCTTTAACAGCTCAGGTCATCAGCGTCCCATTCAACTCAGGGCGTGAAACAGCCAACAAATTTTGCTCAGAGACCTCTCTTTCAGGCTTGAGGTTCTTTTTCGTGCCGTAAATGTACGACACGGGACCCACAGCTTTACTTCCCTTCCGAAGGAAGCCATACTTAGGATTTTTACGCCCCGAAAAAATCCATCGGTCCTGGCCGGGTTCGAACCCACGATCTTGGGTTTAGGAGGCAAGTATGGTAACCACTGCACCACCAGGACTTTTAAAGAGAAGTTTAAGGTCATTAAGACATATTGTAATGTCACAAAGAAAGGCTGGATCGGTGGCGCATTTGCCGTCTTGTTTCTTTTATATTTTCGCTCTTAAATATGTAATACGCTAACTTTTTCATTTAAAAACAGTGTTTAACCGAAAAATAGCTGAAAACATTATCTGCTGTTTTAAAAAGTCCTGTATCACATTACACAATTTAAAAAAAAAGGGTTGTTAAGTATGACGCCACGGCTGAACCATCGGTCTGCAGTAGTAAGCTAAATCTTTATAGGCTACATCCACATCTTTCAGCAGTTGCCTAAATTATCGCTGTGTTTGAGATATTTCGATTTTCTTTTCTTAACAGTTTTTACTACCGCGTCCATGACTTTATTTTTACTAATCATGGCTGAACCCCCATCTGTTGTCACAGATTAGATATTTTCAGTTCTTTCTTTCCAAAACTTGACGAAAACAATTAAAAATCTTGGCCCCTCTAGTGTGATTCACTGGTACCATGTCCAATATATATCCAATATCAAAAGTATTATCAACACTTGACGTTACAAACCTCTTCCTTCCCGGAAGGTAAGTGAAGAACCGTAGCGAAGACGCTGATCGGTTAAAGCCCGTTCCCTGAATGCGTTTCCGCCCGGCAACCTTTGAAGGAAGATATCAGTTATACGCGCTACCGGGTTCTTGTCTCCATTTCAGGTGGAGTCCCGTAAGCTACCGGTGTTGTCACATCTCGCAAAAACCGCCTGTGGTGCCTCATTTGAACAACATAAAAAAAAAAAAAAAAATCGCCAATATACTACGCATGTGACGCACGACTCCGGGCTAAGCTTATTACTATAAAATTCAAAATACTAAAACAATTAAAGGCAAAATTAAATATTAAAATATATTATATTACAGTAGAAAACAAATAATGCTCTACCTTAATCACTTTCTTCGCTTCATTCATCAGCGCTGTCTCCAGACACATGAATGACGATGGATCTGTCGTCTTTCTCCACTAGTGGAACATAATATTCACGTTCTTTGTTTATTATGCGTTGTTCACATTTTCTCCAGTTCCCATCAATGCGTCCTGCACCTTCACGCAACTGTTCACAGACACTCGCACTTAACGTGGGTGTCACGTTGTGCTTCCGTATGTGATGTTCAATCTAGCCCATACTAGTTCAGTGGAATTAGAAATACAGTGATAAGGAGGTAGCCTTAATATTTCGTGTCCAGATGCTTCAGCTAACTTATCTGTTGCGTATTGTTTGTTTATATTTGATGTATTATAACTATTTTTATTGGAACTGGGGAGTTGGTAGGGGAATTTTGAATTGTTGCTTGAAGGCCAAAAGCTCGTCTTTTGTCAATGACTGTGAAAGTATTTTCACCTTTTGCCTTGAATGATAAATGGCATTATCCAGCACAATAACGCATTTCCTATCATTTGGCAGGTTTTTCAGCAGGCAATTTTGGAACCATTCAATTCGTCATAACTGTCAGCCTGTCATCGGCAAAGTTTTTCGCCGAAATGTAGAAACAGTTCAGAACCCAAGCCCTCGCTCCCCACCATTATCCTCTTTCCTTTGGATAGAGGAGAGCGCTCCATCATCCCAGCCTTTCTTTAAAACGTCGTGTGTCATCCATCTATGTCTATTTCATCTATGTACACCACCCGATACCTGACAGATCGCAATTGATTGATTCTCTATAGATATTTATACCTCCAAAGCACTGTCCGAGGTGATTCCATGATATACGCCTTTTATTAAGAGTGCGAAGGCGAAACAAGGTCCCATTCTGTTTCTACTTTTTTGGGGTGTTGGCCTACTCAATTCCTTTTTTCTTTTCTTTTTCTTTTTTTTTTTTTTTTTTTTTTTCCCTGTGTAGGTTATTCTTCATAACATAGTCATACACTTTACAGACCATTTCTGGCACTCCTTGTTTAGAGTTTTTGTTGTTTTTAGTCTTGCTACTGAGGTCAGGCAGAAACTCCACAGCATCGGCATTGTGTTCAGCTTCAAATTCACGATTTCCTCTTCATCATTATTATGTACTTAATCATTATTATTCACTGGCACGCTTAACCACCTTAATATACACTGATACGATAAACCGTATTTATGAACAGTAACAACAAAACTTTTTATTGAACAGTTTTGATTTACGCATTATGAACTAATAATAATAATAATAATAAACTTCACGCTAATGCTTTCTATACACAACCAACCAAAGTGAAGAAGTACCCATGCCCAAAACTAAAGAAATGTCCCAAAAAATGAATTTTTTTTTCACAGAGAAGACTCTTTGCTTTAAAAAAAATCAACACATTCCACTTGCAAAAAACTAATACAACGGAAGTAACGTCATAGCGCTTTCTTTGCTGCAAAATGGAAAATAAGTCATTTGTTCCACCTCAAATTAAGTAATGTCTCCAATTATAGTTCAGCAAAACTTATAGTATTAAAAGCATGTGTTGTTCCGAAACCATTATCATCTCATTTATGTGTTATATTTCTAAATTAAAGTTTTCCTATTTCATTTCCCTGTATTACAACTCAAACTGAATGTGATTGCACTTGTCTCCGGATCGATCCAGCATTCCCTGGATTTCGGCTTCTTCCGCTGTTGTTCAGAATTGAAGAATTCGACTTTCTCCCCTGCCGTTCGATACTTAGGACTAAGCAATCTGTATGTCAAGCTAATTGACTCCTGTTATAAACAGTACATACCAACTGAGCCCAAGATATTGGGTTCAATCCCGGCCAGGGCCGATGGATTTTTCGGGTGTAAAAATTCCTTCGAAATGGAAGTAAAGCCGTGAGAGATTTACGACACGAAAAAGAACCTCAAGCCTGAAAGAAGACGCCTTTGAGCAAAATTTATTGGCCATTTCAGTTCTGAGTTGAATGGAACGCTGATGGCCTGAGATGATAAAGAGCGCTCATAAATAAATAAATAAATGGACAACCAACTGAGCGGTGCCAGTAATGAGTGCTTTCGTCTAAAACAAATACTTTACAGACAGAATCTGTCTTGCTGCAGCAGTTCCAAACGACAGCGGAGAAAGCCAAATTCCTCAGTTCCAAACGGCAGCAGAAGCCGAATTCCTGGGAATGCTGGAGCCATGCGGAGAGAAGTACAAATCGTAAATAGTATTTTGTGTGCAGATGTCGGGTTGATTAAGGCGTAGATGTCGCTGATGTTCCTCCAATCGTTAATCAACCCGAACGATCTGCAGTAGCAGAACATGCAACAAATGAATGCCATGGTATATACTTTAATAAAACAGAAGTGGTTGCAAAAACACAAGGTTTGTTCAATCTACCCATGAGGGAAGCATTGGAAATACAACAGCGTCCAAACAACTTTAATAGAGATTGCGGTTATCACCTAAGTAGCACATGGAAGCCGGTTCTTAAAAACAATCATCTACCACTCCTACATCCTTCCCCTCTCCACTTTCGGCGCACACAGAATATCGATCATCCTCTGAAGCCAGACAGAGACGGATCAATACTGACATCTTGTTAACAGTTAGGTGTTGCTCATCGTCCACTGAAGATGCCAACCGAAGTAGTTGTGAAAGCTATGGTAGTAATTTAAACCATGGACCACGGCAAAACAGCCCGGGAGATTTTAACGGGTTTAACTTTAAGTTTTGTATGTATTCCGAAATGTTTAAGTGAGACAAGCCCTAATATGAGATGGCACTAATGGTTTCTTTTCCATCTTGCAGCAAAGAAAACTGATGATGTAGGCTCCCGTTGTGAAAGGGGAATGTGATAAGATGTTTCTTTTTCTTTTATTTTATTTAGCGTAGCAAAGAACCTTCTAAAAGTTTCCTCTTTTGGAACATTTCTTTAATTTTGGGCATGGAACTTGTTCATTTTGGTTGCGAACTGCGGCTAAAGTTGCCTTTAAGTATGCTGTTTGTTTCTTCACAACTTCAAGTTCTCATGTTGTGAAAATTCCCTTAATAACATCCAAAAACTTACAAGAAAATTTTTATTTTTATTCTGATAAGGGCAAAGAACAGTTGGGACTTTCTTGTTTGCTCACTTATACTAATATTTCCTCCTTCTCATTGACAACAGAACACATCCAGTGTCTATTATGAATTCGTTAATATCTTCAGGATATCCTGTAGGATATTTATAGCGAACGTGAAATTGATATATGCCGTGTATGTGTTTACATATATTCCATTTAATGCTGGAACCAATGCACGTGCAACAGTAACTGTGTATACATACATGTATTACATTCACTGCACATTAACTTACATTTACAGTGCACATCATCATACTTTGCACAAAATATATTTCGGCCACTGTCAATGAGGATGGGATCTTTCAACCACAATGTTCCTCAATAATGATGTCCTTGTTTATTTCCAAGCTTGCTTTGTGTCTACGACGAATGTCCTTCATTTTTTTGGCTCGGTTTTTCTTTCGTAAGCACAATGAGTCTGTCGAACAGTTTTCTTTGACAAATGACCTTAAAGCAAATATTGCTTTATCCCGAAGTTTCATAGGTTTTCCATGCAGATAGATATATTTGAGCGTGTGATGCATTCGTTCTATATTAAGTCCAGCATGTAGCCTATGACAGTAAGCCTAGCATTTTGCATTACTCGCGTAGTTTTCCTGGGAATTTCTTTCCTGCCGTTCGGCACTGAGGAATTCGGCTTTCTCCGCTGCCGTTCAGAACTGCAGCTGCGGGACCTACCCTGCCTGCAAGGAAGTCAAACAGATCAGTTAAATCCAACCGCTTTCCTGGGGGGTATGTCTTAGGCTTCAAAGTTTGGTAATACTAATAAAATAAAACCGGTTCTATATTTTTATATTTCCCTTTATCTCTGATGTGTAATTAGGTATAATTATCTTTAAGAATGACATTATGAGAATCAATAAATATTATAGCATGCAATAACTTACATTTACAGCAAACTAATGCTTCGAGACCTTTTTATAGCATAACTATGGAAGACATCATCAATGAAACTTCTTGTGGAATTCTCGTCCTCTTCAGCTGATGTCGTTTCACAAGCTCGAAGCATGTCCTGACCCATCCGTTTGTTTTAATTTTGTCATGGTGCTGAATAGCCTTTCTATACCGACAGTGTAAACGGGAATGCACAGTATACATTCAGCGAGGGTCCTTAGAGCTTCATATCGGCCCTTAAGATAAAAGACAAATCTTTCAAGCACATAGTTTTAAGACTTTAAAAATATTTGTATGCACATAGTTTTCTATTACTTTCACAGCCTTGTAGTTGAACTTTTACTCCATTTCATTAACAGTAATGTCCTACATTTCTCATAGTTAATTTTATTCTTCTAGGAAAACCACACTTTTAACTTCTGCTGCGTCCATTTCAGGTTTTTAAATTTTATTTGATGTTTAATTTTCTGCATAATGTTTCTCGTAAACGCGGTCGATGTTTCTTAGATGTTCCAGAGTTCCAGAAACAAGTACAGGAAAATTTGAAATTTTGAATGATTCTTTTTGCAGACTTTTATTTAATTTTGAGACAGCATGTAATGTTTCGTCCAAAATCACTAAACCTACAATGAAATTTAACTCATAATTTCTAACAAGTTACCTCCTGCCAAACTTGCTAAATCACCTATAGCACCATCCTTGTGTATATGTTCACATTTCGTCAAAATGAGCGTGTAGCACAGGAATATATAGCATGAACGTGCGACAGGGTACTCAACCAGCGGATGTTAACAGCTTTGAGTATTTTTAACCGGTTGTTCTAAAGCACACAGAATTTCATGCTATATACTCTCTCGTTTAGGAGAAGGATGAAAAGTTTATAAGTATCCTGAACAATATGTAATATGCGCTTAATATAGAGCTTATATCTACAGTTGATCACAGCAATGGGTAGAACATTGCTCTGCAGTAAATGTATGGCAGTTCGTGTCTCCTTTTTTCACTTTCTGATAACCGAGTGCTAACTCCAGTGACAGAGCCACTAAAATTAGCAGCACTATTGAAAGAGTATGTTCCTATTTGTCCTAAGAAAGTTTTTAATTTCTAGTTCACTATCAGCTACTGTGAATATAGATAGCTGTAGTACCTACACTTTAATCAACCAGACATATAAACCTTTCTTGCAGTGCAAAAGACGTAAACGGTTCAAATAACTAGCAAGGACAGTTATATACGAGGTCTGTTCAAAAAGTATCGCGAATTTTGTGTTTTTTCAAAAAGTATTTATTTATTCATGAATATCTATTCTGTGCCCTTCAAAGTAATCCCCACTAGATATTATACACTTGTGCCAACGTTTTTTTTCCAATCCTCGAAGCACTTTAAAAAATCGTTTTTTTGTGATCTTGTTCAGCTCCTCCTTCGATGCTGTCTTTATCTCCTCAATCGTGGCGTAGCGTCATCCTTTCATGGGACTCTTCAGTTTTGGGAACAAAAAAAAAAGTCACAAGGGGCCAGGTCTGGGGAGTACGGAGGCTGGGGCATCATAAGTGTTATTTTTGCCCAAAAATTCGCGCACAAACAACAATGTGTGAGCAGGGGCGTTATCATGGTGCAAAAGCCAGTTTTTGTTCTTCCACAAATCCGGGCGTTTCTGGCGAATTACTTCGCGCAAATTGCACATAATTTGCAGGTAATATTCCTTATTGACTTCTACCCTGTGGCAAGAACTCGTGATGCACCACGCCCCTGCAATCGAAGAAAACTGTAAGCAAAACCTTCACATTCCACCGAACTTGGCGCGCTTTTTTCGGTCTTGGCTCGTGTGGCAGCGTCCATTGGGATGATTGAGCTTTAGCTTCCACGTTATAACCACAAACCCATGATTCGTCACCAGTTATGATCCTCTGGAGCAAATTTGGGTCGTCGCGGACAGAGTTCAACAGCTCCTTAGCAACGTTAATGCGATGGTGTTTTTGGTCGAAATTGAGCAACTTTGGTACAAATTTTGCGGCGACCCGTCTCATGCCCAAATCATTGGTAAAAATCGAATGGCACGAGCCAATCGATATGTTTAGGTCCTCGGCAACTTCTCTAACGGTGATTCGACGATTGGCCAATACTATTTTCTTCACTTCTTCAATGTTTTCGTCTGTTGTTGACGAGCTCGGGCGTTCGGGACGCTCTTCGTCGTTCACGTCTTCTCGACCCTCTGAGAACATTTTGTACCACCGATAAACGTTGCTTTGGTTCAAGGTAGCTTCACCTTATGCCACAGTCAACATTCGAAATGCATCCGCGCACTTAATTTTGTTTGTCACACAAAATTTGATTCTTTGTTCCATTTTTTGGAATAGGCAAAAATCGAAGACGAGCCAAAACACGTCCAAGCAAAATAGCTGTCAACAATTAACTGAACATTCAAAATGACCGAGCTTGTCAACATAAGTGAGGGATATGAGTACCAACATAATGCCACAAAACAATCGAAAATCGAATATACGTAGTCCGCGGAAATTCAAAATTCCCGATACTTTTTGAAGAGACCTCGTACATTTGTAGATTCATATGCCATTAAGAAAATATATCTATGGTGGAACTTGTTGTACCTTGATTATATAGAACTTCAATACAATTTAATAATTCTGAAGTAATACATTTCCTGACATATGTAGACCTTTTATTCTGAAATATAACCCACTTTTTAAGGTTAGTGTCCTTTTTTAGTATTATGTTACGAATTAGCAGTTCATGTTTCGTTGTATGGAGTGTTTCTTCTTTACTAAGAAAATACACATTTCGAATTAGAGAAGACACAGATTGCTGATTTAACGCCTTTTCACTATTATTTTATTTAATTATCTGCGCAGGAACTGGAGTGTTTAATCGTCCCTGTACTCTACAATTTTCAACGGCTTTTGCATGTTTTTCTGACTTGACAACCGTTTCTACTTTTCCCTTGCTTCCGGTAATTTTTCTAAATTTAATAATATTCAAAAATGAACAAAGCGCCTTTTTTTTTTTTTTTTTTTTTTTTTTTTTTTTTTTTTTTTTTTTGAGCTTCAATATCATTTTTAAATGCATTTCACACACAGTTTGTAAAAATCCCACATGATCGCGGTCAAAGTGCAGCAATTGTATTTACCTCTCATTTTAGCAGGCTTAATCTCGCGTTCAACACTTTTTACCTTTGATTCGAAGATTGAGGAAGACTAACCGAAGAATCATTAGGCAGTTCACCATTACTAGCATTTCTTTTAATAGACGAGTATTTTGCAATATGCTGTCTTTTATTAGAAAAAAAGGAAATTATGTTTATTGTTTAGACATATTTCGGTAACTCTTATTTTGATAAGACCGCAAAAGTACGTCACTGTTCTACAATAAACTTTCGACTGATTAACCATTAGAACAGCTGAAACTGCAAAAGTTGAAATTCTTATAACAGTGAAAGCATATTACATAGTCCTGGAGCTCTACATGTGCCCATTGTTGAGTTTCAAATGGAATTTTATTTCATATTACAATTTATCAGTTATCAAAATCGACTATAATTTAAATTCTTTCATTATTTTGACTTTTAATTATAAATATTACATACATTTATAAATGGATTTTAAATTTTAGGGGGAACTTTATAATTTTTGGGGTGGGGGGTAATATCTTCCCTGGGCCACCTCCTGAATTCATCATAGAAGCTGACTGATCTTTTCATTCTATTTGCTTTCAACGTGTGCAGCAATACTAGAGATTCAAAGAAATGATTTAACATTCTCCTTTTCCTTTTCCTCCTCCTCCTCCTCCCCCCCAAATTCACATGATTGTTTTAGCTCTATTTATTGCTTGGCACATTCAAGACTAGGAAAGAACATAGATCCCCATATCAAGAGGAAACAAACAAGTACACAAATATATTATTCAAATATTTTTAACAGGATCAATGTTATATTTGAGCATTTATTGATGTTATCAGAATTCCATTTCTATTGTATGTACTATGATGAAGTTAATAATGATGCTGGGATATTGCTTCATTTTGCAACCAGCAAAGCATTAGATCACAACCACCATTTTTCTTCTTCACAATAATAGAATAGTTCCTTCCATTCTTTCTGAAACGACAATCTTTTCTTTTTTGTGTGTGTATGTGTAAAATAGCTGTAGTTAGTGGCACTGTTGACACTGATAGTGCTCTCTAAAGCATAGGATCTATGAGATGCTACTGCATACCTAAGCATATACAATGCAGCAGAAAGGAGAACAAGCAGCAGAAGGTGTGACTGGAATTGAACTGAGTTGCCAAGTTCTACACTTCCTACATTTGGCCATATTTGTTCTACAGTGGATGCCATAAGAACTTCACAAGCTAAATCTTAAACCGAGCCATTCAATACAATATGAATTAACTGGATGAAATTCTCAGTTTCATATACTCATATCATGGAACAATAGCCAGCTGTGATGGTAAAGTTTTTAAACTTATGCCATATAAATAAAATTATTATGTGGCATTGGCTGCATACTTTACCATGACAAGCTCTGGCTGTGAAAGCCTACAGCAAGAAGAAAAAAATTGAGCTCGTTATTATCAATATAAATTGAAGCAGATAATAAAGAACTTGATTTAAATATTGTACTTATGAAGCTGTAGACAATGGAGTGGTAATATATCCTAAATTTAGGTATTCATTTTTTACACTAAACTCCACTTACATAAAAATAATACGTATTTCGGGAGAATCTCCCCCATCTTCATTTGCTCACTGAACCGCTGTTACTCGTAAAAGATGTGGTTCAGTGAGCAACTGAAGATGAAGGAGATTCTCCCAAAATGCATCTTATCTTTATATAAGTAGAGTTTAGTATAAAAAAATGAATATCTAAGTTTAGGATATAAAAACTTTATTGTTTTCCCCCCTGATGTAGGTTTTCAAGGCCAAAGCATGTCATAATAAAGTTTTCAAATAATGCTATGTAATTATTCACACATATGAATTTTATGATAAGCAGTGAAAAAGAATTCCTCTACCTACGGGCACCTTATTGCTAAATTAATCTCCTAAAGTGTACAGTTAAGTAGCACAATGATAAAATGGTTAGGTAGAAAGAATCTAATATTTGGTGCACAAATAAATGCAATTTAAATTAATGAAATTAAAATAGCTCCAAGATGGAAAAACAATGCTGAATGCTGAAAGGTAGAGAGAAATTGCAGGAAAAATAGAATCAATGGTAAGGTTTAAATGCACATATGGAGCATTAGATTGATCTTAGTGCATAACAGTGAACAACTGTACAAGAAGGTATATGAATCTTAGATATGTTCAATAGAGCTACATTTGTGGCCAGTTCTATGCAAGTATCAATCTCAAAAATGATTCCTTTGGTGAATGTCAACATTAGCAATATATAAAACTTCAAGTCAACTTTAAGTTTCATATGAAGTTTTTGAAATGGCTTGCTTGCATCTCTAAAACAGTGCTATTAGTCTGTTGAGACTGAAAAAATAGCATGCTTATGGTACTATACTGGATTCCCAATTCAAAGAAGTGCATTTTTGAACAAAGAAAAGAGCAAAATAAAATGACATGGGCCATTGGCCATGTTTGATATTAGTATTTTGTAAGCAGATAATACCTGCAGTCATCAGAACAACATCAAAGAGGTAACGGGGAAAAACTAATTGAATAAAAAGAATTAAAAAATTCATAGCATATGAAGTTACTATTCTCAATTGATAACACCAGCAATGAACAGAGTTATAGTTTGCCTGCTTAAGAACAAATAAGTGCATACTTGGCAATAAACATTTTTAAATACTGGAAAGACAAAAATATCAAAATTTGAGGAAACATTAAAATGTTCTTAATCACACATCAACATTCAGAAAGACTATTCAGCACATCATATCTGATAAAAACCAAAGCTGTAGGTTAGACCCAGAATGAATTCAGTTGGTGGTGGTTTTAAATAAAAATCTCCATTAGAATTTTCTGATTCTTTTTAGATTGTCCTGAAGAGTTCAGTATTTAGTATTTATATTATGTATGATAGTATTTAGTTTAGAAGATATTGACAATGAAGCACTGAAATATTCCAAATTGATTGTTTTTTAATATTGCCAAGAACTTCATTTACAGAAGTTTTAATTAGGTGATGTTTCATGAACAAAGATACCTGAAACATATTCTAATTAAAAACTCTATAAGTGAAATTCATGTCAACATTAGAAAACATTCTACTTGGAATAAATCAGTATTTGATGTTTTTATTTACTCTTAAATTAAATACATTTATTGTTTTTTGTTAATTTTCTGAAATGAACTTTTAGTCTCATCTTTGATGTTTATTTGCAATTAACTCTTTAGATGCTCATAACCCCCTCCCCATACTTCTTTCGAATTAAAAAGGCTTAGAAACTTTTGTTATTAAAAAACACTTATCTAAAATGTAAACTGTTAAAATTCATAATTTATATTTCATTTGTATCTTATTAATAGATGTGGCCTATGGATATATTTTTTGAAAACTATACCAATTTTAAATTTATTTTTCACTACACATAAACTTCAACTTTTGCTTCAATTAAAATCTTTGAATTTTAAATAGAAGTCTTCTTATTTGCTTTTCTTTTTTCTTTCTCCCCCCCCCCCCCCCGTTTCTTTTCCTCTTTTCTCTTATTCTTATTTTTTCTTATTCTGATATGAAGAATTTGGAAGGTTTAAGGGATTCAAGAACCTTCAAGGATTCAGATTCATGTCACATTCACATATGAAAAAAATTAGGAATCTCTCCACCTCTAGTTGTTTATACCACAGAATGAGGGCATCATGTTTGGGTACTGTAGTCGTGCAACTAGTTCTCAAGATAGATCTTGTAATAACAATCATTAAACATTCACTGATACAGAAATTGTCTTTACCTCACAGGAAAAATTCTATGCATGACCATTGTTTTTGCCCCCTCAGGAACTAAATTATTGCTGTAACCCCAAAGAAAATATATTTATTTCACCTGAAACATGCTATACCTGTATGAAATGCTATAAAATTTACTTTTAGATAATTAGAATGTCGTAGAAAACTAGACCTAAGTAATAATTATTGATTTGTGAACTGGTGTAATAAACTGGTTTGTTTTTTGTTTTCTTACAGTAATGAAGAGACAACTTCTTCCATGGATAATAAAAATTAGAAGCAACGTCCATATTACTTGATGTCCAAATTTCATCAGAAGCAAAATGTTGGTTGAAACCTGTTCACTAAATGTGCATAAAAGGAAGACATCCTTTTCTTAGGATTGGTGTTCCTTTTAATCTAGTGTTTTCTTTGATTTCATATCCATGTTAATGAAGAGGTTTCTGCAACAAGTAATATGAATTTTTACAATAAGAAAATTAAAGCATAATAACATAATATAGACTGAAATTTCAATAAAATGTTAGGGATATATTTCTGTAAAAATATTAGGAATGTATTTCAAAAAAATATTCTAAGGTTGTGCTTTGCATTAAATTTTAGCTTTCTTTAAGACATAATGTGGATTTGAATAAATAATTTATTCCAAATGATTGAAGAATTATGTATCATTAAGTTACTACAAACTTTAACATTATATAATTAAATGGTGTTTTATTTTTATTAAAATTAACATATTAACATTAAATTTATATTTTTGACTTGTGTACTACCTTAGAATATTTTCTGAACTCTGATTAAGAAATTTGCTAATTTCCAGTTCCAATTTATATATAGGGAACATTCTGTATAAATAAGTGAATCTTGGTACAGACTTGTTTTTGGAACAAAGGTTTGGTTTTAACAAATAAGAGTAAATTCTAAAAGTTTAGCTGTACAGCTCTTCCATAGCATACTAACATTTTAACATTATAACACAAAGGCAGCAAATTTTTATTAAAATAGATATCCACAATAATTCCAAAACAATTACTGATTATTTCTTCTAGTTCAGTACATCAGAAATAAATAATTACTTTCTTGCATGCAAAATAGAGGCCAGAGAGTCCTTCATAATGAAGATTTTCTGTTTGAACACACAAAGGTGAAACAATGTAGATAGCAAATTAATCGAGAAATATAAGTCCAGTACTCAAAATCTTTTTTGCCTGTATAAATGTCTGTCTCAGTTGCATCAAAGTAGAGCTATAATCAAGAGCTTCATTTATATCATAACAGTAAACATATACACATCTGGAACAAGGTTAATGTTCAAAATATTATAAGAAAAAGTCATGTTATAATGTTAATTTTTTCATTAATTTTGTTCCGTGAAAGTCAGTGCCACAAATAAATTATACAATAAATGCTCAGTAATGCAAAAGACATTGAGAACAATACTGAATGATATAAAAATTATGTGAATCCACAGACAAATTAGACAAGCCAAGAGAAATGGAATAAGTGTAGTTTTCATTTTCATCTTGCTTTTGGTTTTTGAAACTACAGCATTTCTTTAGATGATGTTCCATTGATGACCTGAGCAGAATTTTCTCTAAGGAAACCAAAGACTAGACCTGAAAGATTACATCATGATGATAATATCTAACTTTTTTTATTAATATTTCAAATGCTCAAAAGTTTATGAAAGCATAATCAACTGAATCCATTTAGATCATAGTTCCATTTTATTTCTTTTAAAAAGAGTTGAAGTTTTTCATTCTTAACTGTGTTTAATTTACTACTCAAAAATTTGTTTCTCTTTTACAGTGTCAAAAAATTTATCAAAATTTTCCTAATATACACATCTCTCAGTCATATCTAGCTCTCAAACACTTCCTTCCAAATAACAAATTAAGTTTTCACTATGAGCATTGTGTAAATAAACAACTTTATCTGGACTTTTAGACTCTGGTCCAAAGGAGATAATATTTAATGCCTTCCCAGTTCCAAGCAGTTGTCTTATAAGTGGCACTAGTGATTCGACACTGCAATCCTAAGGGTAAAAATCACTAATTGTTCAGGTTTCATTGCATATTGGACTTAATTTTGGATCCATACTTTATGAGAGTTGCTGGTTTCCTCATAAAATTAAGAATGATTAAATAATTGTTAAAAGCATTTAAGGAATGTGGGACTTGCTAACACTATAGGCATATACCTCCATATAGGTAACTGTAGTAGGACAATGAGCAGAAGCATTAACACCAGATCAAGGAACTGAACAGTAGTGTAAACTAGTACAAACAGAAAAATCAACTGTAGCTGAACATGAACTACGAAATGGTATTTAGATCTGTGTTTTAAGATATACAACTACATGAATGAATTAAATTTATTCATAACTTTGCAAAACACATCAGTTTTAAAATTATAAATTTTCAGTACAATAAAGTTAAATAGACAATTATAATAAATAGCCAACAAGATGGAGCCAAAGTCTTAGTCAAATCCTGCTGGTGATAGCTCCACTCTCACATAATCATTGATAATAGTGAGACTCTTTACTTCATAATTCCAGAAGAGAGATAGATACTCTATTACTCTAACCCTTATAACTGGTTGTTTAAGTTATCTTGTAAAAAATGTCCCCAGAAAAAAATTAAATATTATTTAAATGCATATTCATTTCCAATACAGCTACATTTCCCTGAGTTGCTGACTTTCTTACTGATTCATTATCTTAAACACTATAGTTATCAGAGTTTTGAGATCTCTCTCATACTTGAAACTATCTTGTCAAATTTTCTTCTCATTATCCATCTCCAGTTTGTTTCTTTTCTTCAACCACTTCTTAAGTTACCTAAATCCATTTCACCAAACAGGATTTTTCTCCTAATCTTGGTTTCTTTACACTTTGAAATATTGTACCAAATATTATCCATGCAGGTATACTTAGTGCTATGTTTCATTATTATATGTCTTTATTGGAAGATCATAAAATTTATCAAATGAAAATAATTTCAGTTGTAAAGAGTAAGCTAGCAGATTGTATAAAGTTGATCTTTATTTTACAAAAACACAAAATGAAATCCATCCTGACCAATTATTGATAACCTCCCCCTACAAAGTGGGGAGAAAAGTAGCTCTAAATGCTGAAATCTCAAACCAATAGGGCGTCACAAGACAACTGCCTGGATTAGGAAGAAATATCTGCGTAAGCTTAACACATTTGGAGTGATATATAAGGAGTTAATATCTCCTTTAGATTATGCTTTACAAGCCCAGGCAAAGGTATTTGTCTGTTTCCTACCATATTGCAAATAACTATGATTAATAAAAAATTAAGAATTGCCTCTTGACATAGTGCATAAGAAATGAACTAGTAACTCATTAACTCATTATACATTTGAAACCAAGTAAGAAAAGAAGAAGTATTTTATGAAACTTGCAACCACAGAAGGCCCAGATATTGCAAAATATCTCCATAATAAACGTGAACTCTAAACTATGTTCCAAAAGCAAGTTGTGCATATATACCATTATAAGTAGCACATTTATGCAGTGAAATTAAAATATTAAGGAAACAGCACACAGATTATGAATTAAAAAGACTTGTTTCACATTTGTACTTCATATGGCAACTTCATATCATATTCTATGTGCTGTTTCATGTAAGTAGTACTAGTTGGCTGTCTATTATTTAATGGAAAAAGTTTATCTTTATCTAGCATTCATGTTTGAATTTGTCATATGAAAGGATAGGATACTTCTATGTATGAATCCCATAATCTATATTAATTGCTTTGTATTGGAATATTAAAAAGCAGCGCTATTATTTGTTTGTTTTAATGTACAAATTAAGTTTTAAAGACAAGTATATATTTATTTTTGTTTCTCCAATATTACCTATTATCCATTTGCATAGAGATCGCAAATACTTCATCTATACCTTCTGAAATTCTGTACATGTTATATGATATATAAAACCACCATTACCTGGTTCATTCATGCTTTCCTCAGAATGGGAAGCAGCAAGTATAAATAAATAACAGCAGCAGCAACAACAACAACAATAGTAATAATAATAATAATAATAATAATAATAATATAGCAACAATTAAACAAACAAGTAAATAAAATAAATTCTTTTAATAAAATATATTTTATTTTTCTTGATGACAGCGAAGGAATTGCAGAGGAGAAGGAATATATATGGGTGATGCCAATGTGGCAAAGGGATATTCAAAATGAAATTTCTGTTCTTATATTTGCTCTGTATGCTGTATTTAATATTGTGAAAGGAGTAAAGTAATTAAGTTTTCAGATACATACATAGGCTTTTGCAGCCAGAGTCTTGGATCTTAATAAACTTTCCCAGGCTCTTTTGCCATGATCTAATGGTCACCATAAATATGAATTTACAGTTAGACCATGGCCAAAAAGCCTGGAAAAGTTTGTTAAGATCTAAGTTTTCAGATATTTATAGAAAAATTTGTATATGTACATAATGCTCACATTATAAATGTTCCAAAAGAAATGGAAAACTCCAATTGTTCAATAAGTGTTTATAGTGTTAATGAACTTCTTGATGCTGCATGGTTCTATGTTCTGAACACTTTCAAGTTTTAACTAATGTTTCATATGTGCATTGAAACCTTACATGAATAGAGTGGCATTACGCAATTTCTCTTTACATTTTAGTCTTTACTCAGAATGTATTGTCTTTCTATCTTGGAGCTATTTTAATTTCAACTTGCATTTATTTGGGCACCAAACATTCAATTCTTTCCAGGTGACCATTTTTAGCTTTGTGCTACCTTCTGAACCCATGCATCACTATGCATTAAGGCGCAAATTTAGCAACTAGGAGCTCCTTGGTAGAGTAAATTTTTTTCACTTATCTTAAAATTCACACATGTGAATGTCAATTAATTATAATAAGTAAATGCATATTTAATTCATCTAATGCATGTCAGTTTAAAGTTTGTTTCATTCTTTGTGTCACATTCATTGGGCATACCTTCTTAGTCCACTTGTTTAGGCAGAATTTATGGAGAGAGGAAGGCAAGGCTGCTGACTTGAGCTTGTGATATAGATGAACGGAGATAATTTTAAAGTCAATTGAGGAGTGAGAAAGAGCTTTGGGCTGAACACTTTGTTACAACAGTTAAACATCATCAGTGCAATTCTTAAATTAGAAACTGTTTCTTATACATGGATTGCAAACAGCAATCAATATAATTTAAATACTTAAACACTAAAGAAGAGAAACTAATAAAATAAAAAAAAAAACTATACCATGATAGCAGCATACAGCTGCATACACCTAAATAGGCCTGTACTTTTATTTGAACTTCACAGAAGAGTAAGTTAAGTTGATCACTTTAGGTAGATGGTAGTGGTATACAATATTTCCTGCCACATAAGATAAAATTATATTTTGGCAAAATGTATTGTGAAAAAAGTTAGAAAATCAATTAATGAAATTTATACCCTCCCATTGGATGAATTTTACTCCCAAGATTTGTACCACTGAACATAAACTATCTCATGAACATTTCTAAATGCACATAGTTCAAATTGCTTGTATATCAAATAGCTCATAAACTAGTTTGTGGAGTAGTTTAGGGGCACTCTCATGGAAATAGATTTGAATATGTTTTGCAAACATATTTGAATTATCCAATTGGCTTTTATTATCAATTAATTTTAAATCATAAGAGTTGGATAATTTCAAAGGTAGGAATATTATGTCTTTTATTACACTATTAATAGTTAAATATGAAATGCAATGTACCTGTGCTGCTGGCTTGGTTTTTAAATCATAATTTAATAATTAAAAGCATGTTAAGTAATATGTTCCAAGCAGATGTATAAAAATGATTTTCCCTATACCAAGTTTGTCATAAATTTGCGGCAATATATACTTTTTAATAAAATGCAGTACATCATTCAGATGCAAACCACTTATATTTTATACTGTCACAACTTTTAACACTAATATTTATTATAATAAACTGCCCTTAGTGTTGGTCTCTTTTTAACACATTATCATGAGAAAATTGCTTGTATTTTCATTTTACAATTTTTTTTCCATTACTATTTTAACTTGTTTTACTGTCTTGTAAATATGCAATTTTCACATTATATTGCTTATAGAATGTCTCTATATTCACTTCAATTTTTTACTAAGTGTTAATTACACATACTTTTAGGTTATGATATTCTTAATCTTATTTTGATTTAAAGTAAAACACTAAAAATCATGTCGTCACATTAAATTAAATTACATTAAATTACATTACATTACATTAAATTAAATTACATTTACATTAAATTAAACAAAAAAAGAAGAAAGAAGAACATTCAGGTATATATAGAATTAATTGCAAGGATTGTGACAAAATATACATAGGAAAAACAAAGAGAAATCTGGGAGTAAGATTAAAGGAACACTGGAGAAATATTAGACACAAACAAGTAGAAAAATCAGCAGTGGCTGCACATTTTTGGAATGAGAATCATGAAATAGAGAAGGACATAACATTACTAAAAACAATTCAACATCCGAAAGAACTTAATATATGGGAAAAAATTTACATAAAAAAATATGAATACAAACTTATGAATTTTGATATACCGGAAGCAGACAACATATTGTTTAAGTTCATTAACAGACCACCAGAGCAAGCATAGTAACATACATACTTTGCTGAAATTGGCTCCTCAGTCGTCGTTTTGGTTGACAATGTGAGGAATGTACCTCACGAAACATGTACCAAAATTACTTTTATAAGTGTGTTTGTGAAACTTAAAGAGAGTTTTAATGTGACGACATGATTTTTAGTGTTTTACTTTAAATCAAAATAAGATTAACAAAAGTTTCACTGTGTGGATTCCCAAATTCCATAAACATATGATATTCTTGCTCAAAAGACCACATTCCCGGCCAGGACAGGATCGATGGATTTTTTCAGGTGTAAAAATCATAAGTATGGCTTCCTTTGGAAGGGAAGTAAAACCGTGGGTTCCATGTTGCACATTTACGGCACGAAAAAGAGCCTCAAGCCTGAAAGAGAGGCCTCTGAGCAACATTTGTCGGCCATTTCACACCCTGAGTTGAATGGAATGCTGATGACCTAAGATATTAAAGAGCGTCCTTAAATAAATAAATCAATCAAAAGACCACATATCTTGGGCTGCAGTTGATAAGTTTGTTGCTGAATCGAACATATTTTAGAAAATGAGTTTTAAGATTATTCCTATTGCATTTTTATAACATGTATTGGACAGACCATAAAATTCCCAAAGAATGACTTCAGGAAAATATGACTTCATTATTCAAGAAAGATGACAGAGCAAAGCTTAGCAATTATCAGGATAAGCCTTTTACAGGATTTATAAGGTATAAGCAAGAATCTTGTATTGAAGACTAAAGAATATTGCAAATTCTTTAATTTCTGGAGAACAAGTTGGATCATCATGTACTGTTGTCATTTTGGCATAGAAAAAATGTATAAAAGAAAACAGAATTTACACATCTAGCATGCATTAACTTTTAAAAGACCTTTCAAAATGTCAATAGGACTCTTTTACAAAATTCTTGAAAAGATGAGATACCCAAAATATTTTATTCCGGTAGCAGGGAGTTCTTTCTTTATATGTTAAATTTAAATTGAAAACTGATAGATGAAATTTTCTACTAATAAAGGTATTCAGTAAGATTGCAACCTTTTGCCACCATTATTAAATATATATGTATGGTGTAGATAAAACATGGAAATTTTATATGAAGTCAGGAATTTATTTTGAAAAGAATGTCTCAATGAAGAATTCCTTTAATTAAAAAGATCAAGTCATTATGCAAAATAATAGTAGAGATAAGTTGCAATAAACAATGTATATTTAAATGAAATAACTGAAACATAATATTTTAGAATATCTGTGAATAAAACTAAAACTATTGCATATAGGGGTTAACTATCCAGTAGGAACAAGTATAGTTAATGAAAATAAAGTAATTGAGCAAGTCAGCTATTTTAAATATTTAGAATGTAATGTACCATATGCAGTGGCATAGTGTAAGTTTAAAATGTCTGGAAGTTGAAGGAAAAGTTGTAAATAGTTGAGGAGTAATGGGAAAATTCTACACATTATTTTTTTTAAGATCAGCTTTTTTCTTCAGTTTTTTCTCTAGAAAAGATATTAATGATGCCATCTTCAAGTATTGATTTCGTTATCTAGCAGCTCCTTCTTAATTTTTAACAATGCCATTTGATGTCAGTCTTTCCAGGTCTGCATATTTCTGGAGTGTTTTTTTAATTCTTTTTAATGTAGAAATGAATGCTTATTTGTTGCATTAGTTGCAGGAATTGTCAAATATGCAAAGGTTACATATTTGAAGGAATACAACTGTTAATTGAAATTTTTGGATGTATTCATGCAGATGAAAAACACTTTATTTTGCCATATTGGCATCAAATAGACAATGGAAAGTACATTTTTCAGTATAAGGAATATTGAAATGTGTGCCTTAATTTTCTTTCAAGAACACAATAGCAAAATCCAGAAATTGGGATTGATAATTTTAGTCCAGCAGACTGAGAAATTTAATTTTAGGTACTTCTGCAAACCTTATTGAGATAAGTGTAGTTTTAAAAAGGAGGAATTTTCACAGTGAAATGTAATATATGCAGTTTTTTATGAGGAAATCATGTAAATTTCACCAATTTTGTTCCACTTGTTTGGACATGTTTCGACGGCTATTGCCTTCATCACCAGCTTGGCTCCACTGTCAATTTCCCAATATGGTATTAAGATATCGTGCTATAGATTTTACAGATTTAGAGATGAGGTTAGTGTTTTTGGAAAATCAAAATTAATTTTATTTGTTTTTGTGTATGATTGTATTTTCCCATACTGTTATTTAAATGGATTTTTGAAGAGATTTTAAGAATTTTGGTTCATTTTGGAATTTGTGGTTTTTTTGCCGGAAATGATATGCTGATTTCTCTGTGTGTTTGTATTTTACATTTCTCGTATGTTCCTTAAACCATAGGATAATGTTTCTTTTTTGTTTTTCGTATATATTTCTTATTGCAATCTTTGTAATTGATTTTGTAAATGCCTGATTGTTTTCCTGGCAGAATTTTTGTCTTTTGCATTGGTTTTAGGAGGTATTTTAAACTGCATTTGTTTACATTTTAAAAATCTTCGGAAAATTTTGATATACCCAAGGAGGAATGTGAACTTCTTGTACATATGATCTTTATATCCTTTTAGTGTGGTGGTCTTTTTTTTTTTTTAAATTTTTTATTTCCTTTTGTTACCATTTTTGTGCACTATATATATGATTTTTGGTACTCAGATTTTTATTGTCTTGCTTATTGGTAGGTTTGTTAATCTGAATGTCAGACTGTTGATTATAGCAAGTTTATGTTGTTTTGGATTTTGTCTGTTTATCTGTTTGGATGTCTTATCTGAAATTCAAAATTCTAATATAATGCTATTTTTTATAGTTTTATATTCAGGAAGGGAAGAACATTATTGTTTTCTATTTCCATTGTGAATTTAATGGTGCTGTCTCATAGATTAAGTAGTTTTATTGCATCCTCTTTCCATTTTTCATTATTGCAAGGACATCATTTACATAACAGTACCAACATTTGTATATATGTGGAAAAGCATCAATTAATTTTTTTTCTAAGAAACTCATATCTGCTAAGAATGGTGAGAATGGGTTTCTCCTTGCTAGACCATTCTTTTGTGTGTAGGCATTGTCTCTGAATGCGACGTATGTTTGATTAGTGCAAATTTTGGTCAGATTTAGATATTGCTGTGTTACTTCAGGTAATTTATTCACTTAAGCCATTTCTTTATGATAGTAGTTTTTCTTTCGGGATATTAGAAAACAGAGAGATCAAATCATAAGAAACTAGTAAATCCCTATTTTGTATTTTCACATGTCTGATTCTTCCTATTAAATCTGATGATTTTTTTTATGTTAGACTTTTGTATTTTAGTAAAGTATTATATTTTTTTAAAAGATAGTTTGCTAAATTATATGTGGGTGAATTTACTCTTTACTATAGGTCTCATTTTATTACCAGGTTTATGTATTTTTGGTAGACCATAGATTCTGGGTTTGGTAGGGTTCTGGGATAGGGCATTTTCATTTTCTATCATTTTTGCATAGTAATTGTACATGTTATTTTCATAATATATCTCATTTATAATGACAATTTTGTTTCCTTTGTCAGCTATAAAATAATGCGTTTTTTCTTATCCATAGAAAATATATTCATAAACAAAAACAAAGAAAATTTATAATTTTGATCTTCCAAAAAACAGTAACCTCAACACTAAATTTGTAAAATCTACAGAGTTGACATCTTATTATGATGCTGGGAAGCTGACAATAGAACCATGCTGATGATGGAGGTAATAGCCTTCAAAACATGTCCAAGTAGGTGGAACAAAATTGTGAAATTTGAGTGATTTTCTCATAATAATTGTGAAACTAAGATAGTTTAAGTATTACATCATGACTCATAGAAAAGTATTCTGTATGAGGTTTTTTAACTTCTCCATGAATTGAATTTATATGGATTCTTTTGTATCTTTGTGGACACTCTTGCTTCAAAGAAAATATTTCCCTTTTTTCCCAGATTGAATAAAAATTTACCTGATGTTGAAATTTAAACGTGTCAATCTTTCTCATATAGAAAGAACTATCACTTTATTTTGCCTGGAGTAATCTAAACAAGGAATTGGAAAATGGAAATATTGATGAAAATGTACATAGAAAGAAAATGAAATCAAATTCCCTGGTAAGAGACAAAACATCTTAAGCAGAAACAATGGTTTCAGTCATTTTGGTCATCAATAATTGTAATGAATTGTTCAGTATCTGATCTATTTTCATGAACAGTTTCTGAAAATTGATTATGATATTGCCACTGTGTAGGGGCAATTGCTGAAAATATTTGACCGACATATTTACTTAGGAACAGTAGATCTTTTAGAAAACTTGGAGCAAAATTTTCCTACAGCTGGCAATGAAGCAAAGAATATATTAACAGACTTTAAGAAGTTGGCAGATTGTGAAAAACTAAATTTGATTTATAAGGATAGCAGTGAACAAAATTGGCTTGCCCAAACTGTTCTCAAATTTTCATCTGCAGGCCTTGATATTCTCCCACTATAATTGGTTGCATCACCATATGTCTATGCAAATAATTTTGGATTGCATTCTCAATCATTCAGGACTTCAATACTTCAATTCATAGAGAGCACTTGCAAAATGGTCACAGCTTCATCTTAAAAATGTAATAATCTTTCTTTGATTCTACCAACTGTAGTAACTTATTGAACAGCTGACAATAACTGAAATTTTATAGTCACATCAAACCTTTTTCTCATATATCAAAGAAGCAAATGGGATTCTAATATTTCCTTTTTTTATTTCACAGGACATTAATTCGATACACAGGATATCAAATCATTCTGCATATCAGAAGACATATTAGAAAATGCTGACTGCTCATTTTTTGTCATTGTTGTAACATGTTATTATACTGAGCAATTCTGCGTAATTTCTTTTATTTAAAGATGACTTTCTTTTTTCCTGACTTCTAAATACAAATCATTGGGAGCCTAGAAAACAAATTGCATTTGTTAAATTACTTAAAATTGAGAATTTGTCTTAACAGTTTCATTGTGTATATTAAGAGCTTACAGAAGATTCTTTTCTTTTGTTTTTTTTTTTCTCAAACAAATACAGTTACTTAAAACAACTCATATGATCAGCTGACAAACTGTATTGTTTAAAATTGGCAAAACCATTAACATTCCATGTAGACTTCGCATAAGGAAATAAAGTACACGAGTACATGACCAATAAAACAATTTATGTAGTTTCTTACAACAACATAACTAAGTAATTTAATCATATAAACATTCATTGAAATGTCTTATAAAATTTGTAAGTTTGGTTTCTAATCTAAGAACTGGTATCATTTTAACATTTTCAACTATTTTTAATCTTCTTTTCGTTCTGAATTGTATTTTATATCAGTTCAACTGAACATTCACAACAATCGTGCATTATGGCCATTCTGCTATTCATAGAAACCACAGACTAGATTATTTAAAACATGCACATGTACTCACAGTGGCAAACATATGAATGCTGAAAGATTACCAGCAAAAATATATGCAACAGTTATGAATTGTATTCTAACTTTCCTAGGGGCTCAACAGCCACTTTGTAGACAAATTGTAATGCAGATTTTCTATATACAGCACCCTCACCCACTGTCTTGTAAAATTTCAGTGTATATTTGCTGTGCTTCATAATAATGTGAAGTAAATGAATATAAAATTTGCCCTAGATATAGAATAAGACATTTTTTCTTTAAAGTTGAATAATAAAGAAGATAAGTAATATAATGCATCAATTTATTATTTATGAAGGTTTTTAATAGTACAATTGTCTTAAAATAAAGTATTTGCTTGGATTTTTGACACTGGAACTTTACTTGCATTCATCCTCAGTTACTTTCTCCAACTGTTGTTGTCTCATTGCTATGAAATGGTTCATCTTGCAGTTGTCTAAAGACCTAATTAGAAAGTTCCTCAGAAAACCATGAGAGAAGGAGATAATGATGGGGCAACAACAGTTTGAGAAAATAGCTCAGATGAATGCAAATGTGTTCAAAAAAGTCTGGAATATAAAAATGTTTGTGAAGTCCCAGAGTTGAAAATCCTACCAATATCACATAAGACAGGTTATGGAACTCATCAGTTAGAGAAAATCAAGTGAAGTGTTAACAACTCAAGCATTAAATTTAAAATTTCATGTTGGAACTAATACATAGAAGCAATTAATTTATTTTAGGTAACTAGTGAATCAGTTTAATACTCTTATGCTCCATTTACCATTGAATTATACAGAACATGTTTCATAGGCATTTGCCAGCATCATAGCTATGAGTCTTTGTCTAGAACATGCTTCAATTGAACAAGAGTGCCATGAGCAAGTTCAGTTTTAATGCCAAGTATTGTACTGAACAGAGAGTACAGATCCACTGAGGTAAAGGGCTCCACCATATGCCCATCTACTGGATTTGTTGTTGGTTGAATGAACATGGTGTAACCTTCTTGGATAGTTTATGAACTTTTGGATTAATTTGTCTTCTGTTGGGATATCGAAGTTCATAACCTTATCTTCATATTTTTTATAAATTTTTTTACCATATTCCCAGCTCTAAGAGTATATCTACGAAACGTGTTCTGTATAATTCAATGGTAATTGGAGCATAAGAGTATTAAATCAACTCACTAGCTAATTAAGAATAAACAGAAGCATTGTTGTCATTGTATACTGAAGTGTTGGACTTGGATTTGTCAAGCAATGATTCCTCTTTCTTAGACAACAATGATCATTAAATATTTTATATTATATAATTTTCAAGTGATTACAAATTCTGTCACTTTGAAATACTCAGGGATAAGCTCTAAAGAAGAATATTTTTGCTGTAATAGGAAGCATAATTAAAGAAAAGTACATATTTGTGGATAAAATACTGAAAAAACTAGATTTACCAAAAATGCAAGTTTTATTTCTGACTGATATGATGAGGGAATATACATTCTCCACCTAAGCATTGGTTATGTTGGAAAAATTATTCATTTTATAACTCCTTGATGTTTGATGTGTTAAAAAAATGTAAAGCAGCTACTTGTTCTCCAGCTGCATTTATTTTTCAAATTTTCTTTTCTTCTTCATCTTACCTAAGTTGCTTTTAATGCAGCTTTAGACTTATCCTTAGGTTCATTTTTTAAACTTAGCTAATTTTCATTGCTGATACTTTGATATCAACAGACTATCTTCAATGTTTAACTATTTCTTCCCATGTGTTTTTTGATCAACCTGAGATGCTGTTCTACTCGCTCTTCCCCCATAAATTTATTACTACTTTTCTCTGTTCATTTGACATGTCCAAAGTAATTTAGTTACTAATCTTCTATCGCATTACTAGTTAGCAACTTTAAATGCTATCTTCTCCTTGCATTGCATTTCTGACTCTATACATCCCTGTTTTTTTTTTTTTCTGTATTCTTTGCAGACATTTCAAATTTACAGCAATAATTTTATCAATACCATTCGTTATTATTGTCTAGCTTTCTCTACTATATAACATCATCAGCTCCAATACTATCTGAGATACTCATATTTGGATTTTCCTGTTCACTTCTTTGCCAAATATGCAGTGACTTAGAGATAATAAGCATTATTAGCTTTTTGAATAGGATTGTGTAAATCCCCTTATAAACTGTGTAATGAATCATGCTTCCTAAATATTCTTAACCTACATTGACTGCTATCCTCCACTCTTGATATTAATTTGCTTTATCTGCTCATTTGTCTTCACTTCCATCATAATTTTTTGTAATTTGCTATCATTCCTTATCTGTTAGTGTTTCCTCCTCCCTAGTTACTGCTTGTCGGAGTTTCCTTGAAAAATGTATAGTTAATGCGTCATCTGTATAGGCTAATACATTTCAATTTCAATTTATTGCAGTTCAGTAATGTATGATACATGTTTCAACCATGTCAAGATAAAATATAGATGTGGCTTACAGTGAATCAGACATATATAAAATAGATAATAACAATAAAACAATAAATTTGTACAATAAAATAGACTTTATTAAATATTTGTTAACAAGATATGTACAATAAAAACATAGACTCTAAATTACAAAAAAATCAGACATGTATAAAATGGATAAGAACAATAAGAACATTACAATGTGTACAACAAAGATAGAATCTAAATTTCATTAAGTTTTAATAATAAAATATGTACAATAAAAATGAAAAACTGAGTTATAATAAATGTTCATCATTACTATTATAGGTTTTATATTAAATAATATTCCAAACTTTTCTTGAATTTAATATAATTGTCATACAATTTGATTTCTTTAGGAAGGGCAATGTAGAATATTATTCCCCAAAGCTAGATGACTTTTCATAAATGCAAAATCTATGGCCTGGGATGGAAAAATAATTTTTATTCCTTGACTTGTAGTTATGCACATCAGAGTTTGTTTGCATGGGAATGTTATAGGGGACAATACATCAGCCTTAGATTAAGTATCCTCACCATTAGTTTTTCTGTTTTGCTTTGTAGATCTTCTGCATTTGGTTTATAGATTTACTGAATAGTAAAGAAACTTCTGTCTGCTTGTTTGATCCATTTTTCTGTTATAAATGGTTCTGAGGTCTTCCCACTAAGCTATACTGTACCTTATAAATTTTGGAACATAAATTTATTTGCTTTAATAATCTATGGAGGAATATTTTTCTAATACTACATAGATTAATGTATGGTATAAGGAATGAATTGTAAGGTATTGTAAATCTAATAAAGCTAATTGTTGATTTATCCACTTATAGTAATTATTCTCTGGGAGAATAGCTGATCATGTTGTCTATGTTGCTAATTTAAAACCTGCCTATTCTTCCTCCAAAGCTGCCTTAACATATTCCTGCAGTCTGTGGTCATTTACCATAGAATAATTCTTTACTATCACAATAATACAAACAGCCCTATTCTTTTTTGTATATATTTTGATTTCAACCTAACAGGGTTCATCCCTCATGCCATACTACTATGAAGAGGTTTTTCATTTCTTCAATCAAGGCATTTCCACCTACCTTATTCATCTCAGGGACAATTCCTTACTTCCAGCTGCTTTATGTCATTTGCCTGAACTACTATTTTTTAAAAATATTTATATTTTACTTGCTCTAGATATGATGTTTAAAGCTTTGATGGTTCTTACAATTATAGCTTTTTTATTGCAAAAATATATTGTTTACAAAAATACCTTAGTTTTACTTCACTAACTTACAGTGCTATTTTAAAGTATGTCATTGTATTTCATTAATCTTACAAGTCACTTCAAAGTGGATGGAGGGTATCTGACATTATCAATTTAGTTTCATAAATATGCTGCCTTAACATACTTTTTTGGGGGAAGAGTGAACAAGTATGAGCTAATCATGAAGTGTATAATGGTTTCTACAGGATTTTTTTTTTTTATTTGCCCATTTCCATCAGAGTTCTCTTAGTTTTACTGTTTTCTTTCTTTTAATTTTGCATTCTTGAGTAATGTTTCTATTTCTTGTGTGCAGTAATGTTTCAACAATTTTTTAATGATTTTATGTGTTTTATAACATTAAAATACATTTTTTAAAAGTAGGTTATAAAATTCCTACCAAGCATTTGTTAAGTGTAAAGATTAGAGAAAAAATTTTAACTAGATTGCTTTTCTTCTTGTTGTTTTAAGTTATTGGCTGTTTTTATTCAGAATTTTTAAATAACATATTTAAGCTCATAAAGGCAATCTTTTTTGTAATGAAAAATATGTTTATATGGCATTCTTTTATTGTTTTAAAAATATTTATAGCAAAGGGATGATGCTTTCTGTAAATACTTCGTTGATGTTTTCCATAATTTCTTGTCCATTTTTTCTCTCTTTCTTTATTCAAACTAATTCTTATAATTTAATTTTTAATGACTCATTATACATTAGTATACAAAGGTTTCATAGTTATATGATTTAAACAAATCTTCTTGGATTTCTAACCAAGTTCATGAGCTATAAACTATAAATTTTTTATCTTTCAAAAAGTGTAGATATATGATTGGCAGGACTTAATGCCAATCAGGAATATATAATTGTGGCTAGTAAAAAATGATGAATCAGTGCTGGTATAATGGATATAATATTATTTTAAATTGAGTGTTCAGTTCTTTCTTAGCGATTGTTAACATTCACAATTGAATTGCTCATTGAGATTAACTATCACTAAGGATCAAGGATGTTGAAGATGAACAACATTTTTTATAGCTGCAGCAAGAATACTTTACTGAATATCTTAATTTAAAACAAGAAAAGCAAATGGATGTATGACACTTGTGTTTTGTAAACAAGGTTCATGCAAACTCAATTAAACATCCTTTAAACAAAATACTTAACATATAAGTTGACAAATTCACTTATAAGAAATATTTATTCAATAACTCTATTTACCTAAGTAAGTACATGATATAATTTCACAAATCTGTAAACATTGTCTTCCTTTAGAAACCTTTGTCTTCAATATTTTAACATTATTCACAAAGGTTATTCTATTCTGATTTGCTCATAGAATCACTATTAATGTTGAAGGATTCATAACCTCTCTTAACTTTAACATTAAAAATTATTTTAATCCAATTTTGTTAATTATCATAAAATGTGGCTCTAACAGTAACTGACAAACCAGACTCTCTGATTTAGACTGCTGTGCAGGGAGGGGGAAAAAATGAGGAGAAAGGGGGGATTGCCACTCTAGCGGTAATTGTACAAAGCACAGACTCTTTGATTTAGACTATCATACTGGAGTACAGGAGAGAAGGTGGAATTGACATATTGTTGTGCCACCTCTGTATACAATAAAAGACAGTTATAACTCACTCAGCTTATGATAACTCAGCTTTCACTTAGTTGTGTTAGTGTTCAAATTCACTAGCAGATGGCATAATAGGTATTAAAAATATTCAACTTTCACTGCTTGTTTCAGCAAGCATCAACTGTCATTAACCTGGCTGCTTATAAAAAGTAATTACATGTAATCTAATTGCACTCTAAATCTATTTGCTTCTCCAACAGATAGCATACATTTACTATTATATTCATAAAAATGTGGCATTTTATTCAAGAGCTTTAATTTTGTGTATTCCAGCATTTCAGTGTGCAACTATGGCAGAAAAAGTTTGCATAGCTATCATGTTGCAATGAAATATATTTTATGTGTATGCATATAGCATTCTCAGCACTTTCTTATTTTTCTCTCTGTCGTATTCTTGAAAAACAACCTGATCTCAACAACGGGTTTGAAATCGCAAGATGATAATGAAATACAAGCTCTTTGCTTATATTTGTTCATTATGAGCAGTTTTATATTCTTGTTTATTTTACTTCATTAATTTTGTTATAACAATGTGAGAACAGAACTGAGCATTATTGTGAGGCTTTCTTCATGTGATAGAAGTAAATACCAAAGAGCCAAAATAAAGCTATGCTGGACTGTAATATGACTGACTGAGAAGTGCCAAATAATCTTGACAAAAGTAATACATGGTATAATGAAAAATAAAAACATGAAAGCAAATAGTTTATATAATGTGTATTATGAATATCCTAATTAAAATTATTATATGTTTTTTTTTTTTTGCATAATAGAATCCCCATGTAAAAAGTAATATCAAAAAAGTTTTTCTATGTCTGCTGTTTTTATTATATGTAAAATCTTAAAGGAAATAAAATTTGGATGCAAGAAAGAAAAGATGTTCACTATTTTTTTGTTGTTATAATGCAGAATTTGAATCTACAAGATCACTAATTTTAAATCTGCAAATTCATCCCCAGTAAAAATGTAATTTGCTACATGAGTTATAGTAACTGCTTCTGGTTAATGTTATTTTATTATGAATACAAATTATTTTTAATTTTTTTTATATATATATTATTTGCATCTAGAAAATAGAAATGTAAGATTTTTATTATTAATGGTAAAGAGAATTCAAGGGAAGACATAACAATATATTCATTTGCAATACTGACTCCGGCCAACCTGCAAAACACCTTGATCCATTGTACAATCATTTGATACAGTAGCGCATTGTGCCATACATTTTCTGTGCCATGTGCTTTATCACTTGGATTGTCCATAACACTATTCCAGTTTTGCAAAAATGCTTTAGAGAGAGCACTTTAAATAATACTACCCAATTCAGCCACATACACTAGCTTTATTGACTGCTGATCTTATTATATGTAAAATACCAGTTTGAACTATCAATATCCAGACTCTTCCTGTGCATAATACTGATATATTTCTCATAAAAATGATCATGATAATTTTTTGGACTCCAGGAGGATAAGATTGAAATTATGAGGTATTTGGAAAAAATTGTTTAGTTTATTACAATAATTTGAATGATAAAGAATTTATGTCAATAAACAAATAGATAAGACATTATAAAGAGCTATCTCTAACTGAATGTATTGAAGCTGTTAAAATGTTTGGTAGTGTTACAGCAGTCTAAGATGTGCCAGGCAGGAGTCAGCACAATAACCTCTATGGGCATTCCTGGCAAGATTGAAACCCTTCCTCACATCCTTAGTGCTTGCTCTTATGATTTGGTGCTCCACAACATCAGACACCATACCATTTGCTCTTATCATAGCTGAGTTGCTGAGAGACATAGATTACACTGTACATGAAGAAATTTAAGGCTTAGCCATACAAGATAGCATGAGGCATATAGATATTATTTCCAGTAAAAACAACTTAAGATATGTACCATTCCATACTGTTAGATATGAAACTCATGCAGATCAACTGTATGTTAAAAAAAAAGCAGAGAAAAAGCCCTCATATGTGAAGCAGCTACTACAGGACCTTGAACATATTCAAGTTTGATGATGGGAGTAAGAGGAATAATACCTTTCTTTTTTTGTTCAAACATGTGATACATTTAGATTTCACAAAAACCATTCTAAGATGGCGATTTTGATTCTACGTAAAAAAAATTCCCTTTGCATCTTGCATGACAATCTGTATAGCATAATTATCACAAAATGCATTTTTCTTTTTAAAAAAGGTTTCCAATATTTTTCTTACTGCATTGTATTTATTTTCATACATTTTTTTTATTTTGTGGGTTTAATTGTCTAAAATTGTCTGTTTGTGTTTAACTCCTAAACCATGTTGTAGTACCAGTATGCTTTGTCATTTTAGAAAAATTTTGATATAGGAAGCTTTCAGTAATAACACAGGCCTGTGATGGAAAAATATTTGGAGAGTAATGATTGATTTTAACAGGTTTATGTGTGCTAATTTCAGAAAAAAATACTTAAAAATTGCTTAACATTTTCCCACAAATTAACATTATGATTTTTATGTCTACAGAACGACTAAATTTTACTGACATATTACTGGCATCTCTTAATCTTAGTTTTTAGCACAACAATGAAATAATTCTGAGTGTATGTGATGTATTGTTTTACAGTCACAATTTAATTGTTATATCCTTTCCAGTTCAGTTGTAACTAATTCTCTGTGAGAGATGGTTGCTATTTCCAGTATAGGGTTCTGTAGTTTATTTAGTATTACTTTTTCACTTCAGTTTCACTTCACAAATATTATTTTTTCACTTCTATATTTGTGGGTTTATTTATTTATTTATTTATTTATTTATTTATTTATTTATTAATATAAAATCATTTCAAGGGATGTGATAATTTGCCTTATAATTTTTGTCACATTTGTGGAGACTTTGTTGTGAAGAAACAGCAAAGAAACAAAGAAACAAAAAGCCTATTAAAGAAAGTGTACATATATTGGGATAATGTTGGTGATGTACAAGCCATTCACTCCACATAAGGTATGCTTTATTTGTGGGGAAGAACTCCGACAATGGTCTGCAGGTAAAATAAAAAAAAAATATAAAAAAAAAAGTGTACCATTTTGGAGATTCAATGTTAGGGACCCACAAATCACAGCACTGACTGTTACTTCTGTTCCTGTAATATAGCAGGCGTAATCTTAAAAATAAGAAAGAAATTTTTCATCCCAATTTTCAGTCAGCAAGATGCCCTGTACCTCATCAACCACATATACCTCTACCTTCACACCCAGATAAAAAGAGGTACCTGATAGTGAATCTGAGAAAGTCTTATAAATTCTTCATAGTTACAGGCAATAAAGAGACCCAAATTTATTCACAGCCTGAATTGAATGATTTGGTTAGAGACTTAAGTCTCCCTAAAGATTCAGCGGAACTGTTAGGTTCTATGTGAAAGGAAAATAATTTATTGCCTCCTGGTACATTTTTCTAATGGTTTATACATAGAGAAAGAAATTTCATACCTTACTTTTCACAGAAAATGATCTGCTTTACTGTAGTAATGTTTCTTGCTGTTTAAGAAGTATAACATTTGGTATGATGCCAATGAACGGAGGATTTTTAATGATTCATCTAAAAGGAGCCTCAAAGCAGTAATACTTCCTCACAATGGCAACAAGGGCCAGTAAGATATTCTGTGCATATGAAAAAATATTATGAATTCTTAGCATTAATTCTCTCCAAACTGAAATACAATGATCATGGTTGGACAATATGTGGTGATTTAAAAGTAATTACCATGCTTCTTGGCCAACAGGGAGCCTACACTAAATTTTCTTGTTTCATGTATTTATGGGGCTGTAGAAGTTATCACTGGATCAAAAGAGAGTAGTTACCTAGGATAAATTGAGAACGTGGAAGCAAAAATATATTATGAAAAAGTTTGGTTGATCAAAGAAAAGTTCTCCTTCCACCACTTTAAATAAAACTTGAACCAATGAAACAGTTTGTAAAGGCCTTGCCACATGAAGGAGAATGTTTTCAATTTGCACAATAAATTTCAAGGACTCTTGAAGCAAAAGTGAAAGAAGGTTCAGATATTCGGAAACTCTTTAGAGATGAAGTATTCAAAACAAAAATGGAAACTGTTCAAAGGGAGTTTGGAGATCATTCAAAGAAGTTGCACAGAAATTTCTTGGGAACTAGAACCACTAGAATTTTAAGTGTATAGTGGAGAACATCTTAATGAAATTAAGGATTAGGACTGTTCATTGACTCTACATTCCCATTTGGATTGCTTTACCAAAAATCTTGGTGCTCTAAGCAAAGAACAGGGCAAGAGATTCCATCATGATGTCAAAGAGATGGAATGTCAGCATACTTGTGGACTACTGTTGAATGTTGCATAGAGATCTGCCAAAAGCAACTTACAAGAGGAGAGGTACCAGATGGAGTTTCAAGGGAAAATGAAAAAGATGTCAGCATCTATAAAGGTAAATAAACATTGCGAGTGATTTTCTGATTAAAAAGATGCATATGATGCTATTTTCATTTTCTTTTCAAAGCACATACTTTGATCATAATGTGAATTTATCTACCCTTTTCCAATATTTGCAAATTATCTTTGTGACAAAGCCTTACACGATAGAGAAAAATGGTGGTTATATTTCAATTTTTTTGTTATTTAATATTTAAATGATTTCATCATTATGGATTATTAAAATGACTCCAGTCAATCATAGAAACCATATAAGGAATGAAATAACTAGGCATTGGGAATGTCCTGCACTGCTTCCATTATTCAATACTCCAGACCTTCTAAGTTGTTGGGTCTTTCTTGCTATACTAATGACTTCAAATGGTCGCACAAAAGAAGTCCAAAGTGACAAATTTGGGGATCTTGCTGGCCACTCTATGTGACCAATCCACCATTGTTAAGAACCTGGTCTAAGTGCTGATGAATATTCTGTCCATAGTGAGCTGAGGCTCCATCTTGTCGGAAATAGAGATGTCATCTGAGGGTAGCTTGTGGTTGACTAGATGTGTAACCAAATTCGCGATAGCCTTTAATGTGAGCTGGAAGCAAATGCAAATATCTATTATGTTTAGCATTTTTCTAATGAATAAAATGAAGATATGATCACCAACACTATCAGCCCAAACATTAAGTTTCTGTGGATGCTGCATTTAGTTCTCCTCCAACCATTGTGGATTTATATCTGACCAGTATTGGTAGTTGTGTCTGTTGACAAATAAATCCATTCAGGCAGAGTTAGCTTCATCTGAGAATACAATTTATCTTAAAAAAAAAAAAACTGGAATGTATCTTAATGAATCCCTTCATTAATTCACAAAATTACATTCTTATATTGGGATTCTCCTCTGAAAGTTCTGTGCAAAGTTTATTTTATAATGATGTTCTTTGGCATTTTTAACAATTTTCATCATGAAACTTTGGCTTATATATGATTCTAATAACAGATTTACAGTAGTAACTTTTGGATTTTCTTGCACACAGAGAACATCCAATGAAATATTCTCATCAATTGCACTTTTCAATGACATTATCTTGGCAAGTCCTTCACATTTCCAGCTTGAGTAAATTTCTTTATAATCTGGATCACATCATTAAATAAATTTGCCACCTCTTGATGAGATCATTGTTTGTCTCAATAGCAAATTAGAAATAATTCTATCTGATGAGATAACATTATTTAAAACACTGGATGTCAGTTTTAATCCCTTAAATAATATGTTCAATGGGTATAAACAAAGGACAATATTTATGTTATTACTAACAAAATGCAGTATAAAAAGAATTATTAATTATTCACTGCACTATTTGGTTTTCTTGATTTAGAAATAAATTTGTACAGAAGCATCTAGTGTGAGTACTTTTTGAAAAACTTTTAATAAGCAATGTTAAAAAATGTAAAAATAAATTGGGTATTCCATTTAAAATAAGAGAGATGGATTCAGGTTTGGTAATATAATTTTTGAGTTATCTGTTTATGACTATCTGTATATCTTACATAAAATAATATTATTTTACGTAAATGTATTAAATTTGAGACTCAAGTATATTATTGCAGGGAAAAACTGATTTCTAAGGCAATTCTGTTTCTTATGTGGTAGTATAATGTCATTTCTGCCTGGAAAATAAGATATGAGTATTATTTATTATGAGTGATTCTTTCTCCACTTATAAATTAAGTATACATGATCAAGTTGGTAATGCATGAATGCAAATTCTCTTTTTTATTTATTTATTTATTTATTTATTTTTTGTAAAGAGGGGGAAAAAGTTGCACCATTGCATGAAACCAAGGGAATTATACAGCACAAAATGACATCTTCATACACAAACTTTAGCTACAGATTGGCTAATAGAAATGTATTTCTTATAAATTGAAGATGAAAATGCTGTGGTATTCATTATAGTCTAAGAATGTGTTTGAGAATGGACAATTGCTTGTTTGATTGATGACAATATTTCTGTGAGAGAAAAGAGCCAATTCATGGAAAATAATCCGCTTTCTGGGCACTCACCAACCATTAACACTGCTAGTAAAAACCAAAACTTGCAATGATTGTTTAGAAAGATTCCAAGATTACTCAAATGTTTGATCAAAATGGTCATGCCCTGTCATCAGTGTAAGTTCCACCGCCACGGGTGGCCGAGGTCATTAAGGCACGGACTCACGAGTGGGAGGTCTGGTGTTCGATTCCTACCAGGACTATTCTCCCTGACTGAGGTTTTTTCCAGGTTTTCCTCAGTCCTCATAACTGGCAAATGCTAGAAAGGTACCCTAAACTTAGGCCTGGAACATTTCCTTCTTTAAAAAAATCCTTTCCCAATTTATAATTTCATTTCATGTATCACCAGTGTTCACTGCCTGTGGTGCCTCAGTAGTAAAAACGGGCATTAAACACCATTCAAAAAAAAAGTCTATAAGTTCCATGAGTATATTTTTGTATTTTGCTGAGATATTCCAGTCTTTTTATTTTTCAGACAATGTTTTAAAATAATGAAGTTTGTTGTCTAATTTTATTGTCACATGAAAAATAATTTTGTTGGCAATGTTATTTTCCTCTTTGGTGATCTAGTCAAAAGCCTACTTGCCAAGCATGTAATGTGATCATAATCTTTAAGAAGTATTCTTTTGTTCATCTTGGTGCATATTTTTCCAGTATGTAATTCTATGGTTACACATTTATAAATTCATTGCTTGATAAAGGAGGATAAATTTGGCTTCTTATAATGGATATAATAACATGCATTTCCAGATAACTATTTTTGGTCAAATGTTGTGTTTGGGATGTTTTGGCTGGCATATGGATTCCGTGGTAGGTATCTTTTAAAATATAGAAAGAATCAACCAGATTACCTTCAATTTTTATTTTTAGGAAATCCAAACCAACTGTGCAGAATTTTGTTCAACTTGCGAGAAAAAAGTGTATCCTTTGGAGAAGATAGAAACAGGTGGCAAAATTTTTCACAAACAGTGCTTTCGTTGTCTACAGTGCAATTGCATCCTCAGGTAAGCAAATAATGAATTGTAGCTACATTTCCTACATTAGATTTTTATTTATCTTGAAGTCTCTTGGATTAACTGCCTGTGTCATTCAACAATTAAGTTTTCCTATAAGGAAATGCTAACCTTTCATTCATGAATATCACTCTGTACCTTGGTTGACATGGCAATTGGAAGATGCAGGCTCAAATCCAGCAGGTAAAGTAGCCACAGTGGCTTATTCCAGTATTTTTTTTCCTTTGAAAAGGCAGGGTACATCAAAGCTAATGGATTCCAAGGTCATTTGCAACATTCATTAACTCATGCATTTGTTCCATTCATTGAATGGAATACTGGCAATCACATAGAATATAACCCAACTACCTAAAATAAAAGAAAAAATTAAATTATTACCCAGCTACCTAATACAAAAAAAAAAATTAAATACCTAACAGAAAATGGAGTAATGGTAACAATGCATATGCACAACAAAGTTCTCCCTATCAGCAGTTATGTAAAAATTAATGGTAAAAAAAAACCAATAACAAAATTATAATTATTTATGCTAATAATTAATTCATAATAATTTATATCATTAAACAGTTCTAGAGATAAAGTTTATTGGTGGTAGCAATAGAGGATCACCTCAGATGCACTGTAAGAAGTTTTGGAAAACATACTTGTAAATATTAGAATATGGTTATTAACCATAAATGCAAAAAACCGAAAAGAGTTTTTATATATTTATTTGTTTGTTTGTTTATTGATACTGGTGTGTTTTGAACCTAATAGTAAATTGCATTTTTAGAGACTAAGTTCTTGAAGAAGAATTTTCTGTTTTTAACACCATATGGTTACCACCACAAGTAATTGTAAATTGGCTGTTTGCATCATTCATCATTAACATTATTGAAAATGATATGGTTTAATTGAATGAAAATATCAACTCTGCATAATGTTCATCTATTGAATGAAATAATGAGTAAATATATGCTTTCATGCTCATTTGCATATACTCATAATATGAGTACCAATTTAACAACAAAATTTATTAACTATGTACAAAAGAAAAACAAACAATTCTGCTAATTAATTGATATTATTATATGATTCAATTGAACGACACACTGTTAAGTATTAAATTCTGCTAATGTTGGGTCCAGGGTCTTTGGCAAGCCCAGAAGACACTGCTTCACTCCTACTTTACCCGACATCCAATGAGATGCACCTCTTTGGAATAACAGAAAAAGGAACTCTTATCTCTGCCCAAACAAAATACTAAATTATTCTATTGCATAACATAAATATGCACAGTCAAGTATCCATTTGAGTAATACATCCTTAACTTTATCCTCATTCAAATACATATAACCAAAAAATCTACAATTATCTTGATAAAAGAAATGTATACTATTCCTTCTTATACTTTTTATAAAGTGCTTACAATTTTTACATCAATCAAAGTACACCTCAACACTTGGTTTCTGATGTAGTAAGATTCAATATCATTCAAAATGGCAGATATAATGAAATCAGTCTGTGAGCAATGATGTGGAAAATCAGTTATTGGAAACTCATTTATCGCTCAATTATTAATGAATAAACTTAATGAACTTGAAACAATTTTTCACAATACTATGAAGCAATATTCTCAGCAGATTTCATGCAGTGAATAAACTATTTCAGACCAAAAAAATAATTTGTGTGTGTGTGAAAGAGACAGAGAGAGAGAGAGAGATTGTTTAAATGCCCCCATAAAGTATAAAAGTGAGATTATTTTTATGATTAAAATCTAAAACTATGGCAAAATCATTTGTGAGTGAATATTAGGATATCAATATCAATAATAGATACTGTGATTTATAGCTTAGAGCTTGGAAGAAAAGTTTATTTAGATATTTTTAAGAGGTATGGATTTTTGGAAAAAATGCTCATGTTGGTTAGTTAATATTTTTTTAAGATTTTGAAAATTTTTATGATTGAAATTTTATATCAGCTCTACAGAAATAAGATTTCCATCAAAAAATTTTTCAAAATCCTAAAAAAATATTAACTAACCAACATGAGCAGTTTTTCCAAAAATCCATACATCTCAAAAATATCTAAATAAACTTTTCTTCCAATTGAATATCAACACTTTGCTCCATAACTGAATGTGAATAAGAAAGCTTTGCAAGAATAAATGGATGTGGTCAGGATTATAAAGATCTCGATATATATAATCTATACAGTTGATATTTGATCTTTAACAAAATTATTTTCTTTCAGTCTACTACCAAAGCTAAATGTTTCGTGATTCCTTTATCAGATGATCGTCGACGATAACAGTAGCACTTTGTGTATCTCAATTACATGCCCAGCAAAATTGCAATCACCTTCAGGTTTCAACAGGTCTGCCATTGGTGGTATTTATATTTGATGCAACCAGCAAATATTTCCTTCATATGGACAGCACGACCAGGAAATGAAGGGAGAGAATTGCTATTGTGTAGCAAAACAGTTTTTAAATTAGTCTTTGATAGCTTGCGCCCTTGTGGCTTGTGCTCCACATTCAAAGCTGTCATCAAACCATCCACATCACAGCAGGTGACTAGGCTATTAATGTTTTCTTAAAATAAGCCCTTTTGGGAGGGAGGCTACTCCATTATATCTAAATTGGCGACAATGGTATCCCTGATGCTTGTTTAATGTATTAAGTGGGACAGGGATGAGGGAAGGTGTGTTCGGAATTAGATAGTTAAAACGCTGTTAATAATAATTAATTGGGCTACAGAGTTTTTGGATTGAATTGATATTTATTTACCATTGAAATAAAATTACAAAATATTCTTACAGAGTTTGTAATTAAAAAAAATAAAATAGCTAAGTAACACAATGGCTCCTAGCAATAGGTCAATAATTAACATAGTCTCTAAGAAAAATGGTGCATAAGAACATGGCTGAAATGACTCTACAAAAGTATAATGTGAAACGTGGCTGATTTGAAGGCATATAACAGTTATAACTGTTATAACAGTTTATTTTAACAATATTGTGATACAGTTTCACGGAATATGAACACGTCATACGAAACAGTAAAATGGAAAAGCCTGACAAGTTTAAAAATAACAAATTAAAATAATGCCTTTTCCCTTCAAAATTATAACTACGTCCTTGTTCCATTTATTTTAATATTACGAGAGTATAAATTACGCAAACCTTAAATGCGGAGAAATTTAGAGCCCAAAAGATTTAAAATTAATGTTAACGCACTAATAAATCTCTAATGCCGAAGGCTACTGCAGTGAAAGAAGAAAAGGAAAGCTTCTGTCCCGGAGAACCCACTACCGCATGCTGTTTGCCTACTCGATGGCATTAAAGTGTGTGCGCTAACATAGTTGGCCGCGTCTAAAAACCTTCCGGAACGACACACCATCCACAATAAAGCATGTAATTAAATTATTATAGTTTTTAAAATACGGAAACAAATCTTTCTGCCGACTTCTGAAACTTCTGCTAATGTACATATGTGGTGAAGTGAAAGAAGAAGTTAAGCATTAAATACCCCAACAACCTGTCGTTATCAGACCAATGCCAATGGGGACAATCTGTCTCCAGGGGAGTACTGATCCGATTGAAGATGTAGACAGTGCGGAAGCGAGGCTTGTTCTTTCTTAATAGGAGGTACCATGCAGAAATAGCAGTTATCTATATGAATTGTCGGCGCTGTACAAGTTATAGGGATCCCAAAGGGCGTTAAAACGTTCGTTTTTACGGATCCTTCCAAGTAGATTTACAAAAACAATAATTGCAGCAAATGTGAGTTGCCCACACTTACCCCACTTTCAAACCAAAATAATGGTGGTAGGCTATCTTCACGAATGGAGTAGTCGGCTGTTTCTGAGCGGCAAATGTCATTTCACCATATACGTAACACAAATTATCAGATTTGTTTAACCATTTACGTGACATTCAGGCTTATCAAGTTCAGCATAACCACAAAATAAGCCTGTAAACAATGAGGAAAAAAAAACACTAACTTTCATTCCAAACAAACTGTAAACAGACAATCAAGAAAAAAGATCTACAATGACTCCTCATTCTAGATCTCAGTTTTGGTAGCCCTATATTTAATTTACTTTACCTAGCCCCTCGGAGCGCCTCACGTTTCATTTCATATACTTATCCAAAACATAAATTGGCTATATCTCGAAAGTGAAATATAACTAAATGTTTTAAATGTACTACTTATTTTTAACATACTGAAATGAATATGAAATAAGCATTTTCAAGTCAGAAATGTTGTGTTGTTGATCAGTGTAATTGGACATTCAAAAATTGTCGGACCGAGGCAAAACATCAATTTTCTGATAAATGAAACTTGGCACTATCACTCTCCAGCTGTGGAAGCAACCAAAGTTTTATCATGTCCACTGCATTCACAGACGAAGAAATGATCATGCACCTTGAGTTTGGAAAGTGCACAGGAAATATTGATTTTCTGGAAATTAAGAACGTACTTCACTTAAGCTCGAGGGTTATCCCTTCCCCTTTCCTCATCGCTGAAGACCAATTTTTCACAGAAGTCATCCGATCGAGCGATTTCTTACAGAGCTCTTGCCACCGATGGTAGTCATTGGGCTTAAGTAATTGCGTTAGCTGTATGCGGCATGCGTTTATCTTTACTCGTCTGCGTAACACACCATATTGTCGGTGATCTGCTGGCTTTGTGAGTGGACTTAGCTAGAAAAGCTAAGGTTTCTATCTTTAAATTATTTGAGTATCTTAGCACGAGAGGACTATTACTCGAATGCGATTAACCGATTTTTTCTTTTTAATGGTGTTTAACGTCTTTATTTACTGCTTTGGTATCATGCGTTGGACTCTAACGGTATATGAGATAACATGATAAATTGGGAAAGAAATTGTTTGGAGAAGGAAGCGTTCCAGACCTAAGTTTAGGATATCTCCCCGACATTTGTCATTCGTCATTCATGAATGAGAGCTGAGACAACCTGGAAAGAAACCCATTCAGGTAGGACTGTTCTGAAGTGGTTCGAACTGCAGACCTCCGCATTCATCAGACCTTAGCGATCATTCATAGCCAGCTATAAAAGTTGTTCATATCAAGGTTTATTTTGGATACACATTGTAGAACTAAAATATATTAACAACTAATTGAAATCAACTATTGTATTTTGAATAAATAAAAGAAGAAAAGAAATCGTCTGACAATAACATCTACTTGATGGCACACCATACATTAACTTTCTCATCATGTAGAGGGACTTATCACTTTTAAAATATGTCTAGGTTTTTGCTGAATCAGTGAAAAGTGAAAAATTCTAAGAGTGTTGGAAAACATTATTTCTATTGATGTGATTAAATAAAAAGGTAATATTCAATGGATGCTTTCCCATTCTGGTGTGATTGCTAATGAAGTTGCAGGCCACCTAGTTAAAAATTTGAATAAAATTCTACAAAAAACCAGCCACAAAATTTCTAACAACCTATGATTGATTACTTCATCATATATGAATTTGAGATTAAATATTTCATTCGGAAAGCTACAGCCCAATAGTGGGAATATCCATGTAACCATGACATTTCAGAATACCATGGATATTAAGAAAAAATTAGGAATAATGAATATTAAAATGTAACAAACATAGCTATCCTCAATGGTCTATACATATAAAAGTAAGCATCAGTGCAAGCTGTGTAAGAGAGTATTGAATTCAATTCTATCATTAGCTGACAAAAACCAGGGTTATTTCTAGAGAATGCATTGGGTTTTACATTTTCACACACTACTAGGTGAAAGAGTGAAGAAATGCCCTTGAGTGCATGGCGATCAAATGTGTTCATTTGATACCAGATGAATTTGACCATTTAAAAAGAGCCGAAGGACAGGAGATTATGAAAATTGGTCCTCGCTCTTGCCAACATAACATCAAACCCCTATTTGATTTTATTATATAACTATACATATATTTTTTTTTCCCTGTGAAAACTCATGACAAGTAATTGTTCTGGTGGATTAATTACTTGTATGACTTCATCCAGGTTGCATCATATCATATCACTTAATCTGTGGATCATATAATGAGTTGGTATAAGTCCAGGATGAAGATTTTTTTTTGTCAAAAATACTTACAATAAGTATGTGTGATAAATTTTCTCACTTATCATATTTACATATTTTAACTCTGGTATAGAGTTTGCCAGAGATGGTCATTTTTGACATAAATTACATTAAAATGTCATCTTATTAAAAAAAAATTAATGGTAACTTAAATTACATATAGAATATTTACAAAATGGTAATTTAAAGTATTTACATTTAGTGTATTTACAAAGCTGATTTAATTCAACAGAGAAAAATTAGTATCTTATTTTTTGATTGTATGAACTCCTCTGTATAGAAGGTGTGAGTGATAATGTATCTTTTTAATACTAACCTGAACTTATTTTTATAATTATGCACTTCCTTTATAGATGATAGAAGTGAATTAAATATACTATACCATTTTAGTAAACACCTTGTTGGAGAGCCTGCAATTTATTACTTGATCTGTGTAAGTCCTGCTGGTGTCTGTTTCTTTGCTGTATATATCTGAGTTTTTTAGGTATACTTCTGAATTGTCTACTACAGGCATACTTCTGAATTGTCTACTACAAGAAAGTACATCTAGAATGTACTTGCAAGCTAATGATAAAATTCCAAATATTTTGAATTGTGATTTACAATGAATTGATCATTTTATCCTGCCTTTATTCTTATTACTCTTTTTTGTATAAGAAATATTTTTTAGTATTTATTGAATATCCCCAGAAAGTTATTCCAAAAGTAATCAAGAAATAGAAGTAAGCATAATATACTATTTTTAGAATTCTCATTTATAACATGAATTAATGATCTGATTGCAAAACATGCTGAGCTTAGTTTGAGTAAGATGTAATCAATATGGTCTTTCTAATTCATATTATGGTCAATCATAAGATCAAGAAATTTTATGTTACCTAGATTCAATGATTTCACTCTTCATATTACATCTTTAATTTTGCAACATTTTAATTATTTGTGCAGAAAGTAATGTATTTAGTCTTTTTAAATTTATATGAATTTTGTTACTTTCAAACCAAATATTTAGTGTACTGAAAATATCAATGGATAAATCTGAGAGGTGACTGATTTTATGTTTTTTAATGAGAATACTAGGTATCATATGCAAAAAATTGGATAATTAAGTTTATTTATTACTGAGGAGAACTCATTGATATATATAGTAAAAACAATAGTGAAACCAGAACAGAGTAAAATATCTGCTTTACTACTATTATCAGTATATGTAATTATCTGAAGAATATATATTATAATATAAACTTCTTACTACCTTAAAAAGATATCTTTTAATAAAGTAATTATTTTAAAAAATATTTATGGAACTAACACAGTGAAGCCAAGTCATATGAATAAATTCATGTGATACATGTCGTGCTAAACACTCTTATTGTTTCACTTACTTATGTGATATTTGGAACCGGTTTCAAAGACCTTTGTCTTCATCTTCGGCCAAGGGTATGACTGATTGAATTTCTACATGATAAAAAAGGACATGGGTTTTAAAAAATTCACATATCATCAATGGGCAAACAGGACATTCATGAAGAAAAATTATGATATTGGTTTGGCAGCACAAAATAAATTTAGTATTGGAAAGCTTATGAACAGCACTATAAGAAATGTTATTCCACCCAGCAAAAATGCAGGAGTATATCGGATAGATTGTTTGGAGTGTGATCAGATATATATAGGCAAAACAATACAAAATTTGGAGACAAGGACCAAAGAACACTTCAGAAATGTAAGATAATAATCAAGTGAATAAATCGGTGGTTGCAGGTCATTGTTGGACTTACGATCATGACATTGCAGGGGAAGCCAAAACTGTTAAAAGCTACCACCAATCCCAAGGAATTGGCAATTTGGGAAAATATTTATATTTTAAAAAATAAACATAGAGTTAGGAACTTTGATATTCCACCAATGGACTTTCTGTTCCATTATCTAATGGAACTACCAGAGGTCACTACGTCACCTTCCAGCATTAGTCAGTCCCCAGATGAGGAAGAGAGCGAACGCTCTCAAAACATGTTCTGAGGAATTAACCAGTTAGTGAAGGTTTAGTGTCACCTAATACTGACTCATTTGTATATGATTTATTTATTTATTTGGTTTATTTACAGATGCTCTTTAGCATCTCAGGTCATCAGTATTCCAGTATTCCATTCAATTCAATTCAATAAATTTTGCTCAGAGGCCTCTTCTTTCAGGCTTGAGCTTCTTATAAATGTCATATATCTATAACATGAGACTCATCATTTTACTTCCCTTCCAAAGGAAGCCCATACTTAGGATTTTTATGCCCAAAAAATCCATTGACCCTGGTCAGAATTGGAGATATATGATGGGATATAAGGTCATATTATGAGAATTCTGAGCTAATGTGTACGAACCTTTCTTATAATATTTCCTGTTCTCCCAAATTGCTTTGCAACCTTCATATATTATGATCCTTAAGTTTCATGATCTAATGCTTTTGATGTAGGGAGCTTTTTGTAAGCACATACAGACAATTTGTGTTAACAAATATACATAATTAAAATCATACTTATTGTTCCTAAAGCTATATGAATCCTGAAACCGTGGTACTAAAAAATCAGCACAGTTCAGTGCATTCACCAGATTTATTTAATATGTAGAAAATCTCTGAATTAATAGAAGACCTAAAAACAATCATTCATAAAAATTCATATAAATATGTAAATTTTTCTTAGTTCTTTATTTTCTTTCATTTTCTTTTCCTACATTTGACAAAAACAGCTCAAATGACCATTATGAGTTCTAATATAGAATTCTAGTGCCACATCATGGACTGTCTTGCTCTGTCCCATGTTACAGATTATACTGACATTCATTATGTTGGCAAAGACTTTCCATATTGCCAATAGTTCTTGAATACAAAATGACTTTTAAAAGATCTCCTATATAAAAATCCAATGGATTGAGGTCAAGAGAATGCGCAGGACAGGATGTTGGTCCACCATTCCCTATCCATTTATTTGGGAATCACTAGTCTAGAAGCATTCTAATAGCATAAGAAAATCAACATGGGAGGCTAAGGTCAAAGTAGGGACTCTGCATTTTGATTCCTGCCAGGACCATCCTCTCTGATGGATATTTTTTCCAAATTTTCCTCAGTCCTCTAGCTTAGGATTGGTTGCTTTAAAAAAAAAAAAAAAAAAAAAAAAAAAAAAAAAAAAAAAAAAAAAAAAAACCTCCTTTCCCAGTTAATCAATCCATCACATGTATCATAAATGTCCACTGCCTATTATGCCTCAGTTACAAAAATGGGCATTAAACATACTAGAAAAGCATGAGAAAGATGAGGCATGTATAGCATATTAAGTTTACGGGAACTCCTTTCAACAAAAATTTGAATGATTTATTTAAAAATATTTGCAGTATGATAACCTTGTCAATATTCCATGTAATAAGCCAAATTAATGTGTTGCCTATTATTCCAGTTCATTTGTTAATACTATAATGTGGTTGGCATGTTTCCAAACTGTGGGGAGATTTTGGTCAACCCAAATGTGAATAGTATGAAAAGTCTGAACTCTGGTAACTGTGATAGACAACAGATAGTTTATTACAAGCCATAATCAATTTGTACAGAATAAAAATATCTATGGTTTGTTTGTCTGTAACCACAAAAAAGTACTAAGTAAAAAAATAAGCAAAATTTACCATATGTTTATATACTTTTTGCTTGCATTTAGGTCCTGTATCTATTTCCCAAACATTTCTTCACCTATTAGGTAACTTCTAAACAGGATGGATATGATCTAAACCTACAAACTTTCAGAGATTGTTCAGGGATGTTGACTCAGTGATATAAAAATCCATTTTCTGATAACCTATTACAGAGTACTTTGATGTGGATGTGTTAGATATACATTGTGCCTCTTGAATGGTGATAGATGCACTCCAAAACACAAGTAAACAACTCATTCATCACATTTTATATCATTAATAACAATACATATGCACTGTTTCTTTAGAGCAAACTTAAGTTCTTCACAAGTCTTCAGAAAAAGATGTTCATTGGTATCAGATCTGTGTCCATAGAGTAAATACTAGGATTAATCTTTGACTAATCTATGCATCAAGGGGATCCATAACATTGCCATCATTGCCTGCTTATATTGTGTGCCTAGTCATGTTAAAATCTCGTGCACCTGCAAATTACCAGGAACATATCTACCAAGAAATGTAGAACACATCACTTCTAATTCAATTCAATTTATTTTCTCCTTTTGATCATTATGATTTTGCACACTTCTGTGTGAAATAAATTCATTAACATAAAATCAGTATAATGTACTATTACGTAGCATGTTAAAAAGACTAATTGTACATTTAAGAACTTTCGAAAAATAAGACATTTTTTTAAAAAATTCTGTTGGAAATGACACAGTGAAGCTTGTTAATGTAAATTATAATTAATCTGTCATCTAACACACTCTTATGCTTCACTTACTTTTAAATACGGTGGGACCGTTTTCGAAGAGACATCCTCTCCATCTTCAACCAACTTGACAACTGGTATGAGAAACTAACATCTATGAGGACCTGTGACTCCGTCTGGTGGTGTTTTTTCCTTATAAACTGGAAATTGGTATTACATTCTCCTATAATGTCAAAATTCATAAGATGTTCCGTATGTTTATGAATGTAAATCTTTTCCCATGTGTCCAATTCTGTACGTTCATGTGCTTCTTTAAATAACTTTATTTCTCTTTTTATGTCGTGATTATCTTTCCAAAAATGATATGCCACTGCGTGACCTATCAATCTGTTTGTACTTAGCATTCCTGAGATGTTCCTTTAACCGTGTTCCTATGTTCCTTTTAGTTTTTCCAATGTATACCTTATCACATTCTTTACATGTTATTTTGTAGATGCCTGACTTTTTCTCCTGTGGAATGTTATTAAAACTGTTGTCCACTAAAGCATTTTTCAGAGTGTATCTGTTAACAGGTGCCAATTTAATGTTATTGCCTTTAAAAATTTTTTGGAATTTATTCATAGCTACTGGATGGTAGGTGAATTTTTTAAAAAACCGGTCTCTCTTTTTCAGTTAATAGTGTGGGGGTATTCTTGATCAATTTCTTCTTTAGGAATCTATTAACTTTTTTGTTTATTAAATTTTTTTTAAAACCATTTATGATGGCAATCTCTTGTATCTCATGGAAATTTAGAATTTGGAATCTATAGAAAGCATACGCACACAGATAACTATATAAAATCAAATGGGTTTAACCCCATAGCTAGCAAGCACTCAATTTTCAACAGTTTAACATATAGACTGGTAAATTTACAAATCAATAAAGAGGAGTACAAAAAAGAAATTGAGAAGATACAAGAGATTGCCTTTATAAATGGTTTTAACAAAAATTTAGTAAACAAAAAACTTAATAGATTTCTAAAGAAGAAATTGATCAAGAATACCCCCACACTATTAACTGAAAAAGAGAGACCGGTTTTTTAAAAAATTCACCTACCATCCAGTAGCTATGAATAAATTCCAAAAATTTTTAAAGGCATTAACATTAAATTGGCACCTGTTAACAGATATATTCTGAAAAAAGCTTTAGTGGACAACAGCTTTAATAACATTCCACAGGAGAAAAAGTCAGGCATCTACAAAATAACATGTAAAGAATGTGATAAGGTATACATTGGAAAAACTAAAAGGAACATAGGAACACGGTTAAAGGAACATCTCAGGAATGCTAAGTACAAACAGATTGATAGGTCACGCAGTGGCATACCATTTTTGGAAAGATAATCAAGACATAAAAAGAGAAATAAAGTTACTTAAAGAAGCACATGGACGTACAGAATTGGACACATGGGAAAAGATTTACATTCATAAACATAAGGAACATCTTATGAATTTCGACATTATAGGCGAATGTAATACCAATTTCCAGTTTATAAAGAAAAATCACTACCAGGACGGAGCCACAGGTACTCATAGATGTTAGTTTCTCACACCAGTCGTCAAATTGGTTGAAGATGGAGAGGATGTCTCTTCGAAACTGGTCCCACCATATTTAAAAGTAAGTGAAGCATAAGAGTGTGTTAGACGACAGATTAATTATAATTTACAAAGACTAATTACATTTTAATTTTAGTATATGGGGGATATCACATGTATCATTGAATATTTCAGTACTAATTCCTACTTATTAAATCAATATTATAAGTATAACTTCCTTTGGAAGGGAAGTAAAGTCATGGATCCCATGTCATTGATTTAAGGAACATAAAAGAACCTCGAGCCTGAAAAAATAGCCCTCTGAGCAAAATTTATCAGCCATTTCAGGTTCTGAATTGAAAGGGATGCTGATGACCTGAGATATTAAAGAACATCTATTATAAATAAACTGAATAAATAAATCAATCAATCACATATCACCAAAATATACCAAAGTCACCCTAATATGTTTTGCAGCAGCAAATAGAAACATATAACTCTGCATAAATTTCTGCTAAATGGCAATGACAGAATTATTACCTATTATTGCTGTGAGAATTTTGACCAGAGATTACCCATAGATTATGTAGCCTAGCTGTAACCTAGGAGCCAGTCAAGAATGCCTTAATGCATTTGTCTATACAATAACGTTCTATAAGTCTATGCATTAAAATTCAGTGATTTACTGATGTGTCAGCCTTTTCTTCACTTATCAGGAAACTTTTTGCCAAAACAGAGTTGCAATGTTGTAATCTGGATCTACTTTGAGATATGGTGACTTTGGAACAGTGGGCGCTTTTCTTGTTTTTAATCTCTTTCCATACTTGTGTCTAGAAGCATCTAAATCAGTGTTCTAAGCTGCTATTATATGGCTAAGTTGAAATCCCCAGGAGGATCTGCTAGCTTTGTTTACTATGTAAATCATATTTTTGTCACAGTGTGCTTGCTACCTTTCAAGCAGTATGCTTTGAGATGTTGAGGCTGAGATTGTGTTGCAGCAAGTTAGTATATGTCTTTAGTAATGCTTTTTCCCCCTTCAGCAGGAAATGTATCATCGGCACCAAACAAAGTATGTTATATCTCATAATATGTTGCTTCAGAAGGAAATGGTGCCAACCTCAAGCAAACTAATGAAAGATGATGACACAGCTAATACGAATGGATGTTATCAATAGTAAATGAGTTAGAGTGACTATAGTGACATTGATGATTCAGATCTTAACCCAGACTATGAAAGTATTCATGCTAGTGATTTAGAGCTAGAAGAGCAATTACAAAATGGGGGTGAAAAAGAATTGGTGATAGGTTGTATGAATAGTGAAGAAAAAGAAGAGGAAGAGGGTAATGGGAGACCATCAGGTGCATGAAACTTTTATTGAAAGAAAAGATTCAAGTGGATCTCCATACCACGTGCCACCAATGTTTGAACTCCTGCACATAATAATTTATTTTTTCTGACAGGAGTCATTTGACCTGCCAAAGGTCTCAATAGGTCTTGCATTGAACAAAATTCTTGGTCTTGTCTGATAACTAGTGATATTTTAGTCGAAATTGTTTTGAGAACAAACAAAAAGCTACAGCAAAGCAGACAAAGGCTATCTGATAACAATAGATATCAAGCAGCAGATAACAGAGACATAACAGAGCTGAGGGCATTTTTGGGCTTATTTTTCTATTCAGCAATTTTTAAGTCCAATGATGAGAAATTCAATTTTCTTGACTGATGGGACTAGCAGAGAAATTTTTTTAGATATACCATATCCATGAAAAGGTTTAGTATTCTTCTCACAGCACTGAGGTTTAATGATGCTACCACTAGACAGGAAAGGAAGGCTACAGACACAACCACAGCAATCTCAAATATATTTGGACTTTTCTTGAGAAACTGCATAGCAAATAATTCCTTTAGTGAGCAAGTTGTTGAGATGCTTGTAGAATTCTGACAGTGACAAGTTTTGAATGTATATGCCAATGAAACCAAGAAAATATTGAATTAAAATTTGGCCATCAATGATGCTAAGACACACTATTTCCTAGATGTTTACTAATAGCAATGCATTTACTTTAACTGAGGAAGAACAGTAACTAATGAAGCCAACCAAGCCGTTCTGCAATTAGTAAAATCTACTGAAAGAACCAAATGGAACATTGCCACTGATAATTGGTTTTCTTCCATTGAACTTGTCAGTAAACTAAGGAAGAGGGACCTCACTTACGTGCGAATGTTAAAACAGAATAAAAAAGAAATTCCAAAAGAGCTTTTGCCATCCAAAGTCAGGAAACCTGATTCTTCACTGTTTGGTTTTGGGACAATTTGACATTGGTCTCCTAGGTCCCAAAACTGAAAGGCAGTGTTTCTAGTGCCTTCTATGCCTTCTAGTGCTTCAGTGAACAAGGAAATAAAGGAGCCTCTGATAACTGAAAATTACAATGCCACAAAAGGAGAGAAATAGATGTACTTGATGAAAATTGTACTCGACCAACAAGCGCTGCAGAAGGTGGCCTCTCACAGTTTTCCACATAATTATTTGTGTCATTAGAAGAAAACCATCAGAAATCGCATTTTGAATTCACTAAATACCTAGAATGGCAGCTAATTGAACCGCATCTCCAAAGAAGTATGAACTTTCCACACCTCATACGAGAGTTAAGACAAAACATTTCCAAACCATTAGAACGGGTTAGAAGTGCAAAGGACAGGAAAACAAAAATGTGTTGTGTAACTTACAGAACACCAATATGCAGTGAATGCATTATGTATCTGTGAGGATTGTTTGTAAGTGCCATTTGTCCATTTGTTGTTATATTGTGGCACATATACGTTAATAATATGTTAACGTTAAACATCTTTGGATATTGTTAACACATGCATGATTACTTGTACACCATGAGTAGTTGTTTTGCTCTGCATTTGAGCATTGGGGAGTGGGTTTGTTGTAAGGCATATGCACAACAGGAAGCATGGGCTAGTAGCAAGGGACACGGTCTCAACCGCCACGGGTGGCCGAGGTCGTTAAGGCGCGGATTTGTGAGCTGGAGGTCTGGGGTTCGATTCCCGCCAGGACGTCCTTTCTAAGTTTTTTTCCTGATTTTCCTCAGTCCTCATAAATGGCAAATGCCGGGGATGCACCCTAAACTTAGGCCTGGATGGCTTCCCTCCTTTAAAAAAAATAATCTCCCAATTTATCATTTCATGTATCATCATTGTCCACCACCTAAGTAGTAAAAACGGGCTTTAAACACTTAAAATAAACAAACATTGAGCCTGTCTCCTGGGAGCTGTGGAGAGAGTAGTATATGTCGCTTCCCTATGAGTCACCTAACAGAACTGTTAGAAGATGCCAGGTAACAAACCTTCATACTTGATGAAAATTGAATAACTAAATTAATTGTGAAAACTTTACTAATCTTGGTTCATAAAAATGTCTTTTCCCTGCTGGCTTTCCTATTGAATTCCTTGGTATGAAGATGGAGCGGAGTAACATGGATTTTAAACTTAGCTTGACCACATTGTGTATTGAGAAGTTAGCGAGTTAACGAGTTGTTTTCTGTGGATCGTGGCATTATAGTTTTATTAGTCAAGTTAGCATGTTGCTCTCAGTGGTCTTATTAATCAAATTAGTGAGTATTGCTTTCAGTGGTTCGTGTGACATAATGGTGTTATTAATAAAGTTAGTATGTTGCTCTCGATGGTTCACGGCATAAATTAACCAAGTTAGCGAGTTGTTTTTGGTGGTTCATGACATGGTTTATTAATTAAGTTAGAAGCTGTTTTCAGATTTGTGATGTAATGGTTTTATTAGTCAAGTAGTGAATTGCTTTCAGTGATTTACGACATAATAGTGTTATTAATTACAATTTTATATAAAGAACCACGGAAAACCAACTTGCTAACTATAAAAATATATTACATTCTTCACACAACATAGTTGGACAAAAGGGCAAGGTTAAGTTTAAAATCCACGTTAATCTGCTGCATCTTCATACCAAAGAACTCAGTAGGAAAGCTAGAAGGGAAAACACTTTTTATAAACCAAGATCAGTAGTTTTCACTACTAATTTAATTATTCAATGCCCATTTAGTACAAAGTTTTGTTACCTGGCATTCTCTAACAGTTCTGTTAGCTGGCCCATATCCTACACCCTCCATTTACAAACCCCCCCCCAAAAAAAACTCAAATGCACCTGTAATGTGTGGAATGAACAACCATTGACGACATAAACAGGGAATGTGTCAACAATATCCAAATATATTGTTAACATATTATTAACATATGTGCCACAAAACTTATTTAATTTTAAGCACTTGTATTAGTTGCTGTTATTCTTGAATTTATTATTTCAATCTTTGTTCCCATAGTAGACCATAATTCAGTTCAAAACGAGTGGTTCTTTAAATAATTGCATATCAATTTCTGAAAATCACACATATGATAAGAAGGCTCCCTATGCATGCATGCAGAGTTGCTTGATTAATTTTTAAATGTAATTAAATATATTAATTTTATGTTTAGTTCATTGCAATTTACCATTCTTTGAAATTTGGGGAGGGGGGGAGGAAAGGGATCAACAACATACAAGTTGTGCTACAAAATTATACCATACTGGTTACTTTTTTTTTCCCCCCTCCAAAGAATGCTCTTTAACACCTCAGGTCATCAGTGTCCCATTCAATTCAGGGCATGAAATGGCTGATCAATTTTGCTCAGAGGCGTCATCTTTCAGGCTTGAGGTTCTTTTTTGTGCTGCAAATCTATAACACGGGACCCTTGGCTTTACTTCCCTTCTGAAAGATTTTTAGTTAGGATTTTTACTTGTTTGAATATTATTATACTATTTTTTTTTTGTTAATGTTTTCAGGTAGTCTAAGATTTTAAGTAGTTTAAGATTTTATTCCTTATTGCGATAAGCTGCTTTTGAGTATTTCCATCATACATAAGTGAATATGAAGGTCATTTTTATGAAGAGTGTTGAAGTCATGATAATCACCATTTTTTTAATGTTTTCTGACTATATAGAACTATTTCTGAAATGAAAACACAAGCCAAAGGTAATATTTCACATTCCCTAAATAATTTTTTGTATAAAGTCACATTATAGATATGGAACTATGCAAAGTATACATTTTTTTTAACGAAGGCAAATTTAAAGCATCCCTAAACCATAAATAAATTCATTGATAGAAAATTAAACAAATACTGAATAATACAAAACAAACAAAAGCAAAAAAATACAATTACTTAGAGATAAATTAACTAGGACAGTAGATTCCTTGAATCAAAATACTCAGCCAACATCCTGAACAGCCTCTGAAAGTTTGTTGGTATAAATCATATTCAAAGCTTTGTTAATACCATATTAAATAATTTAACTTATGGTAGATATGGAGTACTAAACTATGCTACAGGAATTAACATCAGTGCTTTCAGACCTCCTGAGTTTCATGTATCTTATTATTTTTGGCAGAATGGAGACGTACACACTGAACAATGGTAAACCTTACTGCATTCCACACTTCAAACAGCTGTTCATTGCTAAGGGCAACTACGAGGAGGGTTTTGGTATGGACCAACACAAGCGCAAATGGAACAGTCGAAACAACAGCTCGGATGACAATGACATTCTCAATAGCCTGAACAGTAGTACTGAAGATCAATGATACAGCCTCAAAGTTTTCAGCTTTCTCTAATTTTTTCCTTAATTGAATTAAAAGTACCATCTCCTCATGTACATTAATGCATTGATACACTGAAATATTTAATTGTATGGTAAAGAGTATTTATAATATGATAGAAAGTATTACTACTATTACTAACACATAAATATTAATATTTTATGGATAAATAATTTAATGTTGCCTGATTTTGCTGAAGGAACATTTATCTTCTAGGTAAATAGCATTATAATGTTGGAAGTAAATACACTTCTAAAGAAGCTTGCTTTAATTCAGAGCTTTATTCCCTAGGGGGACATGAAGAAAAGTAATGAAGAGTTTAAAATGTATTAAAAGAAACATTATCTATTTCATTGATACTTTAAATGGTTCTACATCCAATCTCAATTTTCTTAATACTCAAAATAGTTCATTCTGATCCTCTCTTCAAGCATATGGTGAGAAATTAAAATTAAATGCTGTAATTATGTTACAAAGCTGATTTCCTCAATTTTTAATCTCTGATAATATTTCTCAAGGGATTTTAAATTTTGAATTCACAATTTTGAATGAAGGCAATTAATCAACATTTTAAAGAAAGATATAGTAGATAAAGCTAGCTCATAAATTAATGATAAATTATGTGTGAAATTGTACTTTAAAAAGTGCAAAGGTGTACATTGCCTTCATACCAAAATAGCTGAAATGTACAGTCTGTAAAAATAATGGCAATACTTATATTTGAAAAATGTAAAGTAAATTTAGTTTTAAGATTTTATTGTAAACATATATTTTATTTCCTTAGCTGTCAAAGCAAAATATTTTCTCTGTAAAGATTTTGATTCATTTTATGTATTTTGCAATATTATTTTATGATTAAAAATTATTATTGAAGGAGACAAGTGTTATTGTTACCTTTCTAAACCTTCAAACTGCTAACATGATTCATTTTAGAGAAAATTTCTTAATATGTAAGAAATAAACAAACAAAGCAATAATAGTTATTATGTATCAAGTACAAAAAGTAAAACTTTAGTTGAAGAATTTGTAGAACTGTTCTCAAGTTACCAGCCAGGTAAATGGCAGTGCTTCTATTGCCAAACTTTCCATAACCATGTTCTTGTCAGGGCCTGTTCTAAGGAGGAGGATGATGATGATGGTGGTGGTGGTGATTTAAGGACTTTTTACACTCCAAGGCTGTTTTAGGCGTCAGTTCCTCTTCAGCCCCCCCCCTTTTTTATTTTTTTTTTTATATATTTTTTTTTTTATGTAGAAGAGTACGCACTAGTCAGTTGGTTTTGTATTTAGTATGTCAGGTGGCGGTGTGGTTCCAGTCTGTGTTATGGGAATGTGATGTTTTTTTTTGGAGTGGTAAGAGGCTCCTTGTTTGATTTTTATTGTGTTAATAACATTATGATACCAGTCTTCAAAGACAGTTATTTATGTCTTCTTGGGTGATATGTTGTTTGTCCTATATTTTGATTAGTCTGTGTGGTCTCGTTTCCTCTGTCATTATTTAGCTGAATTTTTTGTGCTCTATTTATCATTTCTCTCCTGTATGGTCTGTTAATGATATTGGATATGTAGTTAACTTGTAGCTTCTTGATGTATTCTTTTAGTGGTAAGATTGTATACTTCTTCATTTTTGAGTGTGTAGTGGAATTCCTGTGTTGTTCATATGCATTTTCATTTAAAGGTTTCTAGTTTGTTTATTGTTGGTGTCATCTGAGCTATTGCTATGGTTGCATGTGTGATGATTGGTCCGTATTAGAGAGATATATAGATACATGTATCTATATATAAGGAGTGTTTGTGGGTTGTTTAGCTTGTCATTATAGTGGTTAGTGTTGTAAGTTTATTTTGGATTTCCACTCCTAGGTATTTAATTACAGGCTGTGTTTTATACTTGTTTCTCTTTGTCATTTTAATTTTTTTTAATTACTATTAGTTGGGTTTTTGGGTGCTTATCTGTACACACCATTTCTTTGCCCATTCTTCAATTTTTGTTATTTTTTGTATAGGCAGCTTTGGGCTCCATTGAATTGTCTAGCTATGCTGTGTCATTTGCATATTGAGCTAGATGGACTTGTGGATGTATTGGCTGAGGTATGTCTGTGGTGTAGAGGATGATAATAGACCAGATGTTGAGCTACCTTGTGGTGTGCCTGCATGTATGAGGAATAGTGTAGAGTTTGTGTTGTTGTTTGATATTTGGATGGTTCATTGGTTTAAAAAGCTTGCTGTTCATCACATTATTCTTCGGGGGACTTAATATGAGTCAGATTTCAGATTTACCTTATTAAACTAATAGGTACCCTGGCCTACAAGGGCGGCCTTAAGGTACAAATTTTACATGGGTTTACAATTTTAGAGTTTTGTTCATATTTGCTTTTTCGGTTTCTTGTTTGGTAAATACATACATGGAATGGGTGTGGCCCAACCAAGAGGAACTATTTACCATCATCAGTACTATGGTTCCCTTGTTTTGTAGTCATAATCATTTATGGACTTATACATATTATTTTTTTTTTTAGAAACAACTATGTACATAGAAAAAACTTAATCTAACTTATCCTACTTGTAACTATTCTAAAGTATTTTTATTTACACTATGTACACATGGGCGACTTATGTCGCTTGCAGTTTGAACATTTTAATTCGCTTATGCTTGCGATGTATTGGTTGACCACTACCAATATTTCGTACTACCACTTTCGGGTGGTAGTGGATTTTTGTCCATAGTTTGCGAGCTTTATTGTCAATAAAGTCCGCCAGCGGCTCTATCCTCGTCTCCCGATGTATGGTAGCGTTTGTTGTCAACAATGGGGGCGCACAGGAGCTTCCTGAGGCTGATATTCTATATGGTTTGTAGTTTTTGTAGCGTCGTGTTTGCAGCATTCGCACAGGCTGCGCTGGCATATGTCAGGTAGCCTAGTACAAATGCTTTGTACAAAATTATTTTTGTTCGCAGCGTAACTTGTTTGTTTTCGAAGATGGGGCCACACATTTTCACAGGCGCTGCCTTACACTGTTGGCACTGTTTTGAATGTAGCCTCGCCACGTCACTTTAGAGTCAAGTGTGACTCACAGATGTTGTAGGCCGTCGAAATGTCAATGTTTGCCCATCAACTGCAATTTCTAATTGCGGAATTTTTTATTTTTGTGAAAAATAGACTGGGATGCATTTTTGAGGGTTAATTTTGATTTTACATTTCTCTAACCAGGCCAAAAATTGATTGCTGTAGCGTTGAAGAGTTTTGATGGCATAAGTAAATTTCTTGTGATGGGTGTATAGTACCGTATCGTAGGCGTACCTTGCACCTGGTATCTGTAGGGAAGTCTCTGGTGTAAATAGAGGATAGGGCGCCATATTGGCACCTTGTGGCACTCCTGCGTGGATCCCTCTTGTTGTAGACTTGTGGCGGAAGATTTGTACATAAAAGCGGCGCTCTGACAGATAGCTCTATAGCAGGGGCAGAAAGGGCCGCAGGTTGGGTAATTGGTTGTAGATTTTATAAACAATACCTGCGTGCCAGCATCTGTCGAACCCGCCTCGACATCCAGAAACAGTGCCAAGGTGAAGGCCTCGTTGTTAAATTGCTCGGTAACGTCATTAATGAATTTTAATAGCTGCAACTCAGTTGAATGGTGCTACCTGAATCCAAACTGAAATTTTGACATTGCCTCTTGGTCCGAAACTGAATTTTGTAAACAAGACAAAATGAGTTTTTCGAGCAATTTACCAACTGCAGATATGATCAGACTAATGGGTCTATAATTTTGTATTTGCCGAGGACTTATTTGTGCTTTTGGTAGCATCACAATGCGAGCTTTCTTCCACGCAGTGGGAAAATATATGCATTGCAAGCAGGCATTGAAAAATTTTGTAAGCTGAACAAGCGCCTGCGTGGTAGGTGCTTCAGGTCCTCATTACTCACGCTATCTGGGCCTGTGGCTTTGCCGTTTTTAAGCAGTTCATCTGCTTGAAGACTTCCTGAGTCGCGAAGAATTTTGTATGTTGCTGTTGCTCCGTTGACCTTTGCTGTTGAAGCAAGGCGTGAACTAGGTTTTCATGTGTAGGACCGGAACTGGAGTTAGGTTGGAAGCGCTGTTCCAAGGCGTCTGCAAAAGTTTCGGCCTTCTTCGCCGCCGAGAAGACGAGCCCTCCTCGTCCCTGGAGCGCCTCATTGCAAGCGTGCCAGCTGCCTGAGATTTTAAATGCGCCTAACAGTTGCCACATTGAACCATCAGAGTGGATGCATTTTCGCATCTTCTCCCATCTGTGGAAGTTGTTGGCACATAACTGCGACTTGATTTCCTTGCGTAACCAGTTCACAGTTGACTTAAAAGGTGGGAGCGCCGGTTTCACGCCATCTGCGCATACACCTACGTCGCCTTGCAATGAGACACTCGACGTCAGGGAACCTGTCCTATCTGCTCTGGATTTTGTCTTTTGTTGTACTGTTTATGTGGGCGGTTTGTAGTGAGGCAGTGAAAGTTGTCATGCCTTGGTCAAAGTGTTGCGTTTTCGAAACGTGCCCGGGGGTCAGCGAGACTATGTAACAGAATTTTGAATTTGTTCCAGTCCGTCCTCGCAGTGACGGGTACGCTGGAAGCCGTGGTTCGATCCAGAGGGCCCATGATGGCAAACATGACTGGAAGATGGTCTGAGTCCAGGCTGTGAAAAACCTGGATCTGGTGATGAAGTTGCACGATTTTTGTAAGCACAATATCCAGAGCATCAGGGTCAGATGTGCCTGCGTATTGGTAGAAAGTGGGGTCGAGGGGAGCGTGCACCTCGACTCGTCTGTATCAATAATAAAGTCGCACAACAAGATACCTGCCTGGTTTATTCTTCGCGAGTTCCAAAAGGGGTGGCTGACGTTGAAATCTCCAGCTATTAAAACGTTTTCGTGCAGGTCGAGAATTTTATTTAGGTCCTCTAGGAAACTCCGGCTACCTGGAGGCCGGTATATAGGAACCAGTAGGAACGTTTGGTTGTTTATGCCTATTTCGATTGCAGTGTCTCCGAGACTGTGGAAGGCGCACCGGAGCGAAAGCTACATCTTTACGTATAGCAATAGCTGCCCCCCCCCCCCCGGTCCGTTTGGCCTGTCGGTTCTAATTAAGTTAAACTTGGCGATAGAAAAGATGCGCCATGCAGATAATTCTGTTTCCCCTATAAATGCAATGTCTATTTTATTTCTACTCAGAAAGCCTTCTAGATCGTATCGCTATCTTAGAACACCATTGGCGTTCCAGACCAGCGAACGAATTTCCTTGTGTAAGTGCCCCCGTGCGTTGGCCATTTCAGTTGCTCAGAGCATTGCCGATGAACGTCACCAATGCTTCTAACTTATTCATGATGTTAGTGCTGTTTTTAATGGCGTCTTTAAATTGGCAAGTATTTTGGTGAGGCTCAAGGACTTCACCAGGTTAAATAACTCTTTTAATCACCTAGACCGGCAGAGGCTGGCTCTGCCGTTGTAGTTGGTACTGGTTGACCGCTAGGAGGTTCGCCGTTAATTGTAGCTGCGAAGTTGCATCCCTCTATTATCAGGGCTGGGTTTGTAATTGGTTTCGCTGTTCTGCCTTCTCTCGCGTTGCTGAGCTGCCTGTTTAAGTCAGCAAGCACAGCCTATCTTTTGCATTCTGGAAGGTTTCACATCCCCTGCAGCTGACTGGATGGGTCTCGCCATAGTTCGTGCAGTGGGGTGTGACATTCTCCATACCTCTGTGTGGGCATGTTAGCAGGTGGTGTGCACCACCACAAAGAACACATCTGAAATGCAGCGCACAGAGCTTGTGGGTGTGCCCCAGTTGCTGAGAGTTGAAACACTGTATGATATGATTTTTTGTTTTAAATTGTTCAATTTGAGTAATTACATGATAGATTTGCTTCTCAAGAATAAATTTTTTTGTTTGCCTCAGTGCGCTCCATCGTAACAACGAATGTGGATGCGTAGTAGCCTACCTTGTTTCTCTAGTTGTCTCAGATGAGTCACAGTGTAGCCGCGGCTGACGATGTCATCCTTTATCTCCTCCAGGTCTAGGAAGGGCGGGAGCTTCTTGATTGCAAAGCGTAGCGGCAGCTCGTCACCTGGCGTGAAACTATAGTGATGCACACCTCCGCGCTGGAGAGCCTCCAAGGTTGACGTGAAGTAGCGCCGGTCCTCAGGAAAACCTTAAGGCCCTAGCGGTCGTTCTGGATTCTGTACTCCCTGGGAGGGCAGATGGTTCGCAGAGAACTTTTTTGATGTGTTTCTGGTCGGGAATCACAATTCTTGGTGGCTTCTATTGTGTAGCGTTAGCGGGAGCTGGCGCTGAGTTTCGCTGACTGGGAGTGGTGGTGGGGATTGTAGGAGTATGGACAATGGTAACTGTAGTAGTTTGAGCAGTGGCGGGAGCTAGGGGTATAGCAGGTATGATTGTGGGTGGAGGAGTCTGTTTTTTTTTTTTTTTGCGGCGAGATGCCAGCTTTCTCTGTGTTTTAGGTTTCGGCGTGGTTTTTTGGATACTTTTGCAGGAGAATCAAACGACGATGTTTCGGGATGTCAGTTTCCGCTTCGTCCTCAGACAGCGCCTGGAAGCGGTTGTGAGTTTGAAACTCGAAGCTCGGCCTTCTAGGAGCATGTCTCCTTGACTTTTTCCCTGCACTAGGTACTTCTGAGGAAGGACTTTCGCTGTAGCTACTGGTAAGATACTGCATCCGCTTTTTTGTTGGTGGTTGAAGTCAGCCGATCAGGGACTGGGCTACGCTCTCCCATTTGTCATCGTCGGCCTTATGGTTTTTAAGGATATTTGTACAGTACAAACGCTCCCTTTTCAGATGATGATGATGATGATTATTGTTTAAGGGGCGCACATCAAAGGTCATTAGCGCCCAAACACACTAAAACTGCGCTAGAATTAGATGAAGAAGCAATCCACACAAGAGCTGTGTAGAAGATAAACATAGTAGCCCGGTTGGCAACAAAATACAAACCCCAAAACAAATAATAAGGGTAATAAACATAACAACAAACTAGACCGTTACTAAAAACTCAGCTGAAAGGGCTGAAAACACAACAGTCCTTAATGGTCCAAAAGGTAACCATAAAAACCCCATAAACAAATAACAACGGTAAACTGGTCAATAAACAAACGGCAGGTATTAAAACTCAACCGCAAGAGCGGGGGAAAAAAAACAATTCTAATATCCCAAAGTTAGACAGTAAAAACCCCAAAACAAAAACAAGGTCAATATGGTTAGCAACGTGTAAAGACTGGTGGTAAAGCGCAAGCAAGAGCTTTAAAAACAAAATTGCTTATAACGGTCTAAAATGGTAACAATAAAATCCCAAAACAAACAACAGGGCAATGTGCAACACAACAACGTAAAGACCGTACTAAAAAGATGCAGCAAAAGCTGGAATAACAACAGTCTTAAAATAGTCTAAAAATGCCGTCATGGGTAAAAAGATAAAACCTCACATCTTGCTCCAATAACCACATACGCGAATAAAACGGAGCACTCGCTCAACAGCAACCACATCATCTGCAAGCATCTCCGCAATGCAGGAGGGCAAACCCAAGAAGTGTCTAAAAGCTGCCAAATGATGGCAATTAAGTAAAATGTGACGCACTGTATAGGGGTGGTCACAGTGAGGGCAAGCTGGAGCGGGTTGAACATTAAAAAGGTGAGAGTGACTAAAACGACAATGCCCAATTCTAATACGAGCTAAAATCACTTCTTCGCGACGAACAGCGCGAGAAGAAGTCGATCAGTTAAAAGGGGATGATTTACACTCCCGAAGCTTATTGGCGGGTATTACATCCCACTCATCGAGCCAGCGCGAGCGAATGCCTCTACGTAATAAATGTGTAAAATCGCCAAAATAAAAACGTTGCTCGTCCTCAGCAGGGTCTAAAAGAGCGGATTTAGCTGCGACATCTGCGGGCTCATTACCTGGGAGTCCCACATGTCCAGGTACCCATAGTAGTGTCACCCTGACGCCAGCGTCGAAAAGAGTGAGCACTACATTCTGGACCTTCTGTACAGGAGGGTGGTGGTTGTACAGAGTTCTAAAACTTAAAATTGCACTCAAAGAGTCGGAACAAATAACACTGTTCCCCTGCCCTTGATCAGAAATAAATAAAACCGCCCGATAAATAGCATAAAGCTCCGCCATAAAAGTAGATGTCGCAACGTTAAGACCATACGTAAAACTTGCTCCATTAAAACAAAAACACATCCTACTCCTGTGTCAGATTTCGAACCGTCGGTATAGATAAACTTCCAGTCATTAAAAGAGGATTTGATCTCGCTAAAAGAACAACGAATAATATGTGCTGCTATCGAAGATTTCGGACAGGACGTTAGCCCAACATGAACGGGGGCCTCTGCTAAAATCCAGGGGGGAGAAGAAGTTTCCCCGGCTAAGAAAAAAGCAAGTAACTTGAAGTCCAACGTCCGTAAAATCTCCCGAAAACGAAAGCCAGCCGGCTTAGGAGTAAAGACCGAGCAGCATAAAAACTATCCAAAGACACATTAAAAAACGGCTCGTTCGTGGGATGACGAGGTTGCGCAACTAGTCGACAACCATACGCAGAAAGTAAAACATCCCGACGATAAAACAACGGAGGTTTTCCAGACTCCACACATAAGCTTAACACAGGACTGGTTGGGAAGGCTCCAATGGCGACACGGATACCCCGGTGGAGAATCGGGTTAAGGCGACGAAGAACAGAAGGTCGCGCTGAGCCGTAGATTATACAGCATAATCCAGTTTTGACCGGATTAGAGAGCGATAAAAACGCAAAAGAATAGTCCGGTCAGCTCCCCAATATGTGCCACTTAAAACGCGTAAAATACAAAGAGAACGTTCACACTTGCCGCGGTGTTTCGCCATATGCGATGACCAGCATAATTTTCTATCAAACACCAAGCCAAAGAATCGAACCTCATCTGCGAAAGCAAGAGCGTCTGGGCCAAGATGGAGCGAAGGTGGAGGATACTCCCTGTGGCGCCAGAAGTTCATGCAGACGGTCTTCTCTGCGGAGAAACGGAACCCGTGATTCACACTCCAAGCGTAAAGCGATCGAGACAGCATTGCAGGCGGCGTTCCAAGAGACAAGTTCTCCGAGAGGAAAGATAGATGGCAAAATCGTCAACAAATAACGACGATTGTGTTCCTGGCGGTAAACACTCCGTGATAGAATTAATTGCAATGGCAAACAGTGTGCAACTAAGTACCGAGTCCTGAGGTACACCGTGCTCTTGAATAAAACTAGATGATAAAGCTGATCCCACGCGAACATTAAAAACCCGGTCTTTCATAAATTCCTGAATAAAAATACACATACGACCACGTATGTGCCAATCGTGAAACATTCGGAGGATACCGCCTCTCCAGCAAGTATCATACGCTTTCTCCAGATCGAAAAATACGGCGATCGTTTAACACTTGCGTACAAAACCGTCCATTATATGGGTGGTTAGAGACACAAGATGGTCGACTGAGGAACGATGACGTCGGAAACCACACTGAGCGTTCGTTAATAAACACCTCGACTCTAACCACCACATAAGCCGTCCGTTTATCATGCGTTCCAACACCTTGCAAACGCAGCTGGTGAGGGAAATCGGACGGTAACTGGAAGGAAGATGTGGGTCCTTTCCAGGCTTAGGTATAGGAATGACGGTGGCCACTCGCCAAGCGCTAGGAAATGTGCCATTGCACCAAACAAAATTAAAAGTTCATAACCAAAAAGCTTTTGCCTTCTGCTGACAAATGCTGCAACATAGCAACATGAATGCCATCTGGCCCTGGTGTGCAATGTCGAGAGGTAGAAAGGGCATCCTCCAGTTCCCTGGCGGTAAAAGGAACGTTGTAGCTCTCCTGATGGCCGCAGGCAAAAGAGAAACCTATCGACTCAACCCGCTCCTTTAATGCGCGAAATGAACCAGGGTAATTGGCGAAGCTCGAAACATCAACGAAGGTGCTTCCTAAAATATTGGCAACGTCAATCGGAGTAGTAATCACTCGATCCGATAACCTAAGACCGGGTATGGGCGTAAATCTAGGCGGCGTAGCCGTTTCCAAACTACAGATGAAGGCGTTGTGCGGTTAAAAGAAGAGGTAAAACCAATCCAAGAAGACTTTTTGATATCCTTAATGACTCGGCGGCATTTGGCGCGCAGTTGTTTGTAGCGAATCATATTCGCTAAAGTAGGGTGGAGACGAAAAACTCGGAGAGCACCTCGGCGTGCACGCAAAGCATCCCTGCATTCATGGGTCCACCAGGGAACCGGTATAAGCGAATTAAAATTAGAACTCCGCCGTGAGCGAGAGTGCCATCTTCGGGAGGGAGATCAAATCTCACCGAAGAGTAACCGCGTAATTTAAAAGAATCTTGTGGACGAAGTTTGGTCTCCTGGAGACACACAAGCGGTGAGTCAGTCGATCGTAAAAGTAACTCCAAATCAAGTCTTCGACTGCGGAGACCACGCACATTCCATGAAAGGATAGCTATTGTTAAAGTTATATAAAATAAATAAAAAAATCAACCACCTTACTTTTTGGTCGGTCCAGGACGAATCAGACGTCCTTTTTTCAATCGCGTGGTACTCGGTGGTTTTACTGGAGCAGACACATCAATCTCCATCACATCCTCAGAGGGAGGGCTCCCCGCTGAGAAGAGTCAACCGATTCCAAAACCTAAATCGGTTGGAGGGGGAAAGAGGCGGAGTGACGGCGACCGCCTAGCGGGCTTGCTCCCGTATCCATCATGGGAGCTCGACCTCCGAGGAGGAGGAGGAGGAGGAGGAGGAGAAGGGCTCGATCTCTGCTTCTTGTCAGTGGACGATTTCATAAAATCAGTACGAGTGTATGAATTCTTAAATTTGATAGCCGTAGCATCGAAAACAATAGGCTTGGGCTTGACTGGAGAACGTTTGGTGGGACTCGATGCACTAGGGACCTTTGTGAAAACCAAGTGACAGGTCTGCGTGCTGCTATCTCGCTTCTGGATAGGAGATGAAGCTACAGCGCTGTACGTACCAGTCTTAGGTATAACGGGTAAACGAGATTGGAATCGTTTCCGGGCCTGACTAAAGGAAAGCTTTTCCTTCATCCGGATCTCCTGTATACAGCGCTCTTCTTGATAGCGAGGACAAACGCGGGACGAGGCTGGATGGTCCCCGTGGCAGTTCACGCAGACGGGAGCAGATGGACAGACTCCCTCATTTCTCAGTACCACAGGTAGCACAGATGGAATGAGTACTCTTACATGACATGCGAGTGTGGCCGAAACGTTGGCATTGGATACATCGCACGGGGCTGGGAATATATGGGCGCACCTCTATAACCTCATATCCAGCTTTAATTCGGGGCGGTAACTCGACTCGGTTAAATGTGAGGAAGAGAGTGCGAGTGGGCTGCACTTCACCTTCCTTCTTCGCCTCTACACGGTATACTGATGTGACTCGCTGGTCTTCCAGACAACCCTGGATCTGCGAGTCAGACATGCCATCTATAACATTGGTGGTAATAACTCCTCGCGACGAGTTGAGAGTTCGATGTTGCTCAACACGGATCGAGTATCCGTGGAGTATCGCCGCCATGAGCAGTGAATTATTTTGTGACATTGCTTGTGTCTCCACCAACAAACAACCATTTCGAAGTCGTCTACAAGACTTAACAGGTTCAGAAATGCTATCAATTCCCTTCTGAATAATAAAAGGGTTCACTCGACTAAAAGACTGGCCTTCTTCAGTTCTACTAATAACTAAGTAACGAGGGTAAGACGGCTCTGTTACTTCTCTCTACGTCCACTCTTTTACGTTTTATTTGAATAGGTGGTTATTGTTTACCATAGCGTTTTCATCCTCCACCATTGCAGCTGTCTCCGATGGCAGGCTGCTTCCTGGGCGCCACCCCGGCTCAGGTGACCGGTCCTGGCCTAGACAAAGTCACCTCAGGGTCAAACCTCCTTTGTATTTTGTATTTGATTAAGCGATGCAGGAGTCCCTCTTGCCAGACATTGTTCAAAGGCCCGAGCGATGTCTAAAAATAACGCCAGAACAAAGTGTTGCATGTTAAATCCACGGATGATGTCTTCTGCCATGCGCAGCACTTGGTGCGTTGTTGGATGCTGGCGTCCAAAACCGAACTGTTCCAGTCGGAGCATTTCGTATTGGTTCAATGTGAGAGTTCGTTCACTTCCTAGATGTGCTGCTGGGGAGCTTCCTCTTCAGTTGTGGAAGGATCCCCCGGCTTGATGCCATTCCAGTACTTTGTCCTTCACTGGCAAACGGATTGGGGTGTTAAGTAAGGGATTGTGGGTTAGCGGTGGGGAGTTTGCGTGGGAGTGGTGTTTCAATTGCAAAGAAGTGTTGGGTGTATTTGGGATAGTTTGTAGTGTTTTCAGAGAGTTGGAGTAAGTCTAGAACGCTTTCTATGAGGCACGGGTCTATATCATTCTCCCCGAGCCCGGGGATGAGGGAGTTGAAACTGTTTGGTAATTGGGTTCGGAAGGATTTTGACATATTCAGGATGTATTTGGTGATGGTTAGGAAAATTAGGCCTTGGTGAATATTGCGGTCCAAAAGGGTTTTTGCTGCCGATCCCCAAATTTGGCAGGCGTAAGTTAAGGCAGGGCGTATTACCTGCTTATAAACCAGCACTTTAGTACCGACGGACATCGTAGAGAATTTGGAATAGAGTGAGTATAACATTGTCATCCTCCGACTGATGTGATATGAGCTTTCCACGTTAATTTCATGTCGAGCCCCACACCTAGGTAGGTGGCCTCTGTAGCTCAAGGGACAGCTCCTCCAGCTATTCTGATTTCATGCATTTCTTGCAGAGGTCGTCTGGAAAATACAACGGCTTGTGATTTACTGGGGTTAACTGCCAGCCTGAACATGCTGAACCAGGTGGTGAGGACGTCTGCGAAGACCTGGAGTCTCGCCACAGCCATTTGTTGGCGTGTAGAGCTGGTGGTGATTGCTGTATCGTCAGCGTAAAGATACAGAGAACAGTTCGGGTGGGATGGCACGGTAATGATGTAAGTTAGAAAAAGAACCGGCTCGAGGACACTTCCCTGCGGGACTCATGCACTTATAGGTCTTGGGTCAGTGGACATTTTCAATGGCGACGGAGAGGGATCTATTTGTGAGGTAGGAATGAAACAGATGAGGGAGATATGAGGAAACTGAGTAGGTGATAAGGCGCTGCAGGAGACCTTGGTGCCAGACAGTATCGAAGGCTCGCGTGAGGTCAAGAAATAATGACGGTGTAAAGCTCTGGTTGTGGTAGCCGCGGGTTTACTGTGTGAACTAGTGTAATAGTTGGTACATGGTTGAGTGCTGTCTTCTGAAACCGAATTATTCCGGCCGCAGAACGTTGTGAGTGTCAAGTGTGCGCTGCAGTCGGACTAGCACCATCTTCTCGAAGAGTTTGCTTAGCGCAGGCAGGAGGCTTATCGGGCGATGGTTGGAGGGTGTTCGGGCGTCCTTACCTGGCTTTGGAAAGGAAATGATTTTAAAATACTTCCAAGCCACTGGGAAGTGCGAAGGTGCATCAGGCTGTTGGACAGGTGTGCTATCAAATCCAACCACGCTGGTGGCAAAGCTCGCAGCGCAGTGTATATGATATCATCGTAGTCTGAGGCTTTGAACGGTTGGGATTGTTGGAGTAGATGTGTTAATTCCGTGGGGTTGGTAAAAGTTACTTCCTGTAGATCTGGTGGGGCTTCTAAGTAATCTAATCCGGCGCTATGGACTTGGTGAATGTGGTCTATATTTGGGATATCAGCTGGTGTGAAGGTGGCTTATAGAAGGTCCATCATCAGCTCCAATTTTTCTCTTGCTGATTGGGCCACTCGTGTTCCGGCCATTAGTGGTTTGCTTGGCGCGGGGAGACGCAAGAGGGCTTTAGTCATCCTCCATAGGGAGGCATCCCGAATATTTAGCTCTGATAAGTACTGCTTCCACTTTAGGTAGCAAAGTCCCGGAGTTCCAGCCTCAGTAGTTGTTGTAGACGGTTAGTTCTCGCACGGTCCTGCGGGCTCGATTGTGCTGGAAGCGCTAGCGGGCTCTTTTTTTTGGCGATTATTAATTGAATGCTGTGGGGGAGGTGAGACTGATAAGTTCTCCTTCCAGGAGCGGGGATGGATTGGTCTATGGTTTATTGGATGGTGGAGGTGACCGCTTCTAATAGGGTGTTCTAAGGTGTCTGTCTCAGTTGCCATAGAGCAAGGTATGCAGTGTGGCGTGGATTGCACCAGCATGTTGTAAAGGTTTTCGAATTGGTTTTACGGGGGTTTGGAGTGCTGTGGAGTGATTTAAGGACTGGGCGTGTGTGAAACAGGAGGACAGGTTAATGATCTGAGGAGAGATCGGGGATCGTGAAGAGGCGTGGATGCCATCTGTTATTCGACAGGAGGGCGATGTTGAGCGATAGGTGTCGATCACCATGGGTTATGGTGAGAGAGGTAGAGGAGAGCACTCCTAGGCCTCGGTCTGTGATGAACTGGCGAAGCACTGTTCCATGATGAGATAGATGGTTGAATTCCAATTCGTATGTTTGGCGTTGTAATCCTCCATAGCAATGTGGCTGTGGAGGAGTTGTACATGTGCTGCAGTTTGCCTGGCAGAATGGGCTTGCTATGGGGGATGTAGACCGAGTAAAAGTTGACAGTTCCTGCGCTGGTCTGCAGGTGAATTCCCGTCACTTTCATATTATTCAACTGAGGCAGATGTAGTCGTTGGTGTTGTACAGCGGTTTGGAAGCAGATAGGACTCCCTCCATTGCCATCTGGCCTGTTTGATCGGTAGCAATGTAACCAGGTATGGTTACTTTAATGTTGGGCGTGAGCCATGTTTCCTGCACAAGCAGCAGCTGAATTTGGTTCGAGATTGCAAAATGCGTAGTCTCTCGCAACTTGTCTCGGAGGCCGTGGGCGTTCCAAGAACAGGCTTGGAGTTGAGCAGGGTCTATAATCCTGTGAGAATTAGCAGCAGGAAGGAGAATACGGTATGACACAGGATGGGCTTTTCAGGTACTGTTTGGAGTCTAAGAGGGATTTCGCTAGGGAGGCAGCGAGGCTCGTTTGTAGATGTATCGGTTTTTTTTTTTTTTTTTGCTATCACGTAGAGGAAGGTGGGATCTGGTATGGAAATGGATGTGGACTGGGAAGGGAGAGGTGGAAACTGCTCTCTCTGTTGGCGAAGTTGTTGCCATTATGGCTGACCCTGGGACCTCTGACGCTGCTGCTGGAGTGGCGCAGGTGCCGTTTGGGCATTCTCGATGATCGCGGAAACCAGAGCCACCTGAGGGGCCCGAGGCAAAGGTCTTGCCGTGGTTCCAGGCATGTAGAGATCCGTAGTTGCTGTGTTTGTGGTGCTGAGGTGCTAATTGTGGCTGCGCAAGATGGGTAATCGAGGTTAACCGGGGCGGCAGTCTTGGGCGGCGAGCTCCATAAGAGGCTTCCTTTGGGAAACCTTGCATGTTGCGGAGAAGTGGAGCCTTCTCCTTTGGTGGCTCTAATTTGTAGCCCCGCCTCTTGCCACACCGGGCACTTTGCGTACCGACAAGAATGGCTTCTTCCACAGTTGAAGCATCTTGGCGGGGTGGTGCCCATTAGGGAGCATTCCTTCCTTGAGCGGCCTATTTGTCCACAGTGTGAACACACTGTTTGCAATTTCCACCCAGGTGCGCTGTGGGCAAACATTTGGCAGTTGGCACACTGCTGGGGCCGCGATGGTAGCTTGTATGGTTCAAGCCGAACTACTGCGGAGAACATACGCGTCTCCTGGTAGTTGTTGGAAGTCATGTCCATCTTCCGGAGTGCCACTCTGAAATGGGGTATTGGGCGTTGGTCTGCTGTTCTGTTGGATCATAGTTGTCCTACACATTCCACTGGATAGTCTTTGGACACTAAGTGCTGTTACATATCCTGTTCTGTCGGGTAGAAGGGAACTACCTCTATGGTAATGTGTAGAAAGGGCTCCTCGGGAAGTAGAGTGGTGACGAACTGCGTGCTCGCCTCTTCCAGGATTTTGCGTATTAGGCGGTAATCTGCCGGCGTCTCAGGAAGTATGGGTACGGTATGTGGTAAGTGTGGGCACGATCCGCAAGGAGAATAGTATTGGAGAAGTTCGCAGCCGCCTCCTCGAGCTTAAGATGTCGATGTAATCCTCCCTGCCTGGGTGGAGTTTGTTTGACTTCTCGGGCCGTGCGCGAAAAGGAGGTCGCTTCGAGTTTAGATCTCCGGCAATGCAGGCTGAAGGTGAAGGTTTAGAAGTGTTTTACAGTCAGTTTTGTGGAACTGGACGTCTGGTGGATTGTATACCGCAACCAGCATGGCGTTCTGGCCGCCCAAAGATAGCATTTTGGCGATTGGTTCGACGTGCTAATTGTGGGGAACGGGAAAGTGGAATAGGTGTCGCTGGATAAATATTACAATAACACCGCCCCTTCTGAAACGATCGGTTCGATGAGTGACGTAACTTGACAGGTTGAAGTTTACAATGGCATGTATGTGTGTTCCCAGGCTATCAGAATATCAATTCCATGGTCCTCTACAAACTCCGAAAGAACAGATGCTGTTCCGCGACTCCGTTTGCATTCCAAAATGAGTTCTCAATGGCCTTCGGACCAGCCGTGAGACCTTATCAGCTAACAGTGCTGAGATACCGCTGCTCAAGTGCCTTGAGCATGATTTGCCACTTCTTCATTGGTGGGGCTGTGAGGCTTTCCATGACCTGCTTGCAGTGTCGCAAGAGGGGAAGTGCCTTACTGGTCATGTTCGTGAACCAGGAAGTGAGTTCGTTGAGTTTCCTTCTGTTGACGTTGGACAGTGTCAGCCCGGAGATCGGTGTCTCACTGAACTTGACTGATGTAAAGTCGGCCGTGACTGTGACTGGAGCAGGATTGGTTGGATTGGTCCTTGGTTCGGCCAATGAAGGTACGAGCATTTTTATTGGTGGCCTGATTAGGCGTGGTCTGTTGTTTTTTATACTGACTCTTCTTACTTGGCTTCCCAGACTTACTTTTGTTCTTTTTCCCCTTCGTTATTATGGGGCTGGGCTCTGAGATTTTAGCAGTTGACTGTTCTGAAACTCTGGCTTTGGAACCTATGTTGTGTTTAGGTCTGACTCTTGCTGCTCATCCGCTGTTGAATTTTCGTGGCTTGCTGATGGTAGAACCACGCCAAGCACTTTCTTCTGTCGGTTTAGGGCTGCTGTTAATGACACCCATAGTCGGACCGGCGCTGTAGGAGGGCGTTTGCTGAGATTGCGATTTAATTCTCATGTTCTCGATTATCCTTAAACATACAGGACATCCGTAGTAAGTGCCAATGTGTGTTTCTCCAAATTGGCGTATATCCGGTGGTCTCTCGAGACTGTGCAGGTTCGGACCAGGTGGAGACCAGCACAACGGAAGCACGAGAGCCTCCGCTGGCATTCGAAGTTGGTGTGATGTAAGCCTAGGCCTCGAAGCACTGGACTGGTTCCTCTTTACTCATTTATGACTCAATTTTCACTCCGGTGTAAAATAGACTCTTCACTAGGTCCATTGCTGGTATCTAGCTGGGTTCCTAGTCCACTATGACTATAAATAATGGCACGGAGGCTCTGGACGTCTCACCGGCCTTTCTAAAGACAATCTTCCTCAGCTGGGACTCGGAGAGCGCTACAAATCCGTACTCTGCCCTGAGAGCCTCCCGCACGTCTTCCGGGCTCTCTCAGAGTCCAGGCCTCTGATGACTCGTCGGGCAACGGTTTGTTTCTTCAGGGAAAAGGAGTAAAACAACATTCCGTTTCCTCTTAAGTACCGACTTCGCGGACTCGTGGTCTGCAGGGGTACTGGAGCTGAGCGTTACCCTGCGTTGCAGGCGTGTTGCCGGCAGGCTTTCAGCTTAGCGCCTAGAGCCCTCATGATGTTAGCGTGGCTCTTAAAAGGCTGCGCGAAAATGGCGGGCACTGCAGCCCGAAGCCCGAAGAGAACTGGCAGGCTGAGGTTAGTGCTCAGCCTGTGTGAGGATGCTGCGTACCTACCATGTGTTGGGTTTAACCGCAGAGAAAGGATGGGGAATGTAGGTTGGTTGTGCTGTTTTGGGTGTGGGGCGGAAGGATTGTGCTGTAATAACTTATCCTGAGGCGGGAATATATGATATCCCTAGATTTTTCTTGATAAGGGCATGTTGTTCAATTGCTTTGTAAACAGCATGGGCACACCGTTACTTGGTTTTCTGGTCATTTTTATGGTTATTTCGTTGGGGAGTTGGAATGATTTTCCTTTTGCTAGGTTTAGCCCCTTTGTTATCCAAGGTGGTCACACGCAAGGCGTGGCACCTTGAATTTTGGCTTAGGCTTATTGCGACAAGAATAGCTGCCGAGTGAACAAAAGAGAGCGCTCTCATGAAGTGGTGTAAAATGTTTCGGCCCGGCGTCTAATTTCCTGCTCAATATATGGGAGGGAAGAACTCTCATAGAAGTAGCCTGACTGAAAAGCATCCATATAAAGAATAAATGGTCCTGAGTCATTTATTGTGTATCCTGCGTATCCAGGACCAGGATACAGGACTGACTGGTGGTGTAGTGGTTACCATACTTGTCTCCTACACTCAAGAGCGCGGGTTCGAACCCGGCCAGGATCGATGGATTTTTTCGGGCGTAAAAATCCTACGTATGGCTTCCTTCTGAAGGGAAGTAAAGCGGTGGGTCCCGTGACGTACATTTACGGCACAAAAAAGAACTTCAAGCCTGAAAGAGAGGCCTCTGAGCAAAACTTTTCGGCCGTTTCACGCCCTGTGTTGAATGGGACGCTGATGACCTGAGATGTTACAGAGCGTCCATAAATAAATCAATCAATAAAAAAATCAGGTTCCCCTCACTCCCGACTCGTCGGTTCGGAGAGCGATTCGATCGTGCTCGCTTAGAGCTTGTTCTAACTAGCTTCCTCCCCTTTGCCTGAGCAACGGGGATGGCAGAAGCGGGTAAGGGGATAGTAGAGATAGAAAGTAGAGCGGGAAAGGCGTCTTGGTCAGGCTTAGCTGAGTGCTAGTACTGGGGGAGTGTGTGTGCTATCCGATTCTTTGCAGAGAGCCAGACGTCTCCAAGGGATAACGGCCTTTAGGGAAACTGGTAAGCCCCATTCCGGCCCAAAGTCCGGACCCTTGCTGACTGCAACCTTGCTAACACGGTTATGCGTTTTTTTTTTGTCACAACCGACCGCTTCGGGGGAAGGGCTGTTCAGAATGTCCAAAATAGAAGTATTAAAGATTCTGTTGACTGGCTCTTTGTCGCTGGTCCTGGCTATTATATCCCAGATGACGCCTGCGAGGAGAAAATGCGATGAGGTCTGGCCGAAATGACCGGGCTACTTTACTCCAATTGTCCGGCTGGACGAATAGAGGTGGGTGCGGAACGGCAAGTTATCGGGGATGCACTGTCCACTACCTGGTGCATACATCTCCATTGAATAGCGGCTGGGAGAGCGTTGAGCTGGCTAGAAGAGAGTCAGAGACCACTGCCGGCCAATACCTGTATGTAGGACCGCCGCTGCTTGCTGGTACTGAGCTGTCCAAGAGGAGACAATACATCTGGAGCAATGCTGGGCGAGAAGGGGATGAAAGTAGCTGTGATGACGTTGAGATTCAAAATTGTTTATTAAAAAAATGTCTTGTGGTCATATAAAAGGGGGGGCTTTCAGTAGAAATTTTACATATGTTTACATTTTACAATGGTGTTTATAGTTGGGGGTACATTCTAAAACCCATGCATGCCTCTGTTTCGAGGACACGAGGAACAGTTTTATGAGTTTTTGGGAGTACGTTTCTTTATTTGATTTTTGCATGCACTTATTTCATACATTTAATGTTCTTTATCTTAACCTAAAACTAACCTAGGGTGATTCAGGATTTATGATTGTTTATGTCGTATAATGTCCTGTGGCCTTACTAAGGGGGGCTTTCAGGAGAAAGTTTATATTTGTATACAATTAATAATTAATCTTATAGTTGTGGTTGATTCATAGAACTCATGCATGCCTCTCTCTCTCCAGAGCACGAGAAACAGTCTTATGGTGGTTTTTTTTGGGGGGGGGGGGTTGCTACTTATTTCGTACCTGTACTTATTTTTTACATTTACTTAAATTTTCTATGTACTTATATCGTACATTTATTCTTTGTCTTAACCTAAATTAACCTAGGATGTATTTACAGTAGGGAGGGATGGTGAGGGGGTAACTTTATCTACATTGAGGAGGGGTGATGTATTTTTACATATGTACTTATTTAGATATTTACACTGTCATTTTTATTCGCTTGTACTTTCTCTGCTTTGGTGTAACTCTGCCAATATTTCGGACTACCATACTCGGGCGGACCCGAATTTGTGCCTAGAGCTTGTGGATTTTATGCGTGATAAAATCAGCTACAGGCTTGATTCCTGTCTCCCGATGTATGGTATCGTTTCTGGTGAGTTTTGGAACGAGGTGTAATTTTCGGAGGCAAATGTTTTGAATTGTTTGTACCCCTACAATCCATTGCAGTTTTTGATGCGTGCGCCCAGGCTGCACTGGAGTAAGTTCAATAACTAAGCACAAAGAATTAATTTAGATTTCCGTGTAACTAACTTACTGCGAAAAATGGGGGCACATCTTTTCAGGCGCCACCTGGCACCATTTGCGGAATTTCTGGTGGTTGAATGTTAATTTAGAATCCAGTATGACTCCTAGGTGTCGTGTATGCGGACGAAACGATAGTTGTTGTGTATATATGGTAAGGTTAATATCATGTATTTTTCGCTTCTGCATAGAGATCACTGGTGTGCATTTCCCAGGATTGATTTTTATTTTCCAGGTGTCTAACCATTTGATGAAGGTGTCGGTGTCTCGCTGAATTGTTCGTATGCCGTACTATAGATGCTTGTGGTGTGTGTATATCACCGTGTCGTCGGCATACATAAGGACATTGCTGGTGGCTGTTTGCGAAAAGTCACTTGTAAATGTGGCATATAAGTATGGAAAAAGTAGGATCCTTGGGGGCCGCCTGCTTTTTGCAGTCTGTTGCTGGATTTCCCCTGGGCCATTTGCACGTAGAAACTTCGTCGTGTTAAATAGTGGCATAGTAAGGGTAAGAAGAGGTGAAAATCTGGATGAGTATGATATAGTTTGTACAAAATACCTGTATGCCAGCATTTATCGAAGGCTGACTCCACCTCCAGAAATAGTGCCAATGTTGAGGCCCCATTGTTAAATTGTTCGGTTATATCATTTGTAAGTTTAAGTAATTGCAATTCTGTGGAATGCTGTCTTCTAAAGCCAAATTGAAATTTTGATATGACATCATAGTCCGAAATGGATTTTTGAATTTTATTTAGGAGTTTCTCGAACAATTTACCAATGACGGAGAGGAGACTTATTGGTCTGTAATTATGGGGATGCTGAAAGTTTTTTCCTGATTTCAATATCATTACTATTTTCGCCTACTTCCAGGCAGCAAGGAATTGGTGATGCATGAGACATGACTTAAGAACTTTGGTTGCCTGAACTAATGCCTTTTGCGGCATGTTTTTCAAGTCTTCTTCTATGTGGTGAACAGTGGGAGAGGTGGTCTGTGCTCTGTCGCTTGCCACCCTTGAATCCACGCCCCAATCATCTCATGCTCATGATTGGTGGTTCGGTTTTCTTTGAATCGCTGCTCCAGCATATATGCGAATATTTCGGTTTTTTCTTTCAAGGAGAATGCGAGTTCTCCCTTCCTTCGAGCTCCTGAGTGCCAGGATGCATAGCGCCGGCGTGTTTAAAACTTCGGAGCACCTGCCACAATGAGTTATTGGAATGTATACAATTTTTCATTTTGGTTTCCCATTTGTCGTGATTATTGGTACTAATTGGAACTTATTAATTTTCTCAACCAATTTGCTTTGGCATCTCTGTGGCATCTCCATTGTGGGCGGTATGGAGCACAGAGGCAACATACCTAGGAGTGCGCCTAGACATGAAGCTGACATGGAAGGCCCATATCAGTGAACTAGCCAACAAAATTAGTCGTAGGGTGGCCATGTTATACCCATTAATTTCCAAATCTTCTCCGATGTCCGTCGCGAAAAAGTGTTGATCTACAAACAGGTGCTTACACCGGCACTAACACATGCCTGTCAAGTTTGGGGCAAAGCTGCCAAAGCCGATCTCCATCGTCCTTCAAAACGTTTCCCCCGAACTGCCACCGGCGCAGGATGGTACATTCCAAACGCCAACATCCATGGAGAATTAAACTTCTCAACCCTCAATGACTACAATCTTCACATTGTCAGACAATTCCACTGCAGACTCCACAACAATTTCAACTGCCTGATTCCTGGGCTAGGGAAATACGATATTGACCCCGGAGCCCCCTACAAACGCCCAGACTAATGGTCATTAACAAAATACACGGACACATGAAAGTATCATGCACGCTAATGAACATCTCCGCAACCACACATCTCACCCATACAATCTGTGCCACCATTCACGCACAATCACTTTCTCATAATCCCTACCTCAGCCAGAAAAGGACTTGGTCATGACTTGACAAAATCTCGAGGCCTCCCTTCCTTGCAGGGGGAGGTTCTCCTTCTGCATATTTGCTGCGTAACCTCTGGATGGTGGCAGGTTCGAGTCACGGCGGCTTAACCTGGGGATTCTCTCGGGGGTCCGCAACCGAATCTCCCAGCCCGCCTTTGGGCCCCTGAAAGCAGGCTACCCGCAAAAAAGTTGCTCTCCCAGACGTCCGGCTATCACTTTCGGTGTCGCTTCTTGCTAGTACTGGCAGGGGGCTCCCTAGCCGGGGTGGCTCTTCTCGGGCGCTGCCCTGGTGCCATCTGGTGTGCCCTGCTGGCTGCTGCCTCAGGAAGATGCTCAGACGTCTTCTCGCCTTGACGATCAGAAGAGAACTTGGATCCGGAGAACCTTCCATGGTGAAACATTGTGCCTGCATTTATATACCCATGGGCGAATAGCCGGTAGCACACAGCATGTTCAATGAGGTGCCCGGGTGCCAACATTGTTTCCATTAAATTATAAAATTCGTCTTTTCGACAGAATCTGAGAATATCCAATGAATATCTTGCATTCAAGAAGAAAATGTTGCCGGTAAAATTGTTATATTTATACATTAGCTATTTATTTATTTATTTGTTTATATTCAGAAGTAAGCCAATTTTTTTACTTTAGTACTCCACAAAATAAATTTGTTACTTATTTGCTTTATGATCGTGTACTGTTTTTACTTATTATGTCTTTATTGCCTTAATGCATATTTAAATAATAGTCCCAAACACTTAGAACTACTTTATATACACTTATATCTTGTGTGTGAGTGTGTGTGTGTGTGTGTGTGTTGCAGCCGAAAATAAGGTTACCTTTGTGAAATCAATAACGTGAGGGTGCAGAGTTATATTTATAAAAGCATTTGATTTGATAAGGGTGTTTATTATGTATATGTATAATGAAATAGTTTAGAGAAAGGTTTAACAGGAATTGATATTTGTGACTTGTATTTATATGTATGTCATTTGGCATGTAACTGTAATTTACAAAAGGGGCTTTGTATACATTTAGGTAAAAGATGTGAGAAAGAGAGAGATATGTACCTGACTGGCAGCTCGTCCGCTGACCCTACCTTAGTGTGAAATATAAAAGGGTAAAAGATTTCTTTGTCAGGTCACGAAAATTTCTGCCCGTGTGAATACTTAGAAGTTTGCAGTAAGAAAACACATGGCTGTAACGGGACAGAATTTGAACAAAATAAGAGGGAATGGAAATTTCAGAACGGAAACGAAAATGTTTTATTACAGGCAAGCCGGGGTACAAAGTATTATGCCGCCTATTTCAAGAGTAAGTATGCTAAAGTAAATGCGTGCGTTATCTCTGAGAACCTTTTAGCAACCTATAACTAAGGGAGGCAAAAGTTGTTACTTTAGAAATCAACATGTAAGGAAAGTGTCGAAATTTATGACTGGGTGTTCTTGGAAAATTCAGGCTTGTGGGAAGATATTGTAGATTAGAAAGGGGAGAATAATTTTAGCCAATGTGCATCGAATTAAAATCAACGAATGAGAAGAACTTAGCGATACAATAAATATTTTAAGATAGCCAATAGTGAACATATAACTCTGGAATAGGATAATAAACGAGGTAATTTAATTTAGCGAGAGTCGTGGCGATGGTACATAAACTGGAGTACAGGTTCAGAAGTTAGTCGTCCAAGGTTATTCTTGATTATTATTCTGGACTGTTTTATTCGTGAGTTTTGGGCTGTTAGGCAGTTGGACAGAAGTTAGGAGTTAAGAGTGAGAGATTTTCAACAGTGAGTGGTGAGAGATAGTTCTTAGGAAGTCCTGAGAAGATAAGTTAGCTAGCAGTGAGTAGTGGAGTCAGCGACGAGCAGCCGGAAAGTAACCCCAGTATTTTTATATGTGAATAAAATATTTGAAACAAGTCAATCTGGTGTATCTTTTGGGCAATACAATTCTCGTTCCCGTGGATCTAACTTGATCCACAAAACACTCCACACCGAATTGGAGCAGAAGTCACAGCGAGCAGCCGGGGAAACATCGAGACCACGACCAGCAGTCAACAACATACGCCCACGCCACCCCCATACTTCAGCTCCATATGGCATCCCAACGTGGAAGCTCGTAGACTGGAGACGAGAAGCGGACATTAGCCCAGTGGAAGCGAACGACTTCAGTTCAGCAGCCGCAGACGACATCGGGAAGGAACCAGAAAGTAAGTGCGACTTACTAAAAGAGACCGGAACAGCGTAGCTGAACCAGAAGAGGAGGACAAGAGGAACAAACAATTACGAGGACAACGGCAGTATGCAAGAACTGTGAAGAAAGATACAGAAAAAAACTTTCTTTATTTTAAAAACTGTATGATACAAAAATAGGATAGAAACATTAGGTATATGCTATTAAGAAATAGAAAAATTAAGATGACAGAACAGAATAGAATAGAGGAAGAAATAGTTATGGAGGAAGAATGTATAGAAATAGAGCAAGCACAGGAAAGGGAGGTAATCCCAGAGATATAAGGGGAAACTAGGGAACAAGTAGTCAATCATAATAGGGAGGACCTGTTCATAAAACTCTTTCAGAAAATGAAACTGCTGATTAGCTAGTTACAGCAGGAATTACAGAATAGAATAAACGATAAATTATAGAAAGTACAGGAGTCACGCAGGAACTACAGAATAGAATAGACGACAAGTTAGAGAAAGTACAGGAGTCACAAAAAGATCTGCAAAAAACAAAATCACAGTGTGCAATGTGAATTTAAAAAAAAAAAAAAAAAAAAATAGAGGCGAGGTTACACCAGCTAGAAAATGCACAAGTAGAATCCAGCATAAGAATTAGCAATTCCTTAGGAATTAGGATAATTCAGATGGAGAAAATACAGGAGGAGATGTGCCATCAGATGGAAGGCTCACGATTAAATTTCCAGAGTAGATTAGAAGCAATTGAACAATCATTATGTGAAAGAATTGGAAACCAGGGTCTGGAAAACCTAACGATTCAGACTAATTTTTCGAGACGATTAGAAGAAAATTGTAGGAAATGGGATAATGAAAGGGGGAAAGAAAGAAAGGTTTGCATGAAATTAAAGAGAATATAAATAAATTGGATGTGTAGATTGCATGAATTGAAAAATCAAGTCAGGACCTGAGAATCGGGGTAAATAAATGCTCAGGACTAGAAGAGAAAATAAATAGGGAATTAAGATCAGTTCATCTAATTATACATTCATTAGATCATAATCAAATACAAATCTCAAAAAGAATGTCTGAATTGTTAGAAAATAGAGCTAGTGACGTAAGCAGTATGCATGGTAGTAATGTAAACAATAGGGAATCTGGGTCACAGCTAGGCGATATACCTGGAGCAGAAGGTAATGAACCTGCCCCAAATACCCTGGCTGGGTCCACACAAAAAAATCATGGAAGTGCTCACAATAATCGTTTTCCTGAAGAACAATGTCTAAGTGAATTTAATATGCACATTAGATCCGGGAACGGCGGAAATTTTAATTCGTAGTCTAACTACATTATTAATGAAATGACACCTCCGATTTTCTACGAAGAAGGGGCGATAACGCCAAGGTTTTTCTTCAACAAATGAATGAATATTTCAAATTAAAAGGGACACCGGAGGAAATAAAACTTATTTTTATAAAGAGAAGTGTGAGAGGGCAAGCTGAAAAATGGTATCAGTTAACTCTATCGGACTGTACGTCATTTCAGAATTTCAGTGATCTGTTTCTGTCACGTTATTGGAATCCGACACGCCAAAATGCCATACGCTTGGAGATATCCAACGGCAAGTACGATCCCAGGACTGGTATAAGCATGGTGAACTATTTTCTCTCTATAGGAAAAAAAAAGCCGACTCTTAGATCCCCCAATTTTGATGGAGAACCAGTTCCAAGACAGGAGGAGAGCAGATAGCCGATATGAACATGCCCGGATGATTACTATCAGCCGAGATATTTTTCTCGCGGGACAGGGCCAAGAAGTAGTCAGAATTATAGAAGGCCCGAAGTTGATTCACTACAGACTGTTTACGAAGAACGGATGCCCGCAGGACGCAGGAACAGAGGCCAGCAAGATGGACAGAGGAGATGGAGCGAAAATTCGAGAGCGCGGCGACCATCGACTCTAGGACTATTACGAAATAATCGGAACCACTGGAGAAACCAGGACAACTCAAGGCCAGGAAATCGCGAAGAAAGAGACAACGAGCGACTAAAATCGTCTGACAATCCAAATGCCGGATCAAGGAGGCCAGGAAGCCCTACCACAGACCGCGTCCAGGGAAACGCGGCAGTCAGTTCTCAAGGACCCGTGTAGAACTGAATGGTGCACCTACTTCGACGGACGATTGGCGGATGGGAAGGAATCCGGGTCAAACAAATTTAATCACTAGGGAGAATGAAGCTTCAATGGAACAAAATTCCGAGGAGGAAGTTATCGGAACACCAAAATTAAACATCAGAATCGGAGAGATTCGAACCCTTGCCCTAGTGGATTCGGGAGCAACAAATACTGTATGCAGCTCAAGCTTTTATGAAAAACTAGTTGCTGGGAAAATTAAAATGATATGTCTGCCTATATGCGGCATATACTATTCGGTGGTGGTTGGAAAGCATAAAGAGCGAGTCAAATATCAAGCTATGTTGAATATTGAGATATTAGACCACATGTTTGAAGTGATGATACTCCCAGTACCCAGGCTAACCACAAAAGTGATAACAGGCTGTGATACTTTGTTCAATTGGGAAGCCGTATTAGATTTTCGGCAAAAGAATATAAAGATACGCCATTACCAAGAGATGATCTCCGTTCCTTTCGACGAAAAGAGAGATAAGAAGGAAACGACAAAGTCTCGTAGTAAACAAGAAATAATCGACTTCGTGGAACAGATTGATGTTGGTATCGCGAATGACGAATGATCTAATAGAGATCAATGATAAAAGACAGTTTCCTCCCATTGAATACGAACATTTATGCAGTCATCCCAATTCTGTGTGTGGCGACTGTAATAATAAAATAAACAAATTGATTGTGAATGTACCTACCACAAATACAGCAGACCAAGATAAACAAATGAACAACTTTGAAATAGATACGCCGCGTAGTACGATAAAGATCTTACGAGAAAAAGTAAGAGAGGCGAATGATATAAGTCCCGAACAGCAGCGGCGCTTAGAAGAAGTACTTCTCAAAAAATTACGAAGTATTTTTCAGAGCATTCGGGAAAATGTAATAAATACATGCATCTTGAAATAAAAAAAATATTTCCCTGTTATTTTCATAAGTTCAGGCCCAGATCCCATGATCCCAGGACTTCCATCCCCAATTCCGTCCGGAGATAAAAGCAGAGAAGAAGAGGAGATCCTAAGAAGCATGTATTCGAAATGAAAGAAAAAGCGGAGAAAAGGCTCGCCAAAATTCCTCGGCGAAGACGAAAATGGAATGCAAGACCGGGAGACCTCGTATTGGTGAAGGATCCGAAAATTTCCAGCATACTCAAGAAAAGATATAACTAACAGAATGGAATTAATTTACCGTGGTACTTACAAAATCAATAGGCTGTTTGGAGACTACACTTTCGAACTAATTGATCCCAAGAATGATAAGGTATTAGGTAGCTACCATAAACAGATCTTACGTCCCTTTAATATATTAGAGGAAGAGGAAAGTAATCAATCAATTTAAGTTGAGCTAGTACAAAAAATTATTGTGAAATGATAATATTGTGCAATGCATTACTAGGCAAAATTGATAGGAAATTTTCCGTGTGAACACTTGCATGGTAGTAATTAAGAAGGGAAGTTGTACATTCTAGCAGAGATATTGGGTAAACGTGCAATGAATATTCGCTGATACGCGAATAAAGGTACTAAGTGAAACGCGAGTGGGATACATAACCAGTGAAGTGCAGTGGGAAAAAAAAAAGTGCAGTGAATCGTGCTTAGTGCAGACAGATGTGCAAAAGTAAAATATAAAATGCAAGTCGTATCAGCTAAATAAATACACCACAAACATTTAAAAATATACTTTCAAATGTTGTATGTAAAAGCTTAGACTGAAATTTAAGTGTATAACTCAAAAAGGCAAAATAACACTCATATCAGAACCAAGAACAACAAAACATTGAATAATAGGCTCGGAGTGCAAATATATGTGTTATAGATAGGAAATAAATTCAATGCAAGTGTGTAAATATAGTAATAAGAACAATGAGAATATAACTGTGCAATAATGAGACAATAACAATCTCACGGGACTATGTAATCATATTTTGTTGTGTTACCACAACAAAATTCAATTACAGGGGCATTTGCAGCCGAAAATAAGGCTACCTTTATTAAATTAATAACTTGAGGGTGAAGAGTTATATTTATAAAAGCATTTGATTTGATAAGGGTGTTTATTATGTATGTGTATAATGGAATAATTTAGAGATAGGTTTAACAGGAATTGATATAATTTGTGACTTGTATTTATATGTATGTCATTTGGCATGTAACTGTAATTTACAAAAGGGGCTTTGCATACATTTAGGTAAAAGATGTGAGATAGAGACAGAGCTGACTGACAGCTCGTCCGCTGACCCTTCCTTAGTGTGAAATACAAAAGGGTAAACGATTCCTTTGTCAGGTCACGAAAATTTCTGTCCATGTGAATACTTGAAGAAGTTCGCAGTAAGAAAAACACAATGTGCGTGCGTGCGTGCGTATGTGTATGCGCGCGCGCGTGCGTGAGAGAGAGAGAGAGAGATAGTTTATTTTGGGATCAACGATTTAATTTTTTTTACATGTTTCATACCAGATTGAAGGTGTTTGGAAATCTTAATGGGTACAGATGCTAGAAAGGAATTATGGAAGTGTTCGACATCGATTTTCGCAACCGATGCAGCAGAAGGGAGATTGAAAGCTAAAATTAGTGAACGGAAATATTAATTTTCATTGCTTTATTTACAGTGAAATACTTCGCCTTTTAACTGTCAAATGCGAACACACAGCACTTGGAATGAAGCCTTTATTTTAACCTAACTTGTACAACTCGCAACTTGCATAAAACAATATGATACAGATAATAGTTGTTAGAAGTTGCAGCTATGGCAATGTTATGGCCTGTCTTAAAAAAACTTCAATTCTTTTACAAATAACATTAAAATATTTAACTAACATAATTCTGTACAAACTGGAAAGTTTTTAAGAATGTTTACTTATGATTAAAAGCACCGTTTCTTAAATTACACGAAACCTTTTAAGATAGTGGCTTTAATGCAATAAGATTTTGTTGCAAGTGTGACGTTAATTTCTTTATCATTAATACTAAGCAGAACATCATAAGCACGCATCTAATTATATTGTACAGTTGACGATCTGTCGGTAGCTTCTACATAAGAATCTCCCGAGTCCATGCACAGCGGACAAAACTGAAGTTCCACTGCAGTAAGAACTGAGGTGATTATGAAAGGTACGGAGAGAATTATGACAGAAAACTGGAAAATAAGTAGCTCAGCCTCTTTTTTAAGGACAAGCTTAATCTGGTTGCTTACAAGAAGGCAGCTGGTTCTGTTACCTGCACAGAGAACATTTATAATTTTAGAGCAGTGAATATATAAAATAAAACCTAATTACATTAATAAGACATAAATAAGTTTATTTTTGCTTTGCATTGGTAGCTAAATGCAACAAAGATCACGCCAGTCGACGGTTCCTCTGATAGACATGATCACCTCGTATTTCTTTCACAACTTTGGTCAATAGTAGCATGCAAGCCAAATAATGTAAGGCGTTCATAAAGTATGAACAACATTAGCTATTTGTAATTTATTTATTATGCAACATGGTTCACATACATGTGTCTCTGAATATACTCTCCTCCAATGCATGTTAAAGAGCGTCCTTAAATAAACAAACTCCAACGCCAGTGCGTTGGTGAGTTCATAATGGAGTCGCGGAACAATAGTTTGCGTTCACGCCATTATTCATGGAGAGCTGCTTGCAATTTCTCGTTCGCAAATTGTCTGTCTCGCAGTAAGTTCTTTATGTAGTAAAAGTAACAGACAAAGCAAATATGGAGGATGAGACACAAGAATGAGTCCCTATAATGCCAACATTGCGGTCATAGGGTGCAGCATTGCGGGTGGAGCATTACCAGAATGTTCGAAGAGTCCTGGAAAACAAAGCTCATCTGCTGCCTGCAAATGGAGCAAACGAAAATTTCCTTGATGTCCCCATTGCATGTGTTGTAGTGTGTCGTAGGACACCTTGACTCGACCAGCATGTCAAGAAAATCTGGATTTTAATTGTGTATTTGCAAAAGACGATGACAGACTTTTGATCTTCTTTGCCTGCGTCAAGTCTCACGGAACACAATAACGCACTCCTTTCTCACGTTCAAATTGCCATGAATGGTGAAGGTTTGTGCACCCGGGAGCTTATATTCCACCTCATCACACGTTGCACGCCTATAGGATAATATTGCCAAACACGATCTCAACGTTCTTGGGTGTTCGCGATGTTGTCGGACAATTACCACATAGTCTTCTGTGCAGTTTTCATGCACAGTTTTATGGCGAACCCTTTGAAACAGTTATACACGGTCTTCTGTGCAGGGGCTTCCTTACTACATATTGCAGTTAAACTTTAAGAATTTGTATACTTTTATGCCTTCCTTCCAACAAAAACTACACGGTCTTTGTCCTTTATTAACATCTTCCATTTTGTTTATGTTTCCATATATGACTACAGATGAACGCCGTGCTGTCTTTATAGATTGCGATCGTGATGCTTTCCATCGCGGCGCGGATTATTTTTCTATGTGCACACCCACTCATTCACGGCGCCGTGCAGGGGGTAAAAGCCTGCTTTCTTACTCGTTGACTTTGCTGACTGTCGCAGTCGTAGAGCAATTGTTCCCGGGTATGTGTTGTATTTTCGTTTCTTAATTCGACAGTATACATAAAGTGTATTATGCCTGGTGTGTTTAAGACACGGCGTGTCTTTATGTACTAATCATTTGTGTTGACTCAGTAGTAAAAGAATCATAGGACCAATATTTTAAGCACAAAGTTGATTCTGATACTATGTGAATGCCATACTAACCTCCTTTTTCTCAGAGAATTAACTGACAGGAAACATGATCATAATTTTTTTTCAACAGGAATCTGCTACTGCTCACACTGCGAATAATTTCATGAGAGCAATTCAGAATGTATTTCCACAAGAGAGTTATTATAGGGATTTGTGGCCCCTCGGTCCCCCGATATAACAGTCTGCGATTTTTATCTATGGGGTAAATTTAAAAATGTCGTCTATCAGACGAACCGGCCCCTTACAAGACCTCAAAGATAATATTCGTCAGAAAATTGTTCGGATTTCTCAAATGAACTTTAGCGAGTGATGAATTATTTTCTAAGGAGATGCCAAAATGTGTGGAGATTAAATGCAGGCAGTTTCGACATCTCATTTGATAATATGGTAAGTAATGTGGCTCTTAAATTTATTTGTGTATTGTATGATTGCTCTATTTTATTGTTTTACCATTCCGCTAATCACCGAGACCAGCTGGCCAGCTAACCTGGTAAAGAGCGGAGCGTTCCCTCATAGGCAAAACATTCCGGAGGAAATCAAAACTGATCATACGGTACATTCTGGTAACAATATCATGTAGCTTATGCATGGTTTACTGGTATGTTTATCGAACATGCGAGTGGACACAGTCCGCTGCAGAGTGGCGTGGAGTACAGACGTTACAGTTGACTGCGTTTCGTTTCGTGCTATTTAGTTTTTGCCAGTTTCTTCTTAGTTAAATTTTTTCTTCGCATTTTCTTTGCGACACTTTCATGGTTGTTTAGCCAATTTTAATTATGAACAACATCACACGAGTAAACACTTTGAAAGCTGCCTTCGATAAAAGTAAGCCTCGGCCTACGCCATTAGATATACATCTCTGGTTGGATACCACCCTACCTATAGCCGAGGATCAATTGGACACACTTTAATTGATTGGTAATCAAAATGCAGTATTTATTAAGTTACACAGTAGAGTGATTTTCGAACAGTTGTTGAATGTACATCAGGGCACAACTCCCTTTGTAACTGAAGACGGATCTGTGACTTCCGTAACAATTAGTGATGCCAGTGCAGAATATACCCATGCCCGTGTGTTTAATTTACCCCCGGAATTATCAAATGATAAAATACGCCAAGCATTACAGGCATACGGCTCTGTAATTAAAATTGAAAATGAACATTGGTCTCTCGGGTATAAGTATCGGGTGCAAAATGGAATTCGTTCTATTCAAATTGATTTGAAAAAACCTATTCCATCTAATTTGATGATTGCTGGTCACGAGGCTTACATTAGCTACGCAGGGCAACCACCCACGTGTAATACATGTGGAGAAACCACTCATTTCCGTGATCGTTGTCCTTACAAGAAATTTACTTCAAAGATTCCACAATTACCTCGTCCAACATTAATGAGTCAACTATTCTCTCAGGAAATTTTTATTACCCCTCAGGAAACTTCTGCTTCCAGCTCCATTCAACCTGATCAGCAGGCAGACGCTCTCCCCCCTTCCGAGCCCTCTCAACAGCCCGCCTCTCCCTTGGAACCTATGAATCCGACCTTGCTGTTGTCGCAACGGCATGACATACCTCCCTTATTCTCACCTGATAGTAACACTGACCAGGTAGCTACTGCACCATTATATGCAGAGGAGATAAACATAGGATCAAATGCAAAGAAACAAAAAGTACGCGAAAGATCCCAATCTACGGCGACACCTTTGCATGACTTGGATGCTCTGACTTTACTCAATAATAAACCAGCGATTTCACCCCGAGATCCGCGATTACAGGGTGGCTTGTTTTCTAAACGTCATGTTAACAGTGACAAAGCTGGGAAATCTCTGCCGTTATCTGAAAGTCCTACTGAGCCTATGTCGGAGGACACGCCTCATGCAACCTTAGAACTTCCGCTTGGAGAATAATTTCTTACTAATGTCCTCTAGTTGTTTATTCTTTTAATTGTTCTTGGACTAACTTGTCCCTTTTTATGTCACAGGCATATAAAATTCTTACCCTGAATATTAGTAATATCCAAACTCCTGAAAATAATCTTCTTCTTGCAAAAACTTTTCATTCCCTGGATATTGACATTGCTCTTCTTCAGGAGGTAAATTCTCCGTTTATAACTCGCTTATATGGATATAATGGTGAAATTAATACTGATTTTCTTACCCGTGGTACTGCCATATTGATTAAATATCACTTACAATATACGGATGTGCGTATGACTGCAAATTTTAGGGGTATCAGCCTTATCCTAGGGAATCTCAATATTATCAATGTGTATGGTCCTTCTGGCACCCATATACGGAAGGAAAGACAAAAATGTTTTGATGAAGAAGTAGCTTCTTTGTTTTCTAATTCTCCTCATGTGTTATTAGGTGGCGATTTTAATACTGTTTTATCTCCTAAAGATTGCACAGGGGTTTACTTGCCTTGTCCTGCATTTGTAGATTTAGTTCATCGACTTCAGTTACGCGATACATGGGAAGTCGTTTATCGTGATCGTCCGCTTTACACATTTCAACGCAATCTCTCGGGAGCACGACTCGATCGCACTTATGTTGATCGCGCTCTTTGTATTAGTACTGTGGATATATGTCGGACAGAGTTCTCTGATCATTGTGGATATCTGATTTCCATTACGCTACCTGCGTCCTCTTCATCATATGGTCGTGGTTACTGGAAGCTTAATGTGCAGATTATTTCTGACAAAGATGTTCAGGAACTCTTTGCAGAGCGGTGGCGATGTTGGACTTATCAGCAACGATTTTACTCTACTAAACTGGAATGGTGGCTTGTCATCAAAACAAAGACAAAACGATTATGTTGATCGCGCTCTTTGTATTAGTACTGTGGATATATGTCGGACAGAGTTCTCTGATCATTGTGGATATCTTATTTCCATTACGCTACCTGCGTCCTCTTCATCATATGGTCGCGGTTACTGGAAGCTTAATGTGCAGATTCTTTCTGACAAAGATGTTCAGGAACTCTTTGCAGAGCGGTGGCGATGTTGGACTTATCAGCAACGATTTTACTCTACTAAACTGGAATGGTGACTTGTCATCAAAACAAAGACAAAACGATTTCTTCAATATGTGTCTGGTGATAAATACCGCAGAAAACAGCGTTATCGACAGTTTATTTATGGGGTATTGCGAAATTTGTACACTCGCCCTGTGGTTGATACACATTGTAGTATTGAGATAAAAAGAATTAGAGCTCGGATTCTTAAACTTCAACTAGACGATTTGAGGGGCACTCAGGTGCGTTCCCGAGCTACGTTCATTAATATGGAATCTCCGTCCATATATCATGTCCGTGAACAACGGCGTGCCAAGCGTAAATATATCCATAGCATTCCCAATGGCTCCCATGGTTCTGTAAGTAGCCAAATGGATATCCATTCTGTTGTGTTTGAATATTTTCAGAAGCTGTATTCTGATATCACACCTGACGATGATGATGATTATTGTTTAAGGGGTGCACAACATCGAAGGTTATTAGCGCCCAAACACACTAAAAAAAACTGCGCCAGAATTAAGGAAATAGGTCATCTACACAAAATCTGTGTAGAAGAGTTTCACAGTGGCCCTGTAGGCATTAAAATACAAACTCCAAAACAAATAACAAGGGTAATAAACATAACAACAAACTAAACCGCTACTAAAAACTCAGCTGCAAGGGCTGAAAACACAACAGTCCTTAATGATCCAAAAGGTAACCATAAAAAAACCAAAAAACAAATAACAAGGGTAAACCGGTCAACGAAAATACGGCGTGTAGTAAAACTCAACCGCAAGAGCGGAAGAACAAAACAATTTTATAGCCTAAAGCTGGACAGTAAAAACCCCAAAACAAAAACAAGGGCAATATGGTTAACAACGAGTAAAGACTGGAGTTAAAAGGCAAGCAAGAGCAGTAAAAACATACTTGCTTATAACGGTCTAAAACGGTAACGATAAAATCCCGAAAAAAACAACAGGGCAATATGCAACACAACAATATAAAGACTGAACTAAAAGGATTCAGCAAAAGTGGAATAACAACAGTCTTAAAATAGTCTAAAAATGCCGTCATGGGTAAAAAGATAAAACCTCACATCTTGCTCCAAAAACCACAAACACGGATAAAACGGAGCACACGCTCAACAGCAACCACATCATCTGCAAGTAAGTCCTCAATAGAGGAGGGCAAACCTAGGCTATTTCTAAAAGCTGTCAGATGATGGCAATCAATTAAAATGTGACGCACTGTAAAGGGGTGGTCACAGTGCTGGAGCGGGTTGGCCATTAAAAAGGTAATAGTGACTAAAACGGCAATGGCCAATTCTAAGACGAGCTAAAATTACTTCTTCGCGACGAACAGCGCGAGAAGAAGTCGACCAGTTAAAAGGGGTGGATTTACATTCACGGAACTTATTAGTTGGGAGTAAGTCCCATTCCTCGCGCCAGCGCGAAATAATGGCTCTACGTAAAGAATGTATAAAATCCCCGGAATAAAAACGCTAATCGTACCCAGCAGGGTCTAAAAGAGCGGATTCTGCTGCAACATCTGCGGCCTCATTACTTGGGAGTCCGACGTGTCCAGGCACCCATAGTAGTTTTACCCTGACGCCAGCGTCGAAAAGGGTTAACACTACTTTCTGGACCATCTATACAAGAGGGTGGTGGTTGTACAGATGTTTAAAACTTAAAATGGCACTCAAAGAGTCCGAACATATGACACTGTTCCCCAGCCCCTGATCGGAAATGAATAAAATCGCCCGATAAATAGCATAAAGATCCGCCAATAAAATAGATGTTGCAACATTAAGACCATACGTAAAACTCGCCCCATTAAAAACAAAAACACATCCTACACCCGTGTCAGATTTCGAGCCGTCGGTATAGATAAAATTCCAGCCAATAAAAGAGGACTTGATCTCGCTAAAATAATAACGAATAATATGTGCTGCTTTCGAAGATTTTGGACAGGACGTAAGCCCAAGATGAACGGGGGCCTCTGCTAAAAGCCAAGGAGGAGAAGAATTTTCCCCGGCTATGAAAAAAGCAGGTAAGTCGGAGTCCAAAGTCTGTAAAATATTCCGAAAACGAAAGCCAGCCGACTTAGGAGTAAAAGACCGAGCAGCATAAAAACGATCAAAAGACACATTAAAAAACGGCCCATTCGTGGGATGACGAGGTTGCGCATCTAAGCAACAACCGTACGCAGCTAGTAAAACATCCCTACGATAAAACAACGGAGGTTCTCCAGACTCCGCACATAAACTCAACACAGGACTGGTGGGGAATGCTCCAATGCCAACACGGATACCCCGGTGATGAATCGGGTTAAGGCGACGAAGCACAGAAGGTCGCGCTGAGCCGTAAACCACACAGCCATAATCCAGTTTCGACCGGAAGAGTGAGGGATAAAAACGTAAAAGAACAGTCCGGTCAGCTCCCCAAGATGTGCCACTTAAAACACGTAAAATACAAAGAGAACGTTCACATTTGCCTCTGAGTTGTGCTATATGCGATGACCAGCATAATTTCCTATCCGAAACCAAGCCAAGGAATGGAACTTCGTCTGCGAAAGCAAGAGCGTCTGGGCCAAGACGCAGCGAAGCTGGAGGATACTCCTTGTGGCGCCAGAAGTACATACAGACGGTCTTCTCTGCGGAGAAACGGACCCCGTGAGATACACTCCAAGCATAAAGGCGGTCGAGACAGCATTGGAGGCGGCGTTCCAAGTGACAGGTTCTCCGAGAGGAAAGATAGATGGCAAAATCGTCTACAAACAACGACGATTGTATTCCTGGCGGTAAACACTCGGTGATAGAGTTAATAGCAATGGCAAACAGTGTGCAACTAAGTACCGAGCCCTGAGGTACACCGTTCTCTTGAATCAAATCAGATGATAAAACTGATCCCACGCGAACATTAAAAACCCGGTCTTTCATAAATTCCTGAATTGAAACAGACATACGCCCACGTATGTCCCAACCGTGGAGCATTCGGAGGATACCGCCTCTCCAGCAAGTATCATACGCTTTCTCCAAATCGAAAAACACGGCAACCTTTTGGCTCTTCCGAATAAAACCGTCCATTGTGTGGGTTGAAAGAGATACAAGATGGTCGACAGAGGAACGGTGACGACGAAAACCGCACTGAGCATTCGTCAATAGATGCCTCGAATCCAACCATCACATAAGCCGCCCGTTAATAATGCGTTCCATCACCTTGCAGACGCAGCTGGTGAGGGAAATCGGCTAGTAACTGGAAGATGGGGGTCCTCTCCGGGCTTAGGTATAGGAATGACGGTGGCCAACCGCCAAGCGCTAGGAAATGTGCCATTACACCAAATAAAATTAAAAGAGCGTAATAAAAAAGCTTTGTCTTCCGCTGACAAATGCTGCAACATAGCAACATGAATACCATCTGGCCCTGGTGCACAGTGTCGAGCCTACCCCTTGCAAACCCAGCGGGTTTGCTCCCATCGTGGGAGCGGGACCTCCGAGGAGGAGAAGGGCTCTTTTTCTTCTCCACAGGAGTTGACGTTTTCATAAAATCTGTTCTCGTGTAGCTGGTCTTGAATTTTATTTCTGGTGCATTAAAACAATAGGCTTCGGTTTTTTTGTACTACGCTTCGGAGAACAGGGCTTTGTAGGGACCCGCGTAAATACAAGGTCGCAAGTCTGCGTACTGCTGCCGCACTTCTTCACCGCGAAAGAAGCTGTAGGTGCCGGTCTTAGGCACGACAGGTTGGCGAGATTGAAATCGCTTCCGGGCCTCAGTGAAGGATAGTTTTCCTTCACCCGGATCTCCTGAATACAGCGCTCTTCTCTAAAACGAGGGCAGTCGCGGGACGAGGCTGGATGGTCGTCGCGGCAGTTAACGCAGACAGGAGCGGATGGACATGCTCCCTCATGACTTGCTTGACCGCAGGTAGCACAGATGGATACGGCGCTCTTGCGGGATATGCGAGTGTGTCCAAAACGTTGACACTGAAAACATCGCAACGGGCTCGGGATATATGGGCGCACTTCAATCAACTCGTAGCCCGCCTTTATCCTCTGCGGCAATTCGATCCTGTCAAACGTGAGGAAAAAATTCCGGGTCGGCTGTAATTCCCCCTTTCTCCTCGACTGTACACGATAAACAGAGGTGACCCCTTGGTCTTCCAGACAGCTCTGCATTTCCGGGTCGGACATTCCGTCAAGAACATTGGTGGTAACAACTCCTCGCGACGAATTCATTGTCTTATGTTTCTCGACACGGATGGGATAACCGTGGAGTAGCGTCGCCTTGAGCAATGAGTTGCTTTGAGACAGCCCAAGTGTCTCCACCAAAAGTGATCCATTACGTAGACGGGTACAGGATTTAACGGATCCAGCTATGGCATCAATGCCCTTCTGAATTTTAAATGGATTTACCTTAGCAAACGACTGGCCATCTTCGGTACGACTGATTACTAAGTAGCGAGGAAATGACTTCTCGGGAACTTCTCTTACGTCAACTCTTTTTCGTTTCATTTGAAAATGATTATTATCATGTGCCATAGCGATATATTCCTGCACCATTGCAACTGTCTCCGATGGCAGGCTGCTTCCTGGGCGCCACTCCGGCTTAGGTTACTGGCCCTGGCCTGAACAAAGTAACCTCAGGGTAAAACCTTCCTGTGTGTTGACGACGGGACCCAATCGCCTGCAGGAAGTGAACAGCTCATGCAATGGCCCTTCCCCGGGCCTGGCCTTTACCAGGGGATACGCTCCCGTCCACATGATAACCCTGTGCTGGGAGTTATGCCGTTACCCAGTCACATTTTACCGCGTCAAACACGGGGGCACCCATCAGACGAAGAACAGGTAAGTAGGACAAATGAAAAAACAATAAAAGAGCCGAAATAAAAAGGAGTCAAACGCGCTGCGCGCGGACCTGAGGGAGCAGCTCGGGGTGTGCCTCGGGGTCGCTACGCCCCGTACCCAAAAAGTTGGGCCCCTGGGGGGTCAGACAGGGCTGTCCGATGGCTATGCACTTGTTTGTGATGTCCATTGAACCTCTCCTAAGAAATTTACAACAGTGCCTTCGTTCTGATGGTCACTCTCTTATTAGAGCATTTGCTGATGATGTCACTTCGCTGATCTCACGTGGTTCTCTTCCTCATATTCACGAAATTGTGAATAATTATTGTAGAGATTTTGGAGCGCTCCTCAATGTGAATAAATCAAGATATATGCTCGTTGGCTCTACTTCTTTAGTCCCACCTTCGTGGATATCTATGGCTTCAGTCGTTAAAATATTGGGTATTATGTTTTTATCCACGCTGCCGGCGATGATTCAATATAATTGGAACTGTGTTATTAACAGTGTTCGTAAAGTTCTTCAAGAGCATCAATTTCGTTTCCTTAATTTGTTACAACGTGTTCATTTTGTTAATATATTCTCACTATTCAAAGTATGGTTTGTGAGTCAGGTTCTGCCGTTACCATCCATCTTTGGCGCTAAGTTGAAATCAGCTACAGGATGGTTTATTTGGAAAGGTTTTTTTGTTACGGGTACCTAGAAATCAACTCACATATCCAACCTCTGAAAGAGATCTAAATGCCATTGATCCACAGGCGAAAGCTGATTGTCTGTTTCTCCGGACAAACTGGGCACACCTAGGAGACTATGGCGATTCTTATAGTCATCAGTTTCTAACCCAGTGGTTGTCGGAACACCGTCTCAAGAATCCACCAGATCTTCGAGTGTTGCCGATTCAGGCACCCCAGGTTAAGAAGCTACTTCAGTTAATCGCATACTGTCCTGTCGACCTACATGGCCAACCACCGAAAACCAGAGACTTGTATACTGCCTGGTTATTTCAATTGCCGGCTTCCAAAGTTGTATACTGGCTCCAACACCCAGTATACAACTGGCGCCGAATCTGGTCCAACATTCGACATCCTGCACTCAACACTTACCAACGGAGTGTCTGGTACCAACTGGTGAATAATATCTTCGCTACAAGTGAGCGTCTACATCGTATTGGAATGAAGATATCTCCTAACTGTGATGCTTGCGGCCTTCAAGATACAATACTCCATCGTTTAGAATGTGGTGCTGCTGCTCAGCATGGCGGAGGATGCAGGCCAAGATCCTCCGGATCCTGGATGTCTCTGAGAAATATTTTGAACCCCATTATTTGACATTTCCAATATTTAGTTGGTCCTCAGTAGCTCAACGAATGGCAGTGTTGCGATGCATTGGACAATATTTACTTGAGTTTGAAGATTTAATTAAAAAAAAATAAGTTGGACCACCACTTAGCCGCCGCCTCGCGCCGGCAGCCGTAGGAGAGGCTGTATGTATAGATATGCAACTTTTATTATTGTTTCTTAATTTAACTTCATTATTAAAATATCATTGTTAAAATATTTTGAGTCAAAACTTCCAAATTCTCATAGGTGGAAAATAAAAACTACTAACATATAAATAAATAAAATAAAATAAAAAGTGGGCGTGTCCACAGATTGCCGGATATTTTTACTACATCGATATTATAAATAAGCTTCGAAACATATTTTTATTTCGCAATAAATATTTCGAAATAGTTCCCTTCTGAAGGCACACATTTCTGCCATCTATTAATGACATTTGCATTATCTCGCTACAGCTCTGCTTTCACATTTTTTTCACTTTCTGTCCTGATACTTTCATTGAGTTTCACCTACAGAATACAGCTTTTCCTGCAGACTTTATTTTTTCTGTTTATATTGGCAAATTCAAATACAATACGCTACAATAACATTAATTTCACTAACTTACTGTAATTAATAGCGCTCTCGCACCAATAACCTATAATAGCACAAAGGCTAGAGTTACACAACTGCGATTAACTGTCCAGGTGAAGCTATCAATGCGGAAACCGTCTCTGGCTCTCAGTCACTTTCAGCCCAGCGCGTGATGCTCTCAGCTGCAGACGCAAAAAATAAATAATAAAATCACTCGATACATAAATGAGCACCCTCTAGGGGCGATATAAATGCACACCAATCTTATAGACAAGAAGTCCGTTCAAAATATAAAATAATTTTTTGTTAAGGTCGTGGTGTGCACATGTGTTTTAGCATAGCTTCCAAGGATAACACAGAGACCTAAGACAAACATTCTGGGATATGGTATCTGTGGTCTGTAGGCTCAAAATTCTCTTCGGGGGAGTAAAATGTAATAAGAATAGAACATCACTGATTCCGCTACCACTTGATGTTTCAAGCAAGTGTCGCTGTTACTCTGATGCAAGTGGCTGCCTCTTAATACATAACTAAGCTGTAGTATTACGTACGCTTAAAGAAGGAGATCGAGGTTTCAAATGTCAACCAGTGCATTATGTTTATATGTTATTGTGATTAGTGTGAAAATGTAGGTTTTATTTCTATTGCCTAGAATTAAGTTTAAAAGGTAAGATCTTTCAATGTTAAGTACGTGTTCCACCCTGTTCTTACAGAAATACCGTAACTTCCAACAAACATCACGGCAATGTTTCGCCTCTGAACGACATTTATTAATTTTAAGTATAGCACCATTTAATGGTTTTCGTAACAACGAAACTACAAATTTACGCACTGCCAACTCTATTTCCCATTTTCAGACTACGACGGTTGCAATAAGCAGCGCTATTCATGCTGTCCGCCAACTGTCATAATTTTGCCTTCAGCCTGACCTTAACTCTTAGCATGTGCGAGGGACTTTCCAAAAGTATTTACAATAGTGGTGTTTCACGAGTACCACATATCCATGAGCAAGTCCATTCATATGACGATGGACTGTTACTAGTACATCAGGCACACGCTAGATGGCATTTATAAGTAGTGTTAAATCCCTCTATTATGGACACGCTTTGCGGCGGAATTTGCCGATAACCGAGCTTCCTGATTGGTTCGCCAGCATTAGCCGCCATTTTGATCCTGATGTCTGTGTGTTGTGCCATATGCTTATATGGAGAACATTTTTAAAATTTTGTATTAATTGAGTTAATATGCCTAAGTGTTATGCATTTAGTTGTACAACTCAAGGAAAGAAAAACGTTACATTATATCGCATTCTCTCAAGAAAATATGACGTCGAAAGCGAAATATTTGGATTCACAAAATTGGAATAAAGAACTGAATTCCATCCAAGAACTCTCGACTGTGTTAAGTAAGTATTATTTAAGATTTTTTCTTAGTATTTGATGTTGAATAGAATAGGTTACCTTAAATTTAGCGCGTAGTTTTAGTGGTCTCAAACGTGAAAATACATAATAGGAATGTGGAAAAAAGCTGCACTTGAAGCCTAAAGTAAGGTTATAAGATTATAAATATTTTTAAAACTTGATGCATGCTTATTTCATTTCATTGTTGAAGAAGATTGTAGGGTTTAAAGAGACTTTTGTTCTTATATAATTTTTGTTCTAAATTGAAATTGGTATGAAGTCTTCTAATTATAATTCTTATAATTCGTTCTTAATTGACAGTTAACTGTAGGCCTTATACAGTTTATGTCAACGCTGATATAATAAATGCATTACAGCAAATAAATTAAATAGTGAATAGCAAAATAAAAAGAGAAATTCTCATTTTAAGTTTCACGTATTAAAAGGGTGTAATTAACAAGGACTACGTTTAATATTGCGATTTCTGTTTTAATCGACGACAGCCTTTTCCTCTGCCAGCAAATGATCCATCATTGGCCGCTGAGTTCGGGTGCGCTACTATGCGAAAGTGCCGTAACTGTAACTGACATAGTCTCAAAAGCTTGCATTTTATGTCTGACCCTAAGCCTTCTAATACAAAAGGAGGAACATGAGCAGAACGCAAAAGCTATCATTCAACAGTATAACACAAATACTTTAGGAGTTAACAGTATGACAATGGAGTAAAAAGACGGAAACTTAGCAAGCAGTCATATGGGAGTTAGAGACGGTTAGGTCCAAAATGGAGCGTGTCCATACTTGTATAATAGAGGGCTTTAGATTGTGTAGCGAAAGAAGTGTTCCTTTGTTGTTGTCAAGTATAGAAAGACTTGGACAAGATGCAAGGTTTTGGTGGATGGAAGACATCAATACTGCAGAAAATCATATAAGTTTAACTGAGGTATATGATCCAGAAGCTCCTGAACAGAAAATCTTTGACCCAGTAGAGTCAAAATGTTTCGCCAGCGGCAGGGAATCTGCACATAAGAATGTGAGTACTGGTCGTCCGTCAATATTGTGGTCTTCCAGCAGCATTGAGGTTATGTCTGGTTATGGCGATATGGCCTTTGACGAACTGGAATGTCAGATAAGCCTCGGCGCGACCATGCGCACAATTCATTCACGACGATTAGAATATGAAAAAGGTGTGCTCACAGGCATAGGAGGACAAATAGGTTGACGTCTGTCGTCCACTACTGGTAATGTATGATGAAGATCCGGATTTTTTGGAGAACCTGGTGACCGGTGATGAGTCACTCAGTCACTCACCAGATTAGAGCACGCACGTAGATAACCACCATCTTTTGGGACATTTCAAGCTTACTGCTAATGAACTTGCTTCCTCAAGCAACGACTTTCATTAGCGAGGTGTACTGCAAGACTTTGGACGCAGGATTCAGCAACGGCGAAAAGGGAAAGTGGCCAACAGAAGTGTTCCTCTAACGTGACAATGCCCGGCCCTATACCAGCAACACTTTACCGCAAAGTTGCCAATACTGGGGTTCACTGTGCCTTCCCCACCATATTCACCGAATCGTGCATTGTGTCTTATTACCAGCATAAAGAACTCGCGGCAAGGTAAACCATTCGGCATCTATTCTTGCAAATAATTTCCGAACATTCTCTACATAATTCTTTGTCAGTATACGTTCATGCACGAAATGTGATGGAACTATTAAGACGGTTTAAATCAGTAAGCCTAAAAATCATAGGCTAGAGTTACGTAAACAGAATGGCTATGCAAAAAAAAAAAAGCATTAATGGACCTCGAAACGACTTTGATTTGTCTGTAAAGCCTCTACACAATGCTGACTGTGTTAACCATGGGTGATTGCCTACTTTCAAATTTGCTTACATAATCAAACGTGCTCTATACTGTTAACACCAGCTTGTCTCCGCTCTGTAAGCAAACTTTTACCAAAATAGCATTGCTCTTATCTTTGACAATAGTCTATAATAACTACTGACAAACGATACTACCTCAGTAAGGAAACAGAAGTTAAATTTTGGACGAAAGATCATAGATATGCTTGGCTTTAATTTAAACGTATCACTATGGAATCAGGCGTCATAATGTGCACATAACTTTAAATTTAGCCCCAAAATATAGGTTTAACATGTCTAGGCTACCTCTACCAACCTTTGAATTTGTGCTGCTTTTATCTTTAAAACAGGTTATAAGAACACTTGGATAATGTAGATTCTTTTCCTCTGTAATATGAGTGTTTATTTTTTAAACATAATTACAAAAAGATTGAAAGAAAGGAAAGCAAAAACATTTCAAAATCTGATTTCATCTTCATAGTTAAAGTATTGAAAACTCGTACTATAACGTGTATGGTTTAATAAGGCGTCATGTACATCAGTACAATGAGCGCAGTAATGGTGAATAGAAACTTAACACACCCTCATAGTATCCTCAAGATGGTCCACCGTGCGGGGAAGATTTTAGATAACGCAGATTGCATGCACAAATCACCAAACTGTTGTACTTCTCTCTTAAAAGCCACCAAAATTATTCCTTTCTTCGCAGTGGCTTCTTAGGAATTACATTGAACCATAGATCTGGTTAATACGAAATGTTCCTAAGACTTTCAATCCCAATGACGAAGCAAATCCGTGACTACCCTGTTGTACCTCGCGTTATCATGAATGATTATGATGTTAGACAATAATTCTGGATGGTTTGTTTTCTGATACTGCAGAAATGGTTGATACTGCGTTTTCATTAACCGGGTAACATATAAAGGTAGCTTGACTGTTATAAACAAAAATGAGTTAGTGGGAGAAAGATTCTACCGAATCTTGTGGCATCAGGTTACCAGTATGCCGTCACTGTTTAACTGACAATTGAGTTCATACGTACTTATCCGTGTTTCATGTGATGCAATTATGTGATTTAATGTCATTTCCCCTCGATGGTACTCTCAGATACATGCGACGTGTTTCGTGACGAATGTGGTATCCCTTGGCAGCAATATTGTATACTTTATAAAGCGCCGTAAAATGTGAACATCAAGCAGGAAATCATTCATTATGCTCGGCTAATCTCTACACATTTCAGAGCCTGTCCTGTTCGATAAGTGCACGACATATAATCTATCTGCGCAGACAATTTATCACGCAATGCTTCTCGTGGCTCTACATGACATACGGGCATTTTGTTTCCTGTGAACTCAATTTTCGCTTATGATCGGTGCTTCACTTTACTGACTCACATTTCGAACAGTTTCGGCAACACGCTGACACTTTGTTGCAGACTAACGCGCAGCAGTTGTCCCTGTGTCCCCTCTAGTGGTGACAATCAGAAGCACAACCAAAGAGATTTGAAATATAATTGCACTGTTACCGCAAGTTTGGAAGAACAATGGTGGCATGAATTGCACACCAAACCTCCATATAAATATCATACTTAAATATAATTTTGTTGTTGAAGTGTTCAATATGTGAACAGCCATACTTACACGTGTCAAGATTTTCCAAGCTGTTTTTAAGTTCAAAAAATCGCGTTGTTTGATCATCTCTGTTTATTTTTTCTTGATAAAATAAAGGCAGAAGTCTTGTAAGCTGCCGTTCGGTTATATTAGGTAAACCTGCAAATAGAAATATTGTGAAACAAAATTAGATCAGTTCATCCATAACATAGCAGTGTGTCCATCGCAATATACAAATTGTCTAACATTATATTCTTATTTAGTAATTCCTAAATCCTAATGTCTCTATAAAATCCAAAGGATAAAATGAAGTTAGGTCAGTCATTTTATATATATATATATATATATATATATATATATATATAAATTAAATACATACTATAAATCAGGTTCCCACTTTTTAGGAACGGGGCACTGGAGTTACTACATATATAAGTGCATTTTGTTTCCTTTTAGCGAATTACGAAGGCGTGTAAGCTATTGCGGTTGTACCCGCGTAAGTATATTTCCGCTAACGCTCTAGCGGTTGCAATTTTTTTTCAACAAAACTCGGCATATGAGCATCGATTAATAAGTGATTCGTCTAGTCCGTTAACCAGAAAAATTGTGCCATAGGGGAGGGGAGTTAACCTAAAGCGATTTTTTTAAAATAAATTGATGAAAGTAGTTTCCGAAAATCAGGGCAATCGAGCCATTAGGAGTAGGGTAAACCTGAAAAATGATTAGGGGTTAAAGCAAACTTTAAAAATGCTCCTGCAGCCGCAATTTTAAATTTTTTAAGGGAAACTGGTTATATGTCATTAAAATAAAATAAGAAAAGTAGTTTGTGAAAATCGGTGAAATCGGACTATTAGGAAGGAGGTTCGTTCCTAAACATAAAATTTATAAACCTCTTTAATGACATTAATATGTGGTTTTTCGTTCCGAATATCTCTATACCATTTAAATAAAATAAGCAAAATAGTTCCCGAAAATATGGAAAATCGAGTCATTAGGAACGGGAGTTTATCTGAAACTCAAAATTAAGAAAAATAAATAATAATAATAAACGCTCTAATTGCACCAATATTTATTTCTTTGCAACAAAAATTCAATATACACCATTTAAATAAAATATGGACAATCGTTCTGAAAAGTGCGGAAATTAAGTCATTAGCAGTAGTGATTACTTGAAAACCGAAATTTAAAAAGGACTGTTGCGTTTACTTTTTTCTATATTGCTTTAAAATACAAGGACAAATTAATTCAACATATAAACTGTATTTATAATTATGCACATGTTTTATATTTAATAATAGCAAGGTCATGAAATATTAATATATGCATGTTTAAACATTATATTTGTATGTAAGATAGTTCTGTAGTAACATTCAGAAAACGTTTGCGTTACTTTTTACTACAATAACATTTAAAAATTTCAAAGCCAATGAAAATCGACGGAACTTTCAAATGTTTATTGTTGAATGTGAATATTTATTTAGAAGGGAAGTATCGAAGGATTTCATGCCGAAGCGTCTCTGATTTTGACGGTTCGTTCGTATGTTAAGGGGGGATGCAAAAAATGAGCTGCTCCAGCATCCCAAAACCGAAGTTGGAATTCTGTATATCACGCAATGTAGCGCGGCTGAACATCCCTGCGGGAGAGCCGCGCAAACAGGGGAGGGGGGGGGGGCATACTGCAATCAGCTCTTTCGCTAAGTGCGTTTTGCAGCCTGTAGTTGAAGATTGTTAAATGATTCAAAATAAACTGCTATTAATACTTTATAACTTTTTAAAAATGCTAAAGATATTGGAATTTGGTCCTCCCATGCTGTATCAGTGATCTAGTAAAGGTCATCAATTCATCATCAATTTTAGAGTTGTTGTTAGCGTGCTCGAATTTTTGTTGTTTTTGCGTGTTTTCTTGTACTATTTATGGATAAAAACAATAATTCTAATCACCATGAAGGTACGTGATTCAAATTAATGCATAATATAACGTAAATGCCTCTTTTTAACGAATTAATAATAGTAAATATTAACGTAAAACAAACAATTTTTTACAACTGCTACAATTTGTACAGCTGCTACTGTCTTCTTCATATTTTCTTTTTGACCAGCTTTTCATTTTCTTGACAGATATCTGTGAAAAAATAATAATCATATCAGATTCCAAAAGATATCTCATTTTCGGATTGGCGAAATTAGCAAATCCAATAGCAGTCGATTATTAGGCACCTTGTTTTACTGGCCAACAGATTACAAAGCCTGCCTTACGTTTATATTTACTGTCAATGATTCGTTAAAAAGATGCATTTCCCTTATAATATGCACGAATTTGTATCACTCACATATTGATGATTATAATTAATGTTTTTTTTTTTTCATAAATAGTCCAAGGAAACACGCAAAAACCATAAAAAAAAAAATCGATAGCACGCTAACAACTGTAACATTGATGACCCTAACTAGATCATTGATACAGCATGGAAGGACCAAATTCCAACGCCTTTAGCATTTTTACATATTATAGTAATTTCTTTTGAATCATTTAATAATCTCCATCTATAGGCTTCAAAACACACGTAGCGAAAGACTCGCACAGCTCTCCCGCAAGAATGTCCAGCCGCGCTACATTACGTGATACATAGAATTCCAACTTCGATTTTGGGATGTTGGAATAGAGAGGAGCAGCTCATTTTTCGTATGCCTCCCCCCTCCCATAACACACAGAACGAACCGTCAAAATCGAGCACGCCTCGGCTTCCCTCGTAAGAACATTGTAGTTGTTTCTAAATATTAACGTGCTTTTGGTTTATTGAAACATATGAACATCATTTTCTTAAGTAAAAAATAATTTCTAAACTTTCAGTTCATAAACATGATTACATTTTAAAATGTTTGAAATACTCATACAGTGTAGATTTGTCTATCTGCGGTCATAAAATTCATTTGAGTAATATTACACCAATCTTTTATTTATTTTTGTAGTTAAATCTCAATTATAATAAAATAATTCTAAAACGTGGTTTTTCTTTTGTGATACTTATAGATTGCAAGAATTTAAATTTTGTTGCCCTAATACTATAGAGTAATGCCATAACTTATTTCATTTCATTAATAATTAAACTATAATTGGTACTTTCAGCTCGTAGTCTCATTTTGAGCGTTTTTTGTAGAATATGCGAGCTCTGTATGAAGTAGGATAATCTATGTTGCCACTCTTAGAAACCTAGACTAGAGCTTGTAGTGTCATCTTAAGTACTTTTCGTAGAAATACAAATTTAGTAACACTCTGTATGACAATTTTCATGTTATTAATAAACGTTATATATGAATTTACTAGGTGAAGGGTAGTTATTGCAGAAAAAATTAAGGTTATTCTGTTGAAGAATATGCTGAAAATAGCAATAAAATGTTCATTTCAAATAAATATGGGTTTTATTAAAATCTGTTTTACAATCCGTTTTAAGAAGCGCATATGTAGCTCGCTGACAATATTATTTTCCGTTCCCTGCCTTGGAGCCTTTCTTATTAGCAGCTTGAGCGGTTGCCAATGTGACACTTTTGGTCTGAAATAATTTATCCAAATTGCAAATTTTAAATGTTAAAAATAAAAATTAAAACCAAATAGCTAACAGAGTTTATCGCGAACTACACAAACATCTAGACATATCTAGAAAGTAATGTAATGAAAAATTTGGGGAAATACTGCGGCTCTTGAAATACGCGCGATTAGCCGTTAACCTCTTGTTTAACTTCCCTAGTTCAAGATTTTTGGTGAACATCCCCATTACAGAATTTTATTATATATAGTTTTTAGAACACTCCTTGTGCGTTTCTGCATTTAAGGTCAAAATAGTTACCTATGAGGCTCACGAGTGTGTTGATGCCAGGATAGGAGTAGCCTTCTACATCTTCCAAGCCCTATAAAAAAACATAGAAGCATTAGATGACAAGCTTCCATTGTGCATGGTATTGGGCACTAATCATCTAAAGGATGATACTTAACCGTGTCACACATAGTACCGCCGCTATTCATGAAAAGGATGATTCTTAACAACAATCACACATAGTACCGCCGCTAGTCATCTAAAGGATGATACTTAACAACTATCACACGTAGTACCGCCGCTAGTCATCTAAAGGATGATACTTAACAAATATCACACATAGTACCGCCACTAGTCATCTAAAGGATTATACTTAACAACTATCACACATAGTACCGCCGCTAGTCATCTAAAGGATGAAACTTCACAACTATCACACATAGTACCGCCGCTAGTCATCTAACGAATGATACTTAACAACTATCACACATAGTACCGCCCCGCCACTAGTCATCTAAAGGATGATACTTAACAACTATCACACATAGTACCGCCCTGCCACTAGTCATCTAAAGGATGATACTTAACAACTATCACACATAGTACCGCCACTAGTCATCTAAAGGATTATACTTAACAACTATCACACATAGTACCGCCGCTAGTCATCTAAAGGATGAAACTTAACAACTATCACACATAGTACCGCCGATAGTCATCTAAATGATGAAACTTAACAACTGTCACACATAGTACCGCCGCTAGTCATCTAAAGGATGAAACTTAACAACTATCACATATAGTACCGCCCCGCCACTAGTCATCTAAAGGATTATACTTAACAACTATCACACATAGTACCGCCGCTAGTCATCTAAAGGATGAAACTTAACAACTATCACACATAGTACCGCCGTTAGTCATCTAAAAGATGATACTTAACAACTATCACATATAGTACCGCCCCGCCACTAGTCATCTAAAGGATTATACTTAACAACTATCACACATAGTACCGCCGCTAGTCATCTAAAGGATGAAACTTAACAACTGTCACACATAGTACCGCCGTTAGTCATCTAAAAGATGATACTTAACAACTATCACACATATTACCGCCGCTAGTCATCTAAAAGATGATACTTAACAACTATCACACATAGTACCGCCACTAGTCATCTAAAGGATGAAACTTAATTACTGTCACACATAGTACCGCCGTTAGTCATCTAAAAGATGAAACTTAACAACTATCACACATAGTACCGCCCCGCCACTAGTCATCTAAAGGATGATACTTAACAACTATCACACATAGTACCGCCGCTAGTCATCTAACGAATGATACTTAACAACTATCACACATAGTACCGCCCCGCCACTAGTCATCTAAAGGATGATACTTAACAACTATCACACATAGTACCGCCCTGCCACTAGTCATCTAAAGGATGAAACTTAACAACTATCACATATAGTACCGCCGCTAGTCATCTAAAGGATGAAACTGAACAACTATCACATATAGTACCGCCGCTAGTCATCTAAAGGATGAAACTTAACAACTATCACATATAGTACCGCCCCGCCACTAGTCATCTAAAGGATTATACTTAACAACTATCACACATAGTACCGCCGCTAGTCATCTAAAGGATGAAACTTAACAACTATCACACATAGTACCGCCGCTAGTCATCTAAAGGATGATACTTAACAACTATCACACACAGTACCGCCACTAGTCATCTAAAGGATGATAGTTAACAACTATCACACATAGTACCGCCCCGCCACTAGTCATCTAAAGGATGATACTTAACAACTATCACACATAGTACCGCCGCTAGTCATCTAACGAATATTACTTAACAACTATCACACATAGTACCGCCCCGCCACTAGTCATCTAAAGGATGATACTTAACAACTGTCACACATAGTACCGCCCTGCCACTAGTCATCTAAAGGATGATACTTAACAACTATCACACATAGTACCGCCCTGCCACTAGTCATCTAAAGCATGATACTTAACAACTATTACACGTAATACCGCCGCTAGTCATCTAAAGGATGAAACTTAACAACTATCACACATAGTACCGCCGTTAGTCATCTAAAAGATGATACTTAACAACTATCACACATAGTACCGCCACTAGTCATCTAAAAGATGATACTTAACAACAATCACACATAGTACCGCCCTGCCACTAGTCATCTAAAGCATGATACTTAACAACTATTACACGTAATACCGCCGCTAGTCATCTAAAGGATGAAACTTAACAACTATCACACATAGTACCGCCGTTAGTCATCTAAAAGATGATACTTAACAACTATCACACATAGTACCGCCACTAGTCATCTAAAGGATGAAACTTAACAACTATCACACATAGTACCGCCGTTAGTCGTCTAAAAGATGAAACTTAACAACTATCACATATAGTACCGCCCCGCCACTAGTCATCTAAAGGATTATACTTAACAACTATCACACATAGTACCGCCGCTAGTCATCTAAAGGATGAAACTTAACAACTGTCACACATAGTACCGCCACTAGTCATCTAAAGGATGAAACTTAACAACTATCACATATAGTACCGCCCCGCCACTAGTCATCTAAAGGATTATACTTAACAACTATCACACATAGTACCGCCGCTAGTCATTTAAGGATGAAACTTAACAACTATCACACATAGTACCGCCGCTAGTCATCTAAAGGATGAAACTTAACAACTGTCACACATAGTACCGCCACTAGTCATCTAAAGGATGAAACTTAACAACTGTCACACATAGTACCGCCGTTAGTCATCTAAAAGATGAAACTTAACAACTATCACACATAGTACCGCCCCGCCACTAGTCATCTAAAAGATGATACTTAACAAGTATCACACATAGTACCGCCGCTAGTCATCTAAAGGATGATACTTAACAACTATCACACGTAGTACCGCCGCTAGTCATCTAAAGGATGATACTTAACAAATATCACACATAGTACCGCCACTAGTCATCTAAAGGATTATACTTAACAACTATCACACATAGTACCGCCGCTAGTCATCTAAAGGATGAAACTTCACAACTATCACACATAGTACCGCCGCTAGTCATCTAACGAATGATACTTAACAACTATCACACATAGTACCGCCCCGCCACTAGTCATCTAAAGGATGATACTTAACAACTATCACACATAGTACCGCCCTGCCACTAGTCATCTAAAGGATGATACTTAACAACTATCACACGTAATACCGCCGCTAGTCATCTAAAGGATGATACTTAACAAATATCACACATAGTACCGCCACTAGTCATCTAAAGGATTATACTTAACAACTATCACACATAGTACCGCCGCTAGTCATCTAAAGGATGAAACTTAACAACTATCACACATAGTACCGCCGATAGTCATCTAAATGATGAAACTTAACAACTGTCACACATAGTACCGCCGCTAGTCATCTAAAGGATGAAACTTAACAACTATCACATATAGTACCGCCCCGCCACTAGTCATCTAAAGGATTATACTTAACAACTATCAAACATAGTACCGCCGCTACTCATCTAAAGGATGAAACTTAACTACTATCACACATAGTACCGCCGTTAGTCATCTAAATGATGAAACTTAACAACTATCACACATAGTACCGCCGCTAGTCATCTAAAGGATGAAACTTAACAACTATCACATATAGTACCGCCCCGCCACTAGTCATCTAAAGGATTATACTTAACAACTATCACACATAGTACCGCCGCTAGTCATCTAAAGGATGAAACTTAACAACTATCACACATAGTACCGCCGTTAGTCATCTAAAAGATGATACTTAACAACTATCACATATAGTACCGCCCCGCCACTAGTCATCTAAAGGATTATACTTAACAACTATCACACATAGTACCGCCGCTAGTCATCTAAAGGATGAAACTTAACAACTGTCACACATAGTACCGCCGTTAGTCATCTAAAAGATGATACTTAACAACTATCACACATATTACCGCCGCTAGTCATCTAAAAGATGATACTTAACAACTATCACACATAGTACCACCACTAGTCATCTAAAGGATGAAACTTAATTACTGTCACACATAGTACTGCCGTTAGTCATCTAAAAGATGAAACTTAACAACTATCACACATAGTACCGCCCCGCCACTAGTCATCTAAAGGATGATATTTAACAACTATCACACATAGTACCGCCGCTAGTCATCTAACGAATGATACTTAACAACTATCACACATAGTACCGCCCCGCCACTAGTCATCTAAAGGATGATACTTAACAACTATCACACATAGTACCGCCCTGCCACTAGTCATCTAAAGGATGAAACTTAACAACTATCACATATAGTACCGCCGCTAGTCATCTAAAGGATGAAACTTAACAACTATCACATATAGTACCGCCGCTAGTCATCTAAAGGATGAAACTTAACAACTATCACATATAGTACCGCCCCGCCACTAGTCATCTAAAGGATTATACTTAACAACTATCACACATAGTACCGCCGCTAGTCATCTAAAGGATGAAACTTAACAACTATCACACATAGTACCGCCGCTAGTCATCTAAAGGATGATACTTAACAACTATCACACACAGTACCGCCACTAGTCATCTAAAGGATGATACTTAACAACTATCACACATAGTACCGCCGCTAGTCATCTAAAGGATGATACTTAACAACTATCACACATAGTACCGCCGTTAGTCATCAAAAGGATGATAATTAACAACTATCACACATAGTACCGCCACTAGTCATCTAAAGGATGATAATTAACAACTATCACACATAGTACCGCCGCTAGTCATCTATAGGATGATACGTAACAACTATCACACATAGTACCGCCGCTAGTCATCTATAGGATGATACTTAAGAACTATCACACATAGTACCGCCGCTAGTCATCTAAAGGATGATACTTAACAAGAAATCACACATAGTACCGCCGCTAGTCATCTAAAGGATGATACTTAACAACTGTCACACATAGTACTGCCGCTAGTCATCTAAAGGATGATACTTAACAACAATCACACATAGTACTGCCGCTAGTCATCTAAAGGATGATACTTAACAACTGTCACACATAGTACCGCCCCGCCACTAGTTATCTAAAGGATGATACTTAACAACTATCACACATAGTACCGCCGCTAGTCATCTAAAGGATGATACTTAACAACAATCACACATATTACCGCCGCTAGTCATCTAAAGGATGATACTTAACAACAATCACACATAGTACTGCCGCTAGTCATCTAAAGGATGATACTTAACAACTGTCACACATAGTACCGCCGCTAGTCATCTAAAGGATGAAACTTAACAATTATCACACATAGTACCGCCGCTAGTCATCTAAAGGATGATACTTAACAACAATCACACATAGTACCGCCGCTAGTCATCTAAAGGATGATACTTAACAATTATCACACATAGTACCGCCGCTAGTCATCTAAAGGATGATACTTAACAACAATCACACACAGTACCGCCGCTAGTCATCTAAAGGATGATACTTAACAACAATCACACACAGTACCGCCGCTAGTCATCTAAAAAATGATACTTAACAACAATCACACACAGTACCGCCGCTAGTCATCTAAAGGATGATACTTAACAACAGTCACACACAGTACCGCCGCTAGTCATCTAAAGGATGATACTTAACAACAATCACACATAGTACTGCCGCTTGTCATCTAAAGGATGATACTTAACAACAATCACACATAGTACCGCCTTAGTCATCTAAAGGATGATACTTAACAATTATCACACACAGTACCGCCGCTAGTCATCTAAAGGATGATACTTAACAACTATCACACATAGTACCGCCGCTAGTCATCTAAAGGATGATACTTAACAACAATCACACATAGTACCGCCACTAGTCATCTAAAGGATGATATTTAACAACAATTACACATAGTACCGCCGCTAGTTATCTAAAGGATGATACTTAACAACTGTCACACATAGTACCGCCACTAGTCATCTAAAGGATGATACTTAACAACAATCACACGTAGTACCGCCGCTAGTCATCTAAAGGATGATACTTAACAACAATCACACACAGTACCGCCACTAGTCATCTAAAGGATGATACTTAACAACTATCACACACAGTACCGCCACTAGTCATCTAAAGGATGATACTTAACAACTATCACACATAGTACCGCCGCTAGTCATCTAAAGGATGATACTTAACAACTATCACATATAGTACCGCCGCTAGTCATCTAAAGGATGATACTTAACAACTATCACACATAGTACCGCCGCTAGTCATCTAAAGGATGATACTTAACAACTATCACATATAGTACCGCCGCTAGTCATCTAAAGGATGATACTTAACAACTATCACACATAGTACCGCCGCTAGTCATCTAAAGGATGATACTTAACAACTATCACATATAGTACCGCCGCTAGTCATCTAAAGGATGATACTTAACAACTATCACACATAGTACCGCCGCTAGTCATCTAAAGGATGATACTTAACAACTATCACATATAGTACCGCCACTAGTCATCTAAAGGATGATACTTAACAACAATCACACATAGTACCGCCACTAGTCATCTAAAGGATGATACTTAACAACTATCACACATAGTACCGCCGCTAGTCATCTAAAGGATGATACTTAACAACTATCACACATAGTACCGCCGCTAGTCATCTAAAGGATGATACTTAACAACTATCACATATAGTACCGCCGCTAGTCATCTAAAGGATGATACTTAACAACAATCACACATAGTACCGCCACTAGTCATCTAAAGGATGATACTTAACAACTATCACACATAGTACCGCCGCTAGTCATCTAAAGGATGATACTTAACAACTATCACACATAGTACCGCCGCTAGTCATCTAAAGGATGATACTTAACAACTATCACACATAGTACCGCCACTAGTCATCTAAAGGATTATACTTAACAACTATCACACATAGTACCGCCGCTAGTCATCTAAAGGATGATACTTAACAACAATCACACATAGTACCGCCGCTAGTCATCTAAAGGATGATACTTAACAACTATCACACATAGTACCGCCACTAGTCATCTAAAGGATTATACTTAACAACTATCACACATAGTACCGCCGCTAGTCATCTAAAGGATGATACTTAACAACTATCACACATAGTACCGCCGCTAGTCATCTAAAGGATGATACTTAACAAGAAATCACACATAGTACCGCCACTAGTCATCTAAAGGATGATACTTAACAACTGTCACACATAGTACCGCCGCTAGTCATCTAAAGGATGATACTTAACAACTGTCACACATAGTACCGCCGCTAGTCATCTAAAGGATGATACTTAACAACTGTCACACACAGTACCGCCACTAGTCATCTAAAGGATGATACTTAACAACAATCACACATAGTACCGCCGCTAGTCATCTAAAGGATGATACTTAACAACAATCACACATAGTACCGCCGCTAGTCATCTAAAGGATGATACTTAACAACTGTCACACATAGTACCGCCGCTAGTCATCTAAAGGATGATACTTAACAACTGTCACACATAGTACCGCCGCTAGTCATCTAAAGGATGATACTTAACAACAATCACACATAGTACCGCCGCTAGTCATCTAAAGGATGATACTTAACAACTATCACACATAGTACCGCCCCGCCACTAGTCATCTAAAGGATGATACTTAACAACTGTCACACATAGTACCGCCCCGCCACTAGTCATCTAAAGGATGATACTTAACAACTGTCACACATAATACCGCCGCTAGTCATCTAAAGGATGATACTTAACAACTATCACACATAATGCCGCCGTTAGTGACTACGGTGGTTAAGGCGGGGACTCGTGAGCGGGAGGTCTGGGAATTTGAATCCCACCAGGACCGTTCTCCCTGACTTAGACTTTTTTCAGGTTTGCCTCAGTCCTTATAAATGACAAATTCGGGGAGGTGACCTAAACTTACGCCTGAAATTCTTCCTTCCTTAAAAAAATAAATAAATAAACAAATAAAATCCTTTTCGAGTTTATCATTTCACTAATGCATCATCAGTGTCACCGCTTGTGATTCCTCAGTAGTTATAACGGGCGTTGAACACTATCATAGTAATGTAATCTTCACGACTTCTAAAGCCGAGCGAGTACTTTTAATTGTTCTTCCTCTACTTCATTTTTATTTTATAATTTTTATATGACATCAAATGATCATTACAGTTAAATTCAGAATGACTTATTTGATAATTCTACCCAGTTTCACTTAGTGAAACAGTTGCCTTTAAGCCCCTTCGGCCCTTGTGCGTGATACATGAAGAGCGGCATTCGCTCTCGGTCTCTGGTTTCCCGTACAAATCGCGTAATTCTCTGTCATGCTTGATGTACGATAAGCTTGTGTTGAATGTGGTTGCATTAAGTCATGTCTACAAGTTAAAGAACATGTTCACCTGTATATCGGGAGTAACTTCAACTTTCCGTCTTGCAGTTTCACAACAGTTTGTGGTTTGTTACGATTATTTTTCCTTCAGTATGCCCCATAGGAAGATATCGAGTAAGGTCAGGCAGATCGACGTTGGTGACAAAAAGACCTTTAGAAACGACACGAAACAATAATTAACCCATGTTGACACAAAATTTCCCATCGTTCAGTTGTTTCACAAACTTATAGAATAGTTGAATGTTTAACTGCAGTATTCATCTTTGTACAAAAATTTAAGCCAATAATGTGGCACCGCCGCAGTGGATACCATACTGCAATATTTCAGCCTCATGTACGGTGAAGTAAATTGACAAACTGCTGGAGCTAAAGATAGTAATTGGAGCTAAAGATAGTAATTGAGTCTCTCTCCGCTTCTCTTCGTTGCAAGGTTTCATTTTCTGCACGTTGATATCTGCCTGTGGAAATCTTAATCTTGTTCGACAGTTTGTGCAAGGACGTTTTTACAGCAGCCTGCAGTCTTTCTCACCTCCTCCATAATTTTTCTGGCAATTTTAACTCCTTTTCCGCGCTTTCCAGTTTCTTCATTAAATAAATACTGATTGAAAAAGGTTGCGTGTGATTTCTAAACCACAAAATGCGCAATGTCTTTGGCACTCATTTATTGATGAAGATTTGCAATATGTGCATAATAAACACGCGCTGTTCCATTATGTAGAGCTTCATACTGCACTACAAAATGTACAAAGGTAAATAATACAGAATGTGTCACAACACAAAGGCGCAAAGTTCCAGTAAATTTTGCTGAATTTCAACCATTAATTTAAATGCTATTAGGGAAAAATCAGAGATCAAGATTGAGTGAGACATCTGATAATGGCTGTCCAAGCTTTCGGGGATACAACGGATTTTCTTTCATATTAATAAATATTTGAAAAATGGCCTAAGTATTTTTTATTTAGAATTTTTAAAAATCTTGCTATTGTTCACTGTTATTGCAGTCATGAAAATAACAGGTCTTAAAATAAAATTAAAAAAGCTGTAGCAAGAATGCATTAAGAATTTTAAAAGAGCATTCGTTTTTAGGGAATGTTGAGAGGCTTTCATTTTTATTTTTGCACTATTTGCAACGTATAGGTTATGAAAATTTTGAAATTATATTCTTTCATCCTGTGTGCATCGTTTCCTTTACGTAGTCTGACCTCACTATAAGGAACTTATCACTGCACAATAATAATAAATAATAGCACACTTACCATGAAAAACGGCGCTAAAATTATAGCTCCAAAAAAGACGACTTTTGGTGTCATTGCACTCTGTTGTAAATATAAAATTATGTTAATAAATTACAGCACAGGGTAACTAAATGCAACGTGTTGCTATTGAGTATAGTTTGTTGTGCACATCAATAAAAGTAAGTAACGAATGGGATTATCTCTTTCTACCAGTTCTCTTTCGTCAGGAATGACACAACGTACAGATTATGAACTACTTTTAAAACTGTGTCATGTTTCTAAGTGTGATAGCGCCGTAGATAGGTGAAAATTGCGGGTCATTATCAAGCAATTACTTCTATTGACTTCCCAACATGCTCTTGAGTTTCACAGTCAGCGGGGGAAAAAAAAAGGGTAGACGTTTATCTCATAGTAGATAACAAACCTACTAAAGTATCTGCAAAACAGCAAAAGTGGGGAGTTTTTAGCTGCCGTAAATATTGGACTACATTTTATTTACAATTGAACGTATAAAACAATTTAAGTGACTAATGCGATATTGATCATTTATAGGCCTAAATTTCCAATTTACGATTTCATTGGTAAACTACGTCTTTCGCATAAAAGTCTGAAAGGCAGCAATTGTGTTTCAGCAAAGTAGTAAAATGTTTGGTTTTTGCTATATAGGCGCGTTTTAAATGCTGTAGTTCTCCTTTTTAAGACTTGTGGAAAGCCAATAGTAATGTTGATAGGCTTATTAAATGCTTACCTTGGGAAATATAAATATGAAAGAAGTAGTGAAAATCACCAGTTGACCAGATTTAGGGAGGTGGGGAAAAGAAAGGGGGGATAAAACGTAGATACAATTTCTTTAATATCGTAAATTTGTGTGTTTCGTACATTTAATAGCAGTGAACATCTGCATAAAAGCTTTAACACAAGAGTAGTGATGCAACAGTTTCTTCTACTGGTTTTATTTTAGTTTCAAGTATTATACTTGAGTGTTTCTCGTTTCTTTGGTCATACAGTGTTATTTTTCAATATAATCTACTCCCGCTCATTCCTTCTTTCAGAAAACTGAAGAGACGGAAACAACAAAGTACATGATTCGACCTGTAGGATGGCTAAGAAAAGATAATGCACTGAATTGGAGTAACCTCTATTCCGATTGGTAGATTTTTGTACAACTTCGCGTTGTTGTGAAGAAAAAAGTTGGTCATGTCCTTTGTGAGGACGTAACCGTTTCTTAAACTTCTAAAATGTCTTGACATATACATCGGACTTGTTCAATCAATATGTCGATCAGAATAATCTCTTTGTGGAAGAGTGTGACAATTGGAGGTATTAATAAAAACAGAGAACTCTCCATCATGAGTTAACTATTGAGCAATTTGAGCAGACTTCATTCTTTAAGAGCAAGAAAATACACAATCCTAATTAATATAAATACTGGAGAATTCTCCGTGGTTTCGGAACTTTCTCAAACTAGTTCACTCTTGCCTGTTTTTAACATCAGGTGGTGACGGATTTCCTGTTGTTGTCAACATGAGTGATTCGGAACAAGAAGTCATTGACATTAGCTGTGATAACAATTTATCCAAATTTGTAGAAACGATTAAATACAGTCAGTAATGTCATAAATATTTCGTACAGAAAATTAGAATCAAACAAGCTTCAGTCTTGGCTGTACTAAGCGGCATACTATAGAAGGTAGAACAAGACTACGGTACTGTAGCTGTAGAAGAGCGCCTTGTTGCCATATAGTTAGGCGCGCGAATTACGCTCTATGTTTTTCACTTGTTTTGTTCTACGCCTATATTTGCTTAGGTAGACTGGCAAGATTTTCCGGTTTAAACAGAGATACTGTAATTCATAACTTACCAATAATTAGCTGGCCTAGACCATCATCATAATGACGGTAAGATGATGATGATGATGATGATGATGATGATGATGATAATAATAATAATAATAATAATAATAATAATAATAATAATAATAATAATAATAACAATAATGATGCCAGAACCCCTACAAAGCACACATTCATGTTCAATACTCAAAAGCAAAATCTAGTTAAAACACGATAAAATAAAATAGTTCATAAATTATGTAATCAATTTATATTTAGGCAATATCACTTGTATAGTCCTACAGGCCGCAGTTCTATGCACCTGTTGGAATTAACAAACGGTAAAGTCTATTAAAACTTAAATCCGACGCAGAAAAAAGTTCACAACTCACCAGATCCTCAACGTTTAAGTTTTACTATTGTTACAGTAGAGAGTAGAGGAAACAAATTAAATTTCTTGAAAAGTGTTCCATCTCACTGCACTCCCGTTATGTGAAGTAGCAATAGATGATGTCCTGTTGTAATGTAAAAATGTATATTTGTCTTACATTCCTCCAATCTTCCAACACCACAAAACTTAACAGTTAATTGTTCTGTCTTCGAGAAATCTATGTTTGTTAGCTGACCAACAGATCACAATTTCTTTAAAATGTAATACATGTTGTAAATTATTTTTCTGCTCTGTCCTCAAATGACTTCACGTTCCTTGCTCAAAAACCATCCGCACTACTTGTTCCACTTTCTAGCGACATATTCAAATAAAGGAGTAACAAAGAAAGAGAAAGAAAAAAGAAATGATGAAAAATTCTCAATATAGAATACTAAGTAATGCACTAATTAATTAAAGGACTAACAATAACTTTATAGGAAAATTATTTCTTTTCCACCTCGTCTCAAGTAAATGGTTCTACTAGCCTGAGTTCGATATCTTCCCCACTGATGTCAGACAAGTTTGCACTTTGAGTGTTTCCTGGAGAAATCCTCCATGATTATGAAAGTTTAACTTTGCAGTATGGGAGAAGCATATTTAATAAACTCAAAAATCAATATAATTTGCTGAACAATTAGGTTGTAAGAGTATAACACAAGTAAAATAGATTTGAATTATGGACAACAACAAATCGTAATTAAATTAGCAACGAATGTAACGTAGAACTGTAAATGTAATTCAGCTATACATGAGAGAAACTATTATAAATCAACTGAAATAATAACGTTGAAGCATTTAATTTTTAAATTTTAAACTGCAAATCTTTAAAACTGTAAATGTTTTAACTTTTGCCACTTTTATCACATAATGTTCAATTCTATGGCAAACATATACTAAGGTAGTAGCATAACGCAAAATTTCTTAAATTGACAAGGACTTGAAATACCGTATCTTAATTAGTTTAATTTGATATGCTGAGTTATCAATACAAATTCTTTATCCAGCAAAGATATAACAACGGAACCGTAAGCCAATATAAAATAATATATTCTTTGTAACACATTTTATAGATAAATTCTACCTGGGTTACAGGGAGTAAGATGCGAAAAAGGCCCACGGGCCTAAAATTTTAAAATTGAAGATCTGAAAGTAGCTACATCGTACCCGGGCCTATGCTTGCTGTGTGTTCAAGAAAGATTTTCTTTTATTGATTTATTTATGGACGCTCTTTAACAGCTCAGGTCATCAGCGTCCCATTCAACTTAGGGCGTGAAACGGCGACAAATTTGCTCAGAGGCCTCTCTTTCAGGCTTGAGGTTCTTTTTCGTGCCGTAAATGTACGACACTGGACCCACGGCTTTACTTCCCTTCAGAAGGAAGCCATACTTAGCATTTTTACGCCCGAAAAAAATCCATTGGTCCTGGCCGGGTTCGAACCCGCGATCTTAGGTTTAGGAGCCAAGTATGGTAACCACTACACCACCAGGACCAACTTTGAGAAAGAGAAGCGAAGTGAAGTGAAGAAGTCTCCGCTCAGTATGGGTCTCTCCTGATTTCATGGACCTACCTGAGCCTACTCACCACGTGGCTGTATTAGCAAGTTCTACCCATGGAGCTGTTCATGGGAATTGCTTTATTTATTTATTTATTTATTTATTTATTTATTTATTTGCCTGCAAGTGACACGGGAAATTCCTTTCTAGTTGGAACTTAGAGAATCTGTACTAGGCAACAGTTGGTGAGGCGATTCGATTGGCTAACGCTTCTCACAAGTTTCTGCAGTGGCCTTGAAATTTCTTCAACTGCTTCTGCCTTAAACAGATTTTTGTCGAAGACTTTCATACATCTCTCTCTGGGATTTCGGACATTCCATTGTGAACACACGCAAGTTTAAAATAATGAAGTACTCGAAAGTACAACATATCCATGCAGTTTGAATAAGGAAAACAAAGTGCTGTAGTGCAGTGCAATGCAGCTTGAGAATGCTGAATCAGGTTCAAGAGCTGGGGCAGGCTTCTCACATATTTATCGAAAACATTCGACTGCAAAACAAAATTCAATTATATTTTCTTTGAAATGTATTGTCACAGCTGGTTTTTGTTGCAAATGCTTAATAACTGAACAAGAATTTCTTCTTTCACATTATTGTTTGTCGAGTATCTAACAATCAAACAAAGATTATACAGTGAGGTTATTTGAGTTATTAGTTGGCAGATCTCGGCTGCATGCTGAAAGAAGCTCTTAGGTGGACGGCAACTCAAATAACCTTACTGTATTTATCTTTTTAGTATTCTAAAAAGTATTCTAAGAAGAATTCTGTTTCCTAGAGATTCATTGCTGATTTTAAAATACAATGTGAACCACAATACGTGTGTTAGGTGGTGGAAAAATGTGTTTTACTATCATAAAAATGTAGAATTCTAAAACAACGAAATTCAGATGTATTTATCAAATTAGAAATATTTCAATATCAATTTACAAAATCCAATGTGCAGCTTCAAGTGTTAATATGTAATTTGGTAGAATGTTCCATGTTTGCAACTTTGTGCTATGGTGCGATGAGGGTCTCTTCTCCAATAGCGACACCGTCATCAGTCACAACAGGCATTATGCTATGGGATTCTCATCATTGGGCCCCACTTGTCTTCGTGTCGTCTGACGGACTAGAAATCCCTGTGCATTCTCTACAAGAAGTCAATACAATTTAGAGAATGTTCCGCTGACACTGGCTTCATTTGGACAGCGCATCTCCTCACCGCCACATACTTGGAGTATGCCTATCCGGGCAAAATATGGATCGGGTTCAATGGACACGTGCTATGGCCTGTTTTGATTACGCTGGGTTTTTTTTTTTTTTTTTTCTGTGGGATGCCTTGAAGTAGGATATATGACCCGTCGCGATCTCAAACAAAGGATGTGTCATGTCTGAGATACTGCGCGTGTGAAAGTATGCGGACGCAAGGACGTTACCTTGAGCTTCGACAATTTTTGTAATGATGTTAAATTTCCGTTTTTAGTACTGTGGCATCACAGGCGCACTGATAATACGTGAGATACATTTGTAAATTGGAAAAATATTTTTTTAAGGAAGGAAGCTTTCCAGGTCTATATTTAGAATACCTCTACGGTATTTGCCATTTGTTTATGAGGACTGAGAAAGACCTGGAGAAAGCCTCAGAGAAGATGGTCCTGATGGGAATTGAACCCATTCCTAGATTCCGTGTCTTAAGGTCCTCGGTCACAAATGTGTAGCATCGACAATGATATCGTCATCATTGTCATCAACTTCTCATGTTTTACAACAGGAGTTCTTTCGAAGTCTTCAACATTTTACTTGGTCTACAAGCTGTGATGTTCATATGGTGAGCCAATATGCTGATATATTCAAAATATCTTCAAATAACTAAATCGTGTTAAAATTCTGCTTGCCAGTTTCTTTAAAATGCCATCTTTGTTATGTCCGTTTCTTATTCTAATCGAAACAAAATATGTTTAGGAATGGGTGATACCTTGAGATATTATCGGGGCTATAATAAGAGTTAATAAATCGCTAAAACTCTTTTCTAAGGATAAACGATACCAAAAACCGGTCGAAATTAAAAAAAGTGAAGAGAGAAACCTTAACATAAAGTCGACTGCATATGATTAACATAAAAACTGTAACATTCAACTGACCTAATGGACATTCCTGATTTCGCCTGCCAAAGCACGAATGCCTCTCTCATATCACGATCGTTGTTGTTGTTAAACAGTTCTGAACGGTCAAAAAATCATACATCACCTAGTAGAAACTTTCAGTGTGATCCTGGAACAAGGTTCAAACAGGAAAATGCAGGTTTTATTATATTTTACATAAAATAATAGTTTGTGAGAAACTGGGAATATATACCGTAGACTTATTCTGCAACAGGCATATGTATTTCATCCACCAATGATCTTTATCAAGGAGTTATTAGTGATACTTTTGATGTTTCCGATGGCTGAGAAGTAATATTTTATGGGCGCTTAGTAAAGATTAGGCTAAATTTTAACCACAGACACGACAGTTTGAATAGAAGAATTTTTCTCAGAGCGATCTCTGACCATATATCGCTTAACTTTAATGCGGATAGACTGTAGCCTAATTTATGTATTTCTTTATTCGTTGTTACAAAGATATACGGTAGAGTGTCAGCGATATTTAAAACTGGGACACGTAATTTTCTAAATAGTTACAAATCTAATCGCAGCTTTTTGTACGAGTGGCGTAGCCTGTTCATTATCAGTCAGTATATCCTTTCTAAACACGTCTTACAACTATTACATAACCTAACTTTTACCTTTAAAAATGAATACTGAATGTCGATCACTATGTTTAAATATAAAGGGAAGAAAAACTCTTGCTTCCATTATATTAGTGAGCCTATTCAAATAAGAGGAAATAAATATAAAACAATGGTTACTTAATTAATAAAGCATCCCAAATATCTCACTTTAAACAAGTGAATTATAACTTCAAATAATGCTAGTTTACGAAGAATAAGACCTCCAAATGTTGTAATCATAATAAAATGCATTTTCAAAAAATTAATCTATAATACTGAAGCCATTCCTGAAAAACTTTCTTCCACCTTTACTGCAGGTGGGCATGTCTGCTTCAGTTCAGAGAAGTTTCCTACACCGATGTGGCTGTTTAATCCTAAAATGTACATGACACAAGAAAGTCTCTAATATTTTCTAAAACTTGAGTTTAACTAACAAGTTCATGCAAGAATGACACATTTTACTTTTATTATGAAAGAACACCTTTTTGCGGTTCAATTTATAACAATAATAATTCTAATTCATTTCATGACATTTTAATGTGCAGAGTTTAACTTAAATATTTTGTTCAAATCAACTGAAAATATATAGTTAGGCTATCATTCCGTTTTGTTGGAACTGCATGAAAACATAAAGCATATTAGAGATCAATTTAGTAAGAGATAATGCATAAATATGAAATCAGTAGAGCATAGAATAATTTGATTTACAATTGCACATTTTAATTTTTCTTATTTAAATGCTACTAATATGTTAATGACTGCGTACGGTTTTAGCGCGTCGTTAAAATATATTGAATATTAAGATTTTTATCTGCCTGGACTTCTCAGCTAGACAGCTAGTCATTTCCACTGTAATGACAAAGGGGTAACTTTGTTTTGTTACGTAACTTTAATTTTAATCAACGTCATTGTTTTGTTTTTTGTTTCATACATTCTCATTGCATTCTGTCGTTTCAGAAATGAATTGGAATACACTTGAGAAATAAAATTGTTAATGTGAACCACTGCAGAAAATGGCTGCTTTAGAATCGAAACTAATGTAATAACTTATATATCATGTATTATCACGCTCGCCCTCTGACTTTTCCCTTATAATTGTTACTAATTCACTGAACTTTTTGTAAGATTGCAACAAGCAATGACGCGAAAGACTGTAAGCCTCTAAACAAAAGTTTTTGCGCAAACACATGTCAGAGAACTGAATGCCTTCCAAGCAGAAGAAACCGTCAGTGGTTGCAGCAGTTTGTTAGTACAAGGTCATTGTAACAAAAATCTGTGTGAAGCTAACATTTTATTTATCTCAACATTTTGTAAACTCATAATCTCTCTCTTTGTTTTATTCTTTTTAACGAACCATACACATGACTCTCAGATTCTCAAGGATCATAGTACTTTATTTTTTGTATGTTGTTCAAATGCAGTTTAAATCATAATACCAAAAGTAAGTTACAGATAGTTTGACTTCACAAAGCGGTAACTGGAGCACAATTTAAAAAATATACATTTCAATGATGAATTTAAATGTCTGTTGAAAAATTCTGCTCATGTCTAATCCATTCAGCTAAAGAACTTACATGTCAGTTGGAAAATCAGTGATTGATCTATATAATTTTTCTATTTTATAAGACAACTTATAAAATAGAAAATATTGTACAATCTTTATTCTTGTCTACTCCAGTTTGTTAAGATTTCTTATTGGCATCACTTTTAATCTGCACTTCTTCTGTGTGAGAAAGTGTTATTTTATTTTCGTATATCTTTTTCTTCAAACTATTTTGCTGTTTGTCCTTTGTGTTTCCAAAATCACTAGCTTTGTAATCGACCCACTCTTTCTATTTTTACACCTGTATCTTCGGTTGGGTCTAAGTCAAGATTACTAACTTCAGCCTATAAGAACTACCAAGTTTATTATTTCTTACAACCAACCAATTGTTTTCTTTCTTGAAGTTGCACTTAGCTTCCTACCAACATTCTGGGAAATATTTTCAAAATTTTACTTACTTTGTCTGAGTCTGGGATTTTAAGAACTGAGACTTCTGAACAACCATCTTTCGAATTCAAGTTGTTTACGGTGGGATTTTTGTGCATTTGTCACTATAACTTTCAGTTTAGGATTCTTACGTTCTGCCTTTTCACTTAAGCAAACTTATGGCGCAACTTAGACAGTTAAATACTATAAACCACAATCTCAAAGAAAGACTTCTTTCCACCTTCACGAACGGCAAAATAATTGTAATCGCACCACTAGCCAACTTCATACTAAACATCTCCATTGCGAAATTTAAAATGACTGAACTCCTTTATTAACAATGTTGAAATATTTAAATGACTAATTAAATTTCTGAATATGGCTAAGCTAAGCAATACATTTTCAGTTAAATTCATAGACATTCTGGGTCTGCATAAATTTTAGAAGGGTTAGATTTAGTCACAAGTTGCATTGACAACAGTGATAGGTTAATTCCTCCTCCAGCAACATGACACCACGGCGTCTTCGCGATTTTTTAAATAAGTTAATTACTGCTGCGGAATTCTTGAGGTGCATATTGTAAGTTTATGTGAACTAGCAAATTCGAGGAAAACCCGCACATTTTGTTATTAACTTATCACAGTAACTCTTGAGGCTGCTACACATAATTTTCAAGAAAAACAAACAATGGACAAGCGTTTCAACAAAGGGTAGAAAATGCAATTTTTTAAAATCTAAACAAAAATTATAATAAATGTGGCCTATTTATACATGTTTCAAACAGCTAAAAACAATCTTAAAAGTTAATAAGGTCGAAATGTTTTTTTTTTTTTCCCCAAATTTATATTGTTTGCCATTATGCTAACTGCGTGCTTTTATTTATACTCGTACGCCGTACCGCCCCGTATCTGCCCAGTTGCCTAGTAGTGAAGTGACATAATTTGGTGCGTGATTGCATTGTTTCTCAAAAGAAATGTGCACCAAAGAGAAAAATCGTACCACAAGCGAAGTGGTAGAAATGGTAATCTTAATCTGGAATTACACAATTTTGGAATAAAAGTTTATGAATTTATTTGGAATATGCAATTAAAATATAAATAAACCTTGGCCATTTTTAATACACAAACACAAATGTTACTTAGCAATTGTAGACTTGTTTATAGGAAAGGACTGTTTACTTAATTTAAAGAATTCTTAATATTAAACAAAAATAAGAAAAGATTTATTTGATTGATATCAGGGCTGTGCAGGCAAATTTTCTGACAAAGAAAGCACTTTGTTGTAGAATTCCCTTAGGATGCCTATTTTTACTCCCAACTTATTTAGAAGCTTCTTTACATCATAATTTTTTTCTTTTTTCGGTCTATTGCTCAAAGACATAATATTTGCTACTACAAATAGCCATTTCTTACTCCTTTTTAATAAACTATGTTTGTACATATTAAGTACATCAGAGTAATATAACTAACTTCTAACTAACTGGCATGGAAATTATTCACATTACTTTCATTTTTAACATCTTAAAGTCCTTTTTTGTGATGATATAGGAATTAAGTACAAGTTTCCATGCACAAAGTTCCAGACCTTATCAAGACCATGTTTTGCCCCACTTGTTGTAAACGTTTATTGTAATCTTTGGGCAATGAACAGTTCAACTTTTGTTATCTTTTTTTCTACTCTCACAAATGTCCTATCAACAGCTAAGTAACTGTGACCTCGTAGTGAAATAATTTAACAACAAACGTTACATTATGCAAGACCGAAAGCTTGCTCAATACTGTTGGTAATTATCCTTTCCCAGTTTATCATTTCTCTCATGTATCATCAGTGTCCACCGCCTTTGATACCTCAGTAGTTTAAACGGCGTTAACACCATTAAAGAAAAATCTTGCAGACCAAGAGTAAAGCGATCATCATTAAGAGCTTATTTCGAGTTATGCCTATAATGCTGAACAATGCCCAATTTGATGTACAGAAAATCTGCGCCCAAAGCAGTATGTTCAAGTATCAAATCTCAGGTATATTCCCAAGTTTATTGATGCGCTGACCACCTCTCCTTTATATACATGCATTACGTTTGAAAAGTAGTGAGCAGTCAGGTAATGAACAAGTTTAGCATCACGTTATAGAGCACATTTTACATTATAACCATCACAAGTTTGGACAATATAAGCTACCGAAAACCTTCGTCGATCTTTATCATTTCCCCTTTTTCTTCCAGTTTTCTTAACCACAATAGCATTTGAGATGAAACTATCTTCAATATCGTAAAGCAAGCTGTGAAATGATATAAATCTGCTACTTGCAATTTCACCTCTTGGCATGGTTTATTATGTTTACAAGAATGGATCGGTTGACTATCGCGTGCACATCTTCACATTTTTGTTTATTCTTTTCCCTTTTCGATGGCTCCTTTTAGCGTACCAACTCATTACTTGTTTAATTTCTTCATCAAATGTCGATTTTACAGAACAACTGATAAAACATTAATCAACATACAAGATCGCACTTCACGTCAGCTATTAGGCAAACGTGAGACCAAAAGTAACTTTACTATTGATTACAGATTTGCGACGTATTGGAAATAAATACACGAAGAAACATCACAGTGGAACTAGCCCAGTATTAAGATCTATTTTTCAATTGAAAAACACCGATTTCGAAACCCATGATCAACATTGTGATGGGGAAGTATGTTAACAACGTATTGGTGCAAAAATCTTTAAAATGAAATGAAAGACAGAGATATGCTACTTTGGAAGTAAGCTCCCTCGAAATTGACAATCATTCAGCGTTATCACTCTTACCTTGCAAAGTGTACTGAAAGTGTCGGGTCTTGCATGCGTAATCTATTGATCATCTCGATACAAATTGTAATCCGATATTTTGTTCGTCAAGCTGGCCGCTTTATCCTTAGATTGATGCGATGTTCATCCTGCTTTGGAGATTTAAAATAAGAAGAAGAAGAAGAAGAAGAAGAAGAAGAAGAGGAGGAGGAGGAGGAGGAGGAGGAGAAAAAAGGCTTGTAATATGTAGACAATGCGTACAATCTCCAAATGTGAAAACAATTTAGTTGCGCACAGACTCACCACCCCATCACCGGCCAATCATTACACTTTGAACCTCGATACTGGGTGTTATTAAACATTCATAAAATTGGTCCTGCTCCTGATAATTTCGGTGGGCTGTTTGTGCAACCAAGGAAAGGTTCTCTATAAAGTATCAATAACACAGAGAGGCACAAAAGTAGATCTCCTAAGAAATATGCAGTTACTAACATTTCAGCGTTTTTCTCAAGGAGAGGGGGCAAAAATCAACATCTTTCCAACAATCGATTATTAGTTCCCCATTTATATGACGCCTTTCACTTGGCAGGCTTTGAAAGTAAAAATATACAGAATTGAACAATAATTTCTTCAACTATAATAGCTATTTAAGAAATCGTTTATTGTTCCTTAAATGTAATATTTGTAGGACACGAATTGCTCGGAATTAATTTCCTCGCATAACGTAATTTTACACATTTGCAACTTGCATTTTCGTGAAAAGTCCCTGCTGCTCTGTTGTTCAATTAAACGTTCACGTTTATTATTATTGGTTGAAACATACCCATACTCACATTCTCACCATGTCTCCAGATTCTTTGGAGGGCAGGAAGTGATGCTAATGTAAACATCCCATCCACCAGAAATCGAACCTGGAACCTCTGTATTATAGACTAACAGGCCAACCCTAGACTACAGCGGCAGCTTTAAAATTTTTATTTGGTTATTAAAATCTTGAACGAATCGTGTAATTACGACCATAATTTGAATAACTGCTGAAATCAGTTCATTGCATTTCTTAATTTTTTCACTCGGTTTCCTCTTGCAGTTGTTTTAGTAGCCGATGCAAAGTGAACTTATGATGAACTCACCAATAAATTTTTGTTTCTCAGAGTTCGCCCTTTCACGATGAAGGCTCAGAAGACAGGGTTTTCAGATATTCTATCCATGTTGCTGATGGCGGAAAGTGTAGAAAGACGGTAGGTACATGTTATAGCAGAAAGTGTTAGTCCAATGAGGATTAACAATGCACTAATGGAAGAACGAGAGTGGATGGATGTACATAATGTCTTCATGCTCATCACCTTTATTATTCCATACTTAGTACCATGTTGACCTAAAGCCCTCTATTATACAAGTACGGATACGCTCCATTTTGGGCCTAACTCTCTTAAGACTTGCCACTATGCAGAGCTTACGTCAATAACAAATAATCTTCGGAAGCTGATAATAATTATGGCTTAAGGGCGCAAAACAACTATGGTCATTAGCGCCCAAACACAATAAAAACTGCGCCAGAATTAAAATATAAATAATTAACACAAATACAGTGCATAAGTCAATTAAAAGTAGCACTTTGTGCAATAAAATAAAGTCCCATATCAAATAACAAGGGTAAACTGTTCTACAAACCAAAGACTAGTTATAAAACACAGCCGCAAGAGCGGAAAACACAACAGTCTTATAATGGTCTAAAGATGTATCAGTAAAACCCCAAAACAAACAACAAAGGTAATATTGACTGCTACAAGTAAAGACTGATAATAAAACGCATCAGCAAGAGCTGAAAACACACAAGTGTTTTAAAAGACTAAAATGGTAACAATAACACCCCCAAAACAAATAACAAGGGCAATATGCAACACAACAATTAAAGACTGGTACTAAAACGATTCAGCAAAAGCTGAAATAACAACAGTCTTAAAATAGTCTAAAAATACCGTCATAAATAAAAAGGCAAAAACTCACACCTTGCTCCAAAAACTACAAACACGGATAAAACGGAGCACTCGCTCAACAGCAACCACTGCATCCGCAAGTAAGTCCTCAATAGAGGATGGCAAAGTCAGGGAACGTTTAAAAGTTGCCAGGTGATGGCATTCGAGTAAAATGTGACGCACTGTAAAGGGGTGGTCACATAAGAGGACAAGCTGGAGCCGGTTGACCATTAAAAAGGTGACAGTGACTAAAACGGCAATGCCCAGTTTTCAAACGACCTAAAATTACTTCTTCGCGACGAACTGCGCGAGAAGAAGTCGACCTGTTAAAACGTGCGGATTTACATTCTCGAACCCAATTGGCGGGTATTAAATTCCACTCATCGCGCCAGCGCAAGAGAATGCCTCGCCGTAAAGAATGTTTAAAATCCCCGAAGTAAAAACGTTGCTCGTACTCAGCAGGGTCTAAAAGGGCGGATTTAGCTGCGACACCTGCGGCCTCATTACCTGGGAGTTCCACGTGGCCAGGTACCCATAGTAGTGTCACCCTGACGACATCGTCGAAAAGAGATAACACTACATCCTGGATCTTCTATACAAGAGGGTGGTGGTTGTACAGATTTCTAAAAGATAAATTGGCACTCATACAGTCGCAACAAATAACACTGTCCCCAGCCCCAGGTCACAAATAAATGAAATCGCCCGATAAATAGCATAAAGCTCCGCCATAAAAATAGACGTCGCAACGTTAAGATCAAAAGTAAAGCTAGCTCCATTAAAAACAAAATCACATCTAACTGCTGTGTCAGATTTTGAGCCGTCGGTATATATATAAAATTCCATCCAGTAAAAGAAGAGATGATCTCGCTAAAATGACGAACAATTATAGTGCTGCAGTCGAAGACTTTGGACAGGACGTAAGCCCAAGATGAACGGGGACCTCTACTGAAATCCAAGGGGGAGAAGTATTTTCCCCGGCTAGGAAAAAAAAAAACAGGTAATTCCGCGTCCAAGGTCCTGAACAACTCCTGAAAACGAAAACCTAGAGGTGTAGGATTAAAAGACCGAGCACAATAAAATGGAGCGAGAGACACATTAAAAAACGGCTCATACGTGGGATGACGCTGTTGCACAGTTAAACGACAACCATACGCAGAAAGTAAAAGATCCCTACGATAAAACAACGGAGATTCTCCAGACTCCGCACATAAACTAGACACAGGATTGGTTGGGAATGCTCCAATGGCAACACGGATATCGCGGTGTTAGGCGACAAGGAACGGAAGGTCGCGCGGAGCCATAAACAACACAGCCATAATCCAGTTTTGACCGGATGAGAGAACGATAAAAACGTACAAGAACAGTCCGGTGAGCTCCCCAAGATGTGCCACTTAAAACACGTAAAATACAAAGAGAACGTTCACACTTGCCTCTGAGTTGTGCTATATGCGATGTTCAGCATAATTTCATATCAAACACAAGGCCAAGGTACCTAATTTCGTCTGCGAAAGAGAGAGCGCCTGGACCAAGATGGAGAGATAGTGGAGGATACTCCTTATGGCGCCAGAAGCTCATGGAGACGGTCTTCTCTGTGGAGAAACGGAACCCGTGATTTACACTCCAAGTGTATAGGCGGTCGAGACAGTATTGGAGGCGTGTCCAAAAGACATGTTTACCGAGAGGAAAGATAGATGGCAAAATCGTCAACGAACAACGACGATTGTATTCCTGGCGGTAAACACTTGGTGATAGAATTGATAGCAATGGCAAACAGTGTGCATATAAGTACCGAGCCCTGAGGCACACCGTTCTCTTGAATAAAACTAGATGATAAAACTGATCCCACGCGAACATTTAAAACAACCCGGCCCTTCATAAACTCCCAAATAAAAACAGACATCCGGCCACATATACGTCATTCATGAAGCGTACGAAGGATACCGCCTCTTCAACAGGAATCGTAAGGCTTCTCTAAATCAAAAAAGACAGCAACACTTTGGCACTTTCTCACAAATCCGTCCATAATATGGGTGGAAAGAGACACAAGATGGTCGATTGATGAGCGGTGACGACGAAAACCGCACTGGACGTTCGTCAATAGGTGCCTCGACTCCAACCACCACATAAGCCGCCCGTTAATCATGCGTTCCATCACCTTGCAGACGCAGCTGGTGAGGGAAATGGGACGATAACTGGAAGGAAGATGTGGGTCCTTTCCAGGCTTAGTTATAGGAATGACAGTGGCAACTCGCCAAGCGGTAGGAAATGTGCTGAAGCGGTAATAATGACGTCCCTGATTAAAATCTTATCAATCAAAGATATTATAAATAGTATTATAGATAGTGTGTGCAATTTATGTATATTCATGTTAGTTGCTAAGCTAATTATATATTGTATATGTGTAGAGTTTTTTCTTGGATAGTTGGCGTCAATATGCCGAGACCGAAGAGAAAGTGAATGGCGTTGTGCTAGGCGATGAATAGACGGCTAGTCACCCTTGGTAGGTTTTGTTATAAGACTTCTTTTGTGTATGAAAAAGGGTCGTCTATTTTACCTTCTATGGACTTTCATTTTTATTTAGCCTGCAAAAGGGAACAGTAGGAAAGATTGAACAATAGAGGGTGAAAATGGAAAGTGAACTAACAAAATTAAAATAAGGCAAAGTAGAAATCGGTTGAAAGTGACAGCTCAGGGAAGGGCCAATAAAGAATTTGAGATAGAGGGGCATGTACGCCCCTCAGCGAACAGGGAGAATTTTTTTGTGAAACAATGGTAAAAAGAGGAGAAGTTGGTCTAACAACGGGATGACGGAAATGTTGATAAAATGTGATTTTGGAAAGCCGTCGGGGGAAGTAAGTTTTGGAAAGCCATCGGGAGAGGTGGAGCTTTTGGCAAGCCTTCGTGATAGTAGAGTTTTGCAAGCCGTCAGTGAGTAAGCGAAGGGAATAGTAAATTCGGGATAGTAAGAATTGAGCATTCGTGAAAGTATATAGAATTGAGAAGTCGTGAGAAATAGATTTTTGGGGGCAGTAAGTTTCAAGCAGTCAAGGTGTAAAGAAAGAACCGGGTGGTGATAGATAGTCACTGAGTTAAGATAAGAGTCAAGTGATCTTGAAGTCCCATAGAACTTTGCAGACGACTTTGCATAGAACCAGCGACGCAAGCAAATTAACAATTCATCCACCGATTATAAATATTCCTAATATACATTTACGCAAAACTGTCACAAATTGGTCCCCAATGTGGTGCGTCTCGAGAAGCTGGAGGAAAAAAAAAAAGTCGGTGAAATATTGGGCGGAGTAAAAGCATCAAGACGACGCAGAAGACGGGCTACACTACTGAACCAGCATCGCAGATAGCGGGTGGCATAACAAGTGCAACCTGGGCGGCGCCAGCACGGGACTGACTTCACGACAACAACAACGCCTTCGCAGACGGATCAACTCTACACAACAACGAGAACGCCTTCGCAGACGACGACAGGAAGATAACTCCACCATCGGACAACTCCACACGACAACGAGAACGCCTTCTCAGACGACGGCAGGGAGATAACTTCACCATTGGCAGCAGAAAAAAAAAGTAGAAGGTACAGACAATTTCAAATTTTTATTTGTTTGTATTATTGTAAGCCTTGATAGGAAAAAGTATAACATATACTGCTCAGAAATAGAAAGACAGATGGAAGGGCAGGGAAGGTCAGATGTAATAGCTGTAGACGAAACAACAATGGAAACGGAAGTAGATAGTGTTAAGGACAAGGATCAGGATAAAAGGCATGATAACGTTAACACAATAGAAGGATTAAGCAGTGAGGATAGAATGTTGAGAATGATAGGGCAAATGATGCAGATGCAATTAGAGAAATTCACAGTAAATTAGAGAAATCTCAGGAAGAAATTAGCAATAAGTGGAGTAGTAAATTAGAGAAATCTCAGGAAGAACTTAGCAATAAGTTGAGCAGTAAATTAGAGGAATCTCAGGAAGGACTTAGCAATAAGTTGAGCAGTAAGTTAGAAAAATCTCAGGAAGAAATTCACAGTAAATTAGAGAAACCTCAGGAAGAAATTAGCAATAAGTTGAGAAGTAAATTAGAGGAATCTCAGGAAGAACTTAGCAATAAGTTGAGCAGTAAATTAAAGATATCTGAGGAAGAACTTCACAGTAAATTAGAGAAATCTCAGGAAGAGCTTCACAGTAGATTAGAGAAATCTAAGGAAGAATTTAGCAAGAGTTTGGATATATTAGAGAAGTCTCATGACGAGCTTAGCAGGAAACTTGAGAAAATAGAAAAATTACATGGCGAGTTTGATAAAAGGATGGAGAGGTCACAAAGGGAATTCCATGACAAGTTATGGAAAATTGAGGAGTCTCTTAATAACAAAGTTGAACAAAAACTAGATGAAGTTCAGAGGTAGCAATCAGACTTGTCGTCAAAGATTCAGGAGGGACAGAGTAAATGGAAAATGAGGTAGCTCACATTAGGCAAGATGTCAGTGAGATAAAAAAATATTATGACAAAATAGAAACGATAATAACTGAGATAGGAAAGGTTAGTGAAGATCTGAGTATGATAATTACTTCCAAGTTTTCAGGGTTAGAAGAGCACTTTTTTGAGTGATTTATTTATGTACGCTCTTTAACAGCTCAGGTCATCAGCGTCCCATTCAACTCAGGGCGTGAAACGGCCGACAAATTTTGCTCAGAGGCCTCTCTTTCAGGCTTGAGGTTCTTTTTCGTGCCGTAAATGTACGACACGGGACCGATGGCTTTATTTCCCTTCCGAAGGAAGCCATACACAGGATTTTTACTCCCCGAAAAAATCCGTCGGTCCTGGCCGGATTCGAACCCGCGATCTTGGGTTTAGAAGGCAAGTATGGTAACCACTATACCACCAGGGCCGACGAAAGAGCACGTTAACCTGGAACTCCGTGCTGTTAGGTTAATAGTTCAATCTCTAGATTCGAACCAGGGACAGTTAGCAAAGAGAATTGAAGAAGTGAGAGAGGATAGGAATAGTAATGTTGTAGAACCTAATGCAAATTCATGCAATGAGGGTAGTACTGTAGTAACGCCCCAAGTACGTCCGGACGTAAGGAGTGCGTCGGAGGCCAGTGAACCTCCGTGGAACCCCGCGGGCAGGGCCTTACCTGTGAATGTTCCAATACACGGCACGCCTACACACCCTTTGAATGTGCAGAGTGTCAATATGTCTGAAAGAAATGTACAAAGTTTCTGCATGCCTAATTTTCCATACAATCCATAGACAAACCAACTCAACGAAATCACCCCCCCCCCTTGAATTTTATGAGGAGCGAGGCGACAATGCCCGGATTTTTTTTTTATCGAAATGGAAGACCTCTTTCGAATAAAAAGCATCCCAGAAGAAATGAAAATTATTTTTGTTCGACGAAACTTAAGAGAACAGGCGGCAAATTGGTATAGGTTGGCATTATCTGACTTTAGCTCATATGACCAATTCAAGACACTTTTTATGAACAGATACTGGGGTCAATCACAACAGAAATTCATTCGATTGGAGCTATCTAACAGCAAATGCGACCCAAGAGCTGGAGTAAGCATGTTTGATTACTCTTTATCTATGTCGGTCCTGGTGGTGTAGTGGTTACCATACTTGCCTCCTACACCCAAAACGCGGGTTCGAACCCGGCCAGGATCGATGGATTTTTTCGGGCGTAAAAATCCTAAGTATGGCTTCCTTCGGAAGGGAAGTAAAGCCGTGGGTCCCGTGTCGTACATTTACGGCACGATAAAGAACCTCAAGCCTGAAATAAGAGGCCTCTGAGCAAAATTTGTCGGCCGTTTCACGCCCTGAGTTGAATGGGACGCTGATGACCTGAGTAGTTAAAGAGCGTCCATAAATAATTCAATAAAAAAAAAAACTCTTTATCTATGGGGAAAAATGTAAATTACTCGAACCTCCCATGTCGGACAGAGAATTGATTATATTGGTGACGAACCATTTGCCGGAGAGCATACGTAATCACCTGATCGTTGCGAAGCCGAGCACCTTCGCCGAAATGATAGAATTGCTTACAGCTTTCGACCTGCAAAGGAGTGGACGCCAAGACCAAAGGCGAGATAAAATGAGAACTCAGCATTACGGCGGGGATTATCGATTACGCGGCGAAAGAATGAATTACCAAGGGACGGGGGCATCGTCCCACAGAAATCGGGAGAATAGGCAGAACCAAGAAGACCACAAATTAACGCAATCTGGACATCTCGCCGAGGACGCAGCAACCGCGAGTACGCACCAAGATCACGCCCCTATCAGGATTTCAGGGATTCTGAGGACTTCCATAGGAGATGAAGAAGGGACTCTTTTTTTTTTTGAATTGTTTATTTAAGGACGCTCTTTAACATCGCAGGTCATCAGTGTCCCATTCTATTTAGGGCGTGAAACGGCCAACAAATTTTGCTCAGAGGCCTTTTCTTTCAAGCTTGAGGTTCTTTTTCGTGCCGTAAATGTACGATACAGGACCCACGGCTTTACTTTCCTCCCAAAGGAAACCATACTTACGATTTTTATGCCCGAAAAAATCCATCGATCCTGGCCGGGTTCGAACCCGCGACCTTGGGTTTAGAAGGCAAGTATGGTTACCACTACACCACCAGGACCGACAGAAGGGGCTCCAGGACGTGGCAGCAATCTACGAGATCGCCCCGTGATCCACGGAGGAATTGGGTTAACTACTCCGACAGACCAGAGCGACCACAGGAGGAAAGACACCATGAAAGACCACGTTCGCCAAACGTCACTAATCAACAAGATTTGACGCAAAATCCTCAATTAATGGGAAGACAACAGGAAAACGCCCACCCAGCTTGCCTCGGGCCGACTAGCGGGGAAAAATGGACAAGGCATTCCAATTGGACCAAGAATAATTACGCCGGAAAATGCCCGGATAAAGAAAAAGGCAGAAAAACTTCTCGCGAAAACAAAAAGATATAAAAACAGATGGATCCCTGTGGAAGGGGAATTAATCTTAGTAAAGGATAAAAAAAACTGTCTAGTTTACTTAGGGGTAGATATCACCGATTAGAACTACTGCACAAAGCCCATATGCCATTAAGAGGCAGTTCGGTGATCATACGTTCGAGATAGTGGACAATAAAAACAACAAAGGATAGGCGTATATCATAAGCAGCTATTACGTTCATACATAATTCTTAAAGAAAGCAACGAACATTACCTCTTATGGATTAGGTTTACCATTGGTTAGGTACGGAAAATTACGAGCAAAAGTCATAAACAAGATTATAATTAAATAAAGAAATTTGTATCAGGCATTAATTAGATTAACACATGAAAAATTACGGTATGCACGAGGATGAAACAATCACAGGATAATGTATTGACTGTGTTATATTGTAATAGAAATTTAAATTAAGCAAATTAAGAAAACAATCACGGGATGTTTGCAGTAATCATTGTACGGCTATAATATATTAATTAACATAAAACAAGTGATATGAACTAAAATGCAACGTTTCTTTGTAAAGTGAACAGTGAATCGATAACAAATCTGTGTACACTGTAAAACGAGTTATGGTCGTAAAACAACTCCATAAATAGTGCATTAAGTATTATCATTACGAACAATATGTAATGAGAAAATCAGAATAAATGTATGTTATGAAAATATAGAAAGCTACAGACTTTAGAAGAAAGCAATAATGACAAGATGAAATAGAAATAAGGATGACAATGTATACTGTACAGTGAGAATGACGATGTATTTGGTTAACTTAAGATTTCAAGGGACAAATAGAATAACCTTCCTTAATCTCTCTATTAAGGAACCTTATTATATGGCGCATGAGAAGCAGTAATAATGACGTACCTGATTAAAATACTACAGAATGTTAATCTTATCAATCAAAGATATTATAAATAGTATTACACATAGTGTAATATAAATTTAGAAGTTGTTATTAATTAATTAATTAATTAGAGTGTGTTAAAATTTATTTTTATATTGTTGAAGATTTTGTTATATTCATGTTAGTAGCTAAGTTATTTGTGTATTGTATATGTGTTGAGTATTTTCTTGGATAGTTGGCGTCAATATGCCAAGTCCGAAGAGAAAATGAATGGCATTGTGCTAGGCGATGAATAGATGGCTAGTCACCCTTGGTAGGTTTTGTTATAAGAGTCAAGTGATCTAGAAGTCCCATAGAACTTAGAAAGGCGATCCTTTGCAGAGAAACAGTGGCAGAAGGAAATAAACAGTTTCATCATCAGTCTTGTACTCTGCTTACATATTCCCTAGTTCCCGACAATTACTACCCGTTGACCTGAAAAGGTAACAAAAGATCCAGCTATATATATATATATATATATATATATATATATATATATATATATATATATATATATAAAAAAGAAGCTAGCCGAGGCAAATCGACGCATTGAGACAGCGGCGGGAGAGAAGAGGAACTTCATTGGATTTCAAAAATATTCTTAAATCATAATTAATTAACCCTCTCATCCATCATCTATCACCCTTCCTCCCCCCATTCAAAATCGTCGCGGTGCCATTGCACCAAATGAAATTAAAAGTCTCTAATAAAAAAGCATTACCTTCCGCTACTAAATTCTGTTATATAAAAACATGATCTGGCCCCGGTGCACAATGCCGAGATGTGGAAAGGGCATGCTCCAAATCCCTGGCGGTAAAAGGAACGTTATAGCACTCCTTGTGGCCGGAGGCAAAACAGAGATCTTTAGACTCAACCTGCTCCTATAATGCGCGAATGAAGCAGGGCGGAGCTCGAAACATCAGTGAAGGTGCGTCCTAAAATATTTGCAACGTCAATCGGAGTAGTAAGTACTCGATTTGAAAACCTAAGACCGCGTATAGGTGTAAATCTAGGTTTGTCCGCAACACGGCGTAGCTGTTCCCAAACTACAGATGAAGGCGTTATGCAGTTAAAAGAAGAGGTAAAAGCAAACCAAGACGCCCTTTTGTAAATCTAGGTTTGTCCGCAACACGGCGTAGCTGTTCCCAAACTACAGATGAAGGCGTTATGCAGTTAAAAGAAGAGGTAAAAGCAAACCAAGACGCCTTTTTGCTATCCTTAATGACTCGACGGCATCTGGCGCACAGTTGTTTATAGCGAATCATGTTTGCTGAAGTAGGGTGGCGACGAAAAACTCGTAAAGCACCTCGGCGTACACGCAGCGCATCCCGGCATTCATCGGTCCACCAGGGAACCAGTAAGCGTCTGGGGTGACAAGATGACCGGGGAATAGCGTTATCTGCGGCTGTGATAATGACCGTTTGGAGGTGCTAGATCACGTAGTCGATGGATGGGAAATGTAACCCTGAAAATGCGGCCAAAGGTCTAAAGAGAGTCCAATTCGCCTTTTCAATAACCCATTTTGGCTCGCGCTGAGAATGTGCGTTTGAAGAGAGTACATGTATCTGACACGGAAAGTGGTCACTAGAGTATGAGTCAGAGAGAACATTCCAAGTAAAATGTACAGAGAGTGAGGCACAACAAAAGGATAAGTCCAAGTGTGAAAAACTCTGAGTACTGTTTGAAATATATGTACGTTGACCAGTATTGAGCAGTACAAGATTGTGACCATCCAGAAAGTCGGCTAAAAGGCTCCTCTTGCACACTCCGTGTTGGAACCCCACAGGAGATGGTGCGCATTGAAATACCCCAAAAATAAGACAGGGGGCGGTAGCTGAGAAAAAAAGATAATCTAGATCAGCCTTGGTGACTGTACCAGACGGAGGCAAGTAAATAATGCAGATGGAAAAACTAAGGCCAGAGAAGTGAACAGTAGTGCAGCACCTTGTAAAGCAGTCTTGAGCCGTAACGAAGTACTGTACACGTCATATCTAATTAAAATTAAAACTCCGCCGTGAGCGGGAGTGCCATCTTCGGGAGGAAGGTCAAATCTCACCGAAGAGTAACTGCGTAAAGTAAAAGAATCTTGCTGGCGAAGTTTGGTCTCCTGGAGACACACAAGCGGAGAGTAAGTCGTACTTAAAAGTAACTCCAGGTCAGGTCTTCGACTACGGTGTCCACGCACATTCCATGAAAGAAAAGTCATTGTTAAAATGAGACAAAATAGATAAAACTTCCTCCTTACTTTTTAGTCGGCCCTGGACGAATCAATCGTCCCTTCTTCAATCGCGTGGGACTGGGTGGCTTATTTGGAGAAGGCACATCCTGCTCCATGATCTCCTCAGAGGGAGGGCTCTCCTGCTGAGAGGCATCCCCCGATTTCAAAACCTGAAATCAGTTGGATGTGGAAATAGGCGGTGACGGCGACCGTCTAGCGGGTCTGCTCCCATCATGGGAGCTGGATCTCCGAGGTGGAGAAGGGCTCTTTTTAATTTCAACACCAGTGGATGCTTTCAAGAAGTCAGTCCTTGTGTAGCCGGTCTTAAATTTAATTTCTGGAGCTTCTCAGTAGACCGCTTAGGAGGTCTGAACACGTTAAGAACCCGTGTAAAAACAAGGTCGCAGGACTGTAAACTGCTATCGCATTTCTTGACCGACGAAGAAGCCGCGGCGCTGTATTTGCCGGTCTTTGGCACAACGGATTGGCGAGATTGAAATCGCTTCCAGGCCTCGGTAAGGCAGACTTTTCCTTTGCCCGGATTTTCTGTATACAACGCTCCTCTCTAAATCGAGGGCAGTCGCGGGACGATGCCGGATGGTCGCCGCGGCAGTTGACGCAGACTGGAGTGGTAGTACATACTGCTTCACAGGTTGCACAGATGGGGTTTGCACTATTGCAAGAAACGCGTGTGTGGCCAAAGAATGGCACTGAAAACAACGCAACGAACTCGGTATAAATGGGCGCACTTCAATCACCTCGTAGCCCGCTCTAATTCTCTGCGGTAATTTGACCTTGTTAAAAGTTAGGAAAATAACACGGGCAGGCTGTAATTCTCCCTCTTTTCTGGACTGCACTCGATATACAGAAGTGACCCCTTGGTCTTCCAGACAAATCTGGATTTCCGAATCAGACATAGCGTGTAGTAACAACTCCTCGCGACGAATTCAAGGTCCTATGCTGCTCAACACGGATGGGATAGCCGTGGAATATCGTCGCCTTGAAGAGTGAGTTTGTTTGAGACAGACCAATTGTCTCCATCAAAAGAGAACCATTTCTCAAACGGGTGCACGACTTAACGGGTCCAGCTATGGTATCAAGGCCGTTCTGGATCACAAATGCGTTTACTCTAGAAAATGATGATAATGATGATGATGATGATGATTGTTTAAGGGGCGCACAACATCTAAGGTCATTAGCGCCCAAACACACTAAAAACAGCGCCAGAACTAAAAAGTAAATAGTTAACACAAATCAAATCTTAGGTTAAATAACAGTAGCACGTTGTGCAACAAAATAAAAACCCATAACAAATAACAAGTGGGTGTAATGGTCAACAAACAAAGGACTGGAATTAAAACAGCCGCAATAGCGAAAAACAACAGTCCTATAATGGTCTAAAAAGGGTCAATAAAACCCTATAACTAACAACACTACAACAAATAAAAACTGGTAGTCAAACATATCAGCAAAAGCTGAAAACAAACCAGTATTGTAAAAGTCCAAACTGGTAACAATAAAACCCCAAAACACTAACAAGGGCAATATACAACTCAAAGACTGGTACTAAAAACGATGCATCAAATACTGAAATAACAACAGTCTTAAAAGAGTCTAAAAATGCCGTCATGGATAAAAAGAGAACACCTCACACCTTGTTCCAAAAACCACAAGCACGGATAAAACGGAGCACTCGCTCAACAGCAACCACATCATCTGCAAGTAAGTCCTCAATTGAGGAGGGCAAACCTAGGCTATTTCTAAAAGCTGTCAGATGATGGCAATCAATTAAAATGTGACGCACTGTAAAGGGGCGGTAACATTGATGGAAAGCTGGAGCGGGTTGACCATTAAAAAGGTGACAGTGACTAAAACGGCAATGGCCAATTCTAAGACGAGCTAAAATTACTTTCTCGCGACGAACAGCGTGAGAAGAAGTCAACCAGTTAAAAGGGGCTGATTTACACTCCCGAAGCTTATTAGTGGTTAGTAAATTCCATTCATCGCGCAAGCGCGAGATTATGCCTCTACGTAATAAATGGTTAAAATCGCCAAAATAAAAACGTTGCTCGTCCTCAGCAGGGTCTAAAAGAGCGGATTTAGCTGCGACATCTGCGGCCTCATTACCTTTGAGTCCCACATGTCAAGGTACCCATAATAGTGTCACCCTGACGTCAGCGTAGAAAAGAGTTGACACTATATCCTGGAACTTCTGTACAAGGGGGTAGTGGTTGTACAGATTTCTAAAACTTAAAATTCCACTCAAAGATTCAGAACAAATAACAATATTCTCAAGACCGTGATCAGAAATAAATAAAATTGCCCAATAAATAGCATAGAGATCCGCCATAAAAATAGATGTCGCAACGTTAAGACCAAATGTAAAACATGCTCCATTGAAAACAAAAGCACATCCTACCCCTGTGTCAGATTTCGAGCCGTCGGTATATATAAAATTCCAGCCATTAAAAGAGGATTTGATCTCGCTAAAAGAACAACGAATAATATGTGCTGCAGTCGAAGATTTCGGACAGGACGTTAGCCCAAGATGAACGGGGGCCACTGCTAAAATCCAGGGGGGAGAAGAAGTTTCCCCGGCTAAGAAAAAAGCAGGTAACTCGAAGTCCAACGTCCGTAAAATCTCCCGAAAACGAAAGCCAGCAGGCTTAGGAGTAAAAGACCGAGCAGCATAAAAACCATCGAAAGACACATTAAAAAACGGCCCATTCGCGGGATGACGAAATTGCGCAGCTAAGCGCCAACCGGAGGCAGAAAGTAAAACATCCCTATAATAAAACAACGGAGGTTCTCCACACTCCGGACATAAACTTAACACAGGACTGGTGGGTAATGCTCCAATGGCAACAGGGATACCCCGGTGATGAATCTGGTTAAGGCGACGAAGTACAGAAGGTCGCGCTGAGCCGTAAATTACACAGCCATAGTCAGATTTGACCGGATGAGAGATAGATAAAAACGTAAAAGAACCGTCCGATCAGCTCCCCAGGATGTGCCACTTAAAACACGTAAAATACAAAGAGAACGTTCACACTTGCCTCTGAGTTGTCCTATATGCGATGACCAGCATAATTTCCTATCAAATATTATGCCTAGGAATGGAACTTCGTTTGCGAAAGCAAGAGCATCTGGGCCAAGATGGAGAGACAGAGATGGAAACTCCTTATACCGCCAGAAGTTCATGCAGACGGTCTTCTCTGCGGAGAAACGGAACCCGTGAATCACACTCCAAGCGTAAATGTGGTCGAGACAGCATTGGAGGCGGCGTTTCAAGAGACAAGTTCTCCGAGAGGAAAGATGGCAAAATCGTCAACGAACAAAGACGATTGTATTCCTGGCGGTAAATACTGAGTGATAAGAATTAATAGCAATGGCAAACAGTGTACAACTAAGTACCGAGCCCTGAGATACACCGTTTTCTTGAATAGAACTAAATGATAAAACTGATCCCACGCGAACATTAAAAACCCGGTCTTTCATAAATTCCTGAAAAAATACATATACGACCACGTATATGCCAATCGTGAAGCGTTTGGAGGATACGTCCGCTCCAGGAAGTATCATCCGCTTTCTCCACATCGAAAAATACGGCGATCGTTTGGCACTTGCGTACAAAACCGTCCATTATATGTGTGGTTAGAAACACAAGATGGTCGACTGAGGAACGATGACGCCGGAAACCACACTGAGCGTTCGTTAATAAATGCCTCGACTCTAACCACCACATAAACCGCCCTTTAATCATGCGATCCAACACCTTACAGATGCAGCTGGTGAGGGAAATCGGACGGTAACTGGAAGGAAGTAGTGGGTCCTTTCCAGGCTTAGGTATAGGAATGACGGTGGCCACTCGCCAAGCGCTAGGAAATGTGCCATTACACCAAATAAAATTAAAAGTATGTAATAAAAATGCCTTGCCTTCCGGTGATAAATATTGCAACCTAGCAACATGAATGTCATCCGGCACTGGTGCCCAGTGTCTAGAGTTCGTAAGAGCGTGCTCCAATTCCCTGAAGGAAAATGGAACATTATAGCACTCCTGCTGGTCGAGGCAAAAGAGAAACCCTTCGACAGAACCTGCTCCTTTAAAGTGCGAAAAGAAGGAGGGTAATTGGCGGAGGTCGAAACATCAGCGAAAGTGCGACCTAAAATATTGGCAACGTCAATCGGAGTAGTAACCACTCGATTCGATAACCTAAGACCGGGTATGGGCGTAAATATAGGTTTACCCGCAACGCGGCGTAGCCGTTTCCAAACTACAGATGAAGGCGTTGTGCGGTTAAAAGAAGAAATAAAAGCAATACGAGAAGCCTTTTTGCTATCCTTAATTTCTCGGTGGCTTTTAGCGCGCAGTTGTTTATAGCGAATCATAATTGCTGAAGTAGGGTGGCGACGAAAAACTCAGAGAGCACCTCGGCGTGCACGCAAAGCATCCCGGCATCCATCGGTCCACCAGGTAAACGGTAAGAGTCTGGGGTGACAAACGACCGGGGAATAACCTGATCTGCGGCTGTGATGATGACCGTACGGAGGTGCTCGATCACGAGGTTGATAGATGGAAATTCACACCCTGAAAATTCGGCCATATATCGCAAGAGAGGCCAATTCGACTTTTCAATGAGCCATTTTGGCGCGCGCTGAGAATGTGCGTTTGAAGAGAATACATGCATCTGACACGGAAAGTGGTCACTGGAATACAAATTGGAGATGATGTTCCAGGTAAAATGTACAGCACGTGAGGCAGAACAAATGAATAAGTCCAAATATGAAAAGCTGTGAGTGCTGTCAGAAAGAACAGTAGGTTGACCAGTATTGAGCAGTATAAGATTGTGACGAAGCAAAAAGTCGACGACTTAAAGGCTCCCTCTCGCACACTAAGTGGTGGAACCCCATAGGAGATGGTGTGCATTGAAATCCCCCAAAAGTGGGACAGAGTGTGGTAGCTGAGACAGAAGATTGTCCAGATCAACTATGGCGATAGTGCCAGATGGAAGTAAATAAATAGTGCAGACAGAAAAACTAAGGCCTGAAAAGTGTACTGTAGCTGCAGCAGCTTGTAAATGAGTCTGGAGCTGTAATGTAGTGCTGTACAAGTCGTGTCGAATTAAAATTTAACCTGCGCCGTGAGCGTGAGTGCCATCTTCGGGAGGAAGATCATATCTCACCGAAGAGTAACCGCGTAAAGTAAAATTATTTTGCGGGCTAAGTTTGGTCTCTTGGGGACACACAAGTGGAGAGTCAGTAGAGCGTAAATTTAACTCGAAGTCAGGTCTTCGACTACGGAGACCACGCACATTCCACGAAAAGATTGCCATTCTTAAAATTAGATAAAATACGTTTTAAAATTACCACCTTACTTTTTACTAGGTCCAGAACGATTCAAACGTCCTTTCTTAAGGCTGGTTTGCCTGGAGCAGGTACATCCTGCTCCATCACATCCGCAGAGGGGGAGCTCTCCCGCTGAGAAGCATCCACCGATTCCAACACCTGGAATCAGTTGGATGTGGGAATAGGCGGTGACGGCGACCGCTTAGTGGGTTTGTTCCCATCATGGGAGCGGGACCTCCGAGGAGAAAGGCTCTTTTTCTTCTCTACTTGAGTTGACGATTTTAAAAAATCCGTTCTCTTCAAATTCGTCCTGAACTTAATTTCAGGGGCATTAAAAACTACCGCTTTTGGCTTCACGGTAGGGCGCTTCGGAGTACTAGGCGTAGTTGGGACCCGTGTAAAGACAAGGTCGCAAGTCTGCGTACTGCTATCGCACTTCTTGACCGCAAAAGATGCTGCTGCGCTGTATGTGCCGGTCTTAGGCACAACCGGTCGGTGAGATTGATATTGCCCTGGGCTTGAGTAAAGGAAAGTTTTTCCTTTACCCGGATCTCCTGAAAAAGCATTCCTCTCTAAAACGAAGGCATTCGCGGGACGAGGCTGGATGATCGCCACGGCAGTTGACGCAGACAGGAGTGGATGGACATGCTCCCTCATGACTTCCTTGACCGCAGGTTGCACAGATAGAATCAGTACTCTTGCAGGATATGCGAGTGTGTCCAAAACGTTGACACTGAAAACATCGCAACGGGCTCGGGATATATGGGCGCACATCTATCAACTCGTAGCCCGCCTTTATCCTCTGCGATAATTCTACCCTGTCAAATGTTAGGAAAAGAGTACGGATCGGCTGTAATTCCCCTCTTTCCTTGCCTGAACACGATAAACAGAGGTGACCCCTTGGTCTTCCAGACAACTCTGGATTTCCGGGTCGGACATTCCGTCTAGAACCTTGGTGGTAACAACTCCTCGCGACGAATTCATGGTCTTATGTCTCTCAACACGGATGGGATAACCGTGGAGTAGCGTCGCCTTGAGCAACGAGTTGCTTTGAGACAGCCCAAGTGTCTCCACCAAAAGTGATCGGTTACGTAGACGGATACAGGACTTAATGGGTCCAGCTATGTATCAAAGCTCTTCTGAATCTTAAATGGATTTACCTTCGTAAAAGACTGACCATCTTTAATACGACAGAGCACTAAGTAGCGAGGAAATGACTTCTCGGATACTTCTTTAACGTCAACTATTTTTCTTGTCATTTGAAAATGATTATTATCGTGTGCCATAGCGATTTGATCCTCCACCATTGCAACTGTCTCCGATGGCAGGCTGCTTCCTGGGCGCCACCCTGGCTTAGGTTACTGGCTCTGGCCTGAACAAAGTAACCTGAGGGTCACACCTTCCTGTGTTTTGACAAAGGGACAAAATCGCCTGCAGGGAGTCAACAGCTCATGCATGGCCCTTCCCCGGGCCTGGCCCTTACCTGGGGATACGCTCCCGTCCTACATGATATCCCTGTGCTGGGATTTACGCCGTTACCCAGTCACGTTTTACCGTGCCAAACACGGGGGAACCCATCAGACGAAGAACAAATAAAATAATAAAATAGGCGAAATAAAAATGAGCCAAACGCGCAGAGCGCGGACCTGTGGGAGCAGCTGACGTGCCTCGGGATCGCTACGCCCCGTACCCGAAAGTTTGGGCCCCTGAGGGGAAGCTAGGCGGTTAGCTGACGATTGTATTACATACCAAGAGAACAGGAAAAACTCTGATATTTAAACTTCAGAACGATCTGCACGAGGGTATGGGGTAATATATTGTAAGGTAATATATTGACAAACAAAGGGAAAAATTATTCTAGGCTATTGTGCTAATGGGAAAATTGTTCTGCAAGCAAAACTCATAGGAATATACATATTTACACGAAAAGCTGCAATGGGAGGATCAGGCGTACTATATAATGCGAAAAGCATGGAAGAGTTTGCATTTCGTTAGGAGAGTGCTTCGAAAGGAAAGTGCGGTGTTGAAGTACAGGTCCATTGTTTGTCCGATAATGCAGTGTGGAGAACCTTGCTGCGACTCCTATGGGGAGAGAGATAGATTTCCCTCCAGAGGGCGCTGAGAACGGTAATCAAATTAGCGAAAGGAGGTAGAAGATGTATAGGTTCGAAAAGGTGTAGAATCTAGGATGTAATTCAGATGGCAGCTAGACGAAAAAAAAAAGCAAGACTTTGTGCACTTTATAAGGTGTATAAAAGTCAAAGTACATGACAGGATCTGGGACGCTCACTTAATATACCCTGATATCACTCAAGGAGAAATCATAAATTTATCAAAACTTTTCCCCGCCACTCGCAGCGTCAGCTCCTGACTTGGCTTCTATTTTCAATTTACCTCGTCCATCTAAATTTTACTCCGGTACTGCATTCCAGCAGCCCAATAGCAAATGTACCCCTTGTACTTCTCCTACTAGTAATATTGCGGTTCTTAATTTATCTTCTATTTCACTTTCTGATGCTGATACATTGATTTTACAAAAAGGATTATCTTTTGCCCCAACTCCCAAATTTAATCGCCTTAAATTTGTTTCTGGTGGCGTTAAATTTTGCCGTAATTTAAGATGGCGTTACTATTGACATACTAAATCTTCTCAGCCTACTTCAAATGTTACTCCTTGCCTTTTCAAGTTTCGTTCTCCCTCCAAACTTGAACCTCCTTCTTTACCTTCTAGCCGTCCTTTAGAAATGTTTATTAACAGATTTGAACTTCGATCAGTGATTCTAAATTTCTAGATAAGATCACTCCGAAATACAAATTAACTTTACGTGAGAAATCAGCACTTATAAGATTATCTAATAATCCTGATGTTATTATTCTTCCAGCTGATAAAGGGTCCTCAGTAGTACTACAGGACATTTCTTCTTACAATGCTGAAGCTTACCGACAGCTTGAGAATGTCACTTATTATGAACTATTGTCTTCCGATCCAACTGTCAAGTTTAATGAAGAAATAGCTTCTTTTATTACTTCTTCTGGCACAGCTGAAGGACTTAGTTCCCAAGATATCACTCTTCTTACTCCTCATATCCCTCGTACTCCCACCATATATTTTCTCCCTAAAATTCACAAAAAGAACTGTCCAGGCCGCCCAAAAGTAGCCAGCTTCGATTCCCCTACTGAACGTATTTCCGCTCTAGTAGATTGTTTTGTTACAGTCATTTGTTACTTCTAGGCCATCCTATATCAAAGATTCCTTCCATTTTTTGAGTTTACTTAAGAAAGTTGACCTTACGGCACATTCTGATATACTTCTTGCCACTATCGATGTGACGTCACTCTATATTAACATCCCCCATCATGAATGATTAGCTGCCGTTAAACATTTCTTGAACTCTCGAGTACCTCCTATCCCATCCACAGATTTCATTTGTCATCTTGCTTATCTGGTCCTCACTCTCAATGCGTTTAGTTTTGCTAATAAACATTATCTACAAATTAGAGGTACTGCGATGGGCACCAGAATGGCCCCGTCTTATGCCAATCTTTTTATGGATCGCTTAGAGGAGGAATTTTTTTAAGTCAGAACCTTTGGCACAATTATTATGGCTGAGATATATTGATGATATATTTATGCTTTGGACTCATGGCTCAGAATCTCTCGATCTGTTCCTTACTAATCTTAACTCAAATTTTCAGTTAAGTTCACTTCTTCTGTCTCTCCCAATGCTGCTACTTTCCTAGATATTGATATTTCTTTATGCAATGACTCATTTCTTACGTTTGTGCACATTAAGCCTACCAATTTACAACAGTATCTTCATTTTGATAGCTGTCTTCCCTTGCATATCAAAAGATCTATTCCTTTTTCTCTTTCAATCCGTGGTCATCGTCTTTGTAACAACTTTTCATCTCTTGACAAGTATATAAAAAACCTAACTCAAAAGTTCCAAAACCAAAATTATCCTTCCACTCTTTTAAAATCCCGTATAATCCCATCACACAAAACTTTCCAATGCAAACCTAAAACCCCTAACAAAAACTTCATCAATCTTGTTACTACTTACGTGCCTGGAATTAAAAGCATCAGAACTATTTTGAAAGAATGTCACGATACATTGTTAATGTATCCATCTTTAAATGATTTTTCTAAAATTGTACCCCGCCTTACTTTCAGAACACCCCCTAATCTTAAAAGTATATTTCGCCGTAACCTATCCTCTCCGAATTTACCACGTCCCTTTGCTGGCTGGTATCCTTGCCAACGTCCTAAATGTAAAACCTGTGCACTAATTATGCCGTGCAAATCATTCCATAGCCCTAATTTATCCAAGATATTTAACATTTCTTCTTTTGCTACCTGTTCTTCCAAGTACGTCGCATATGTTATCTTGTAAGCTTTGCAAAGCATTTTACATTGGTTTAACGTCTACTGTTGTTTCGCTACGCATGAACAATCATAGATGTTCTATTAAAACCAAGTCTCCCTTGCTGGTTTCCCAACCTGCCTTATCTCACTGTAAGGATTTTGATGATGCTTTTAGTCTAACTCTTATTGATGCTTTACCTACACAATGCTGTGAAAGTTTACTCAGAGATAGAGAAATGGCAGCTATATTTTTACATAAAGCGGGTATACCACGTGGTTTAAATCTTACATATTAGTTATTTTTCTTCCCACACTCTCATTTCTAGTTTCATCTGTTTCCATGCATAACGTTACCTTCGATACTCAATATTTACTTTTATCACTTTCGCTTGAAGAACTCGCAGTAGTTCGAAATATAGCAATTTCAAGTGTGACTCTTTCTCAGTGTTTTATCTTTATCTACTTTTATTATTAGTGTTAATTTATATATATAGTTAAAGAAGGAAACGTTCCAGGTCTAAGTTTAGGGCACTTCCCCGGCATTGCCAGTTATGAGGACTGAGGAAAACCTGAAAAAAACCCAGTCAGGGAGGACGGTCCTGATGGTATTCGAACCCAAGACCTCCCTTTCACGAGTCCGCGCCTTAATGACCTCGGCCACCCGTGGCGGTATTTCGTTCTTTAACAGAACCACCGATGATTGGAAAAATTACGTGCAGTCTTTGAGGGCGACCTCTAATAGTTAAAATTTTAAGAGAAACATATAATATAGTTAATATATCATCTTTTGTAGTATATGTATTTAATTACGTTAACATGTATAATTGTACGCACAATCTGTAAATATTGTAATTTCTTTGTTTGTCTACTGCCAGGGATGAAGCCCAATTGCAGATTAAATACATGCGCGCATACACAAAATATTATGCATCTTATCTCCAGTCGCCGAAAACGCGGATTTTTAAAATTATTTCATGACCTGACAGCAGCACATTTCAAATTATCAGCATCTCTTGTGCTCATCCGGCAACACCTAAACCTACCAAATCATTTGTACACAATTCCAAGAAAATGTGCAAATTCGCCGCATTGTTTGCCCAGCTTTGCGTTAGGACTTTTCCCTTCCTAAAGCTTATGTTTTATTATTGCACGAATTTCATGTTTCATTTTGAACTCTTGTTTAAAAATTTAAGTAGGAAAATAGCTCTCACAGACCAAACTACGTAACACTTTCTAACCATGTACATTCATCACCACATTGCCGAGGTAACATTGAAAGCAATCTAGTACTATCACCTTGCGCTTGCATGGACTCTTCAACCAGCCCTCGTAAAAAGTTATTAAAACAAGAAAAGTAAAATTATAAATATGCATGTTTTTCAAATTCAAGACGACTGCCGCTTTGGTTTTTATGGTAGTCAGTCGAAAAACTTATTTCACAAACATACGATGTTGTAAATAATGATAAACATTTAAGATCTACTGTTTCTTTCCTTTACTCCATAAATGGATCTATGCTTTGGCAAAAAGTTTTAGTTTCAACATTATATCAGGACATAATTAAAGTTTTTCCTTAATTTTTGTTGGAAGTTCAACCAACTTAACCTCATTGTCTAGAGTAATTGCAATTGATTTCAATTTCTTAAGGAAAATGTATAAAACAACATTTTTTGAAGAATTTAAAAACTTATTTGCATGTTCTCAGGGAAAAAACCAGAACGTGACATGGAGATAAAATGTTCTATAGGTTCTTGACTATGGACACTATTGTTAATTGGCATCGAGAATTAATCACAGTTCCCTATAAATCAATTGATTTGATCTCTGTTATTTTGTTAATATCTCAGCTTTGCAATCTACCACCCAAAGAGTATGAATGTTCGAAAATACCAGCAAGGAGGGCGAGTGTAAGGATTCAAAGAGCATCAGCGCCGTAACGATGAAAGTTCAAAGTACTAGAAAGAATGATTAAGAAAACATTTTGCACTTTTTCCTTGTTTTGAACGTTGGATGACTTCAACTGTTTTTTTTTTAGCAAGATTGTCGATTTTACAGATAATTTTACTTTTTAAAATAGGATAGAGAGGTCAGTAGTATGTATTATGAATTAAGTCAACGGATTAACGATAAATCCACCACCAGAGCGCTAGTGTCGCTCTCTTAATCCCCCGGGTTTTCGCCTTAATCCCAGGATTATCGTTAATCCTAACGATTAAATCCACAATAGATTTTTACAAACCATCCCCGGATTATCGTTAATCCACAATCGATTTTCACAAAAATGTATAATCTTGCCCACGCAAATTATCGTGTTAACCCCCCCCCGGATTATCGTTAATCAAAACAGATTTTTACAAAAATGTATATCAGGCGCTTGTGTGGCGGATTATCATAATAAATCATATTTTATTAAAAACAAAATGGCGACGGTCATTACACATGTTTAAGTACAGTCCGCGCTCATACGGGGCTATCGTGATAAACATATTCTTTTTCTGGGGGATGGGGGTGGATGGCTTAAGAAGTGTTAATTCTTTGGGGGAACTATGCATATATTTAAATACAGCTATGAGTCTTACAGTATTTGTTGCAAAAAAAAAAGATTTTCAAAAACAACTATTGTTAAAAATGCAAAACTGTATTGTTTTAATAACAAACTGTATTTATTAAACGCAAAAGTGTATCGCATTACTGTAATGTTCAATATAAATACATTTTTTTTTGTTAAAAATTCAAAGTGTATTGTTTAACTGCAACTTTAATGTAATTAAAGCAATCAACACACACACAATTGCAGCACGTAATAAAATAAATTCTAAAATCGTACCTTATGTTTCGGCCGAGAACACCCTTCATTTCGAAAGGGGCGGTAATCATCGCCACTACATAACATGCTTGCTGGACTGTCATTCAGAGACTGGTATTCAATTTAGACCAGGTTGTTGTTGTGAACTTTAAATAGTTAACTTTCACCATCTCCTAACAAGTTTTCGCTGTGAGATGTAACCGATTATCGGAATTGTTCGGTCTTTTTATACATCTCCCCACCCTTCACCAAGCCCACTTGGATATTATGGCCAATGAAGACTTATGTTGTGAAATGTTTTCTTAGGCAAAAACTATTGTTACAGTAACCTTGTCTGTGTCCTACAAATAGATGAAATTTTATATTTTACTTAGGAAAGGGAAACGTTTTCTATAGCTCTTACATACATTATGCCCACACATATTATTTCACGTTTTATAGGACGTATGCATTTTGTCAACCTTTACATATTTGCTTTTCCTTCATTTTTTGGAATGATTACAGCATTGTTTTCACACTATTGATAGTATATAACAGTATTCAACATCTATTTTCTTAAAATAATGTGTATGTGAATACGAGCATTGCAGCGGAATTCCTTTCCGATTGAGTTCTTTCAATTCAAACTGTAGGTTAAGGCTGGACATTGAATTTTTCGCACCGGCTAGAATATATCTAAAAATATTTAAACATCATATTAAACTTAATTTAACGCAAGCCGTATCTTATCGACCTTAAAAGTACAAACAATTTTTTTCTTTGCATTATATTTTCCTATTTTATTATATGGTTTGACAGCGAAGTGAAAGAAAATTAAATATTTCCCATTCAACATCAATTAAACTTTGTTTATGATATTTCCCTATTAATGAATAAATCAATTCATTTAATCAATTAATGAATATTAACAATTAATTGATTCATTAAATCAATTTAATATTAACAGCAACCAGTTGGAATTATCCTCACATTTATATTAAAATAAAAATGACATCTCTATCGTAAGGTATGCAAATGCGACAAGATATTATCAGTTAATGAATTTTATATATATATATATTATTGTAATGTTCTCTAAAACTATTTAATATTAACAACAACCGATGAATGGCTTTAGTGAAAAATATAATGTAATTGTTATGTAATTTATTGTAATGTAACTTAAATATATTTAAAATCGACCTTAAAAGAACAAGCACTTTTTTTCTTTGCATTATATTTTGCCCATTTTATTATATGGCTACACAGCGAAATGAAGGAAATTAAATATTTCGCACCGCTATTTACTACGTAAAGCATATCAGCTCGACGGACATCTTTGCTTCGGTCACGTGACCAGACTAGTTTCTTCCCCCCCACCTTTTCACAACCTCACCATACGGCCGCAGATATTTTTCCTTACTAATGAGCCAGACGTCTGATGGAGAGCAGGTTCTGGCCGAACTCGCTTATTTCGCCACGGAGCGATCGACTTTTGGTGTGAATACTGACATGAGATATATGTTATCACGACTTTTTTCTGTAATAAACAACCATGTGGAAGGTTATAATTTAATTTGTGAATATACGTTCTCCTTAAATGTAACAAACGTAATCCCATTTTGCATTCAGTTGAGAAACGATTACACAATTGAAAGATAATTTAATTTTTTTTTTCAAAATGAAGAACTTAATTTATTTCTCACATTATAATGCCTTTTGTCAACTATTTCACATATTCATACCCTTGAAATAATTTTATCCGAGTAAACAGGCTGTTATGTCGGAAAACGAAAACGGAGTATGCGTAACCTTGTAGCACAAATGAAAGCGAAATCTTGTTGGGAGATGGTGAAAGTTAACTATTTAAATTTCACAACAACCTGGTCTAAATTGAATACCAGTCTCTGAATGATAGCGCAGCAAGTATGTTATGTAGTGGCGATGATTACCGCCCCTTTCGAAATGAAGGTGTGCTCGGCCGAAACATAAGGTACGACTTTAGAATATATTTTATTACGTGCTGCAATTTTGTGTGCGTGTGTGTGTGTGTGTATGTTGATTGCTTTAATTACATTAAACTTGCAATTAAACAACACACTTTGCATTTTAACAAAAAAAAATGTATTTATATTGAACATTACAGTAATGCGATACACTTTTGCGTTTAATAAATACAGTTTGTTATTAAAACAATACAGTTTTGCATTTTTAACAACACTTATTTTTTCAACAAATACTGTAAGACTCATAGTTGTAATTAAATATATGCATAGTTCCCCCAAAGAATTAACACTTCTTAAGGCATCCACCCCCACCCCACAGAAAAAGTATAGGTTTATCACGATAGCCCCGTGTGAGCGGGGCCTGTATTTAAACATTTGTAACTACCGCCGCCATTTTGTTTTTAATAAAATGTGATTTATTATGATAATCCGCCACGCTAGCGTCTGTTATACATTTTTGTAAAAATCAGTTTGGTATAATGATAATCCGAGGGGGGGTAACAAGATAACCCGCGGGGGCGCGATTATACATTTTTGTAAAAATTTATTATGGATTAACGATAATCCGGGGGATTATTTGGAAAATCGATTATGGATTAAATCGTTAGGATTAACGATAATCCGGGGGATCAAGAGAGTCGCTCTGTTGCGACTCTCCAGCGCTCGGTGGCGGATTTATCGTTAATCCGTTGGCTTAATCATAATACATACTACTGAGATCGCAACAAAAGTCCCAAATAAAAACGGATTGCGCCTTTAATAAGTGTGGGAACCATTAGTAAAGTGGTTGGGGGAAGCAGCCCAGTTTATTATTATTACATAAAGTGTCAACAGTGCGTGTCAATTTCTCTACTTGAGCATTTTTGGCACCAATGAGCAATGAGGAACGTGTCAGTTTTTTTGATTGATTTATTTATGGACCTTCTTTAACATCTCAGATCATCAGCGTGCCACTCAACTCGGCGTGAAACGGCCGACAAATTTTGCTCAGAGGCCTCTCTTTCAGGCTTGAGGTTCTTTTTCGTGCGGTAAATGTACGACACGGGACCCAAGCTTTACTTCCGTTCCGAAGGAACCCATACTTAGGATTTTTACGCCCGAAAAAATCCATCGGTCCTGGCCGGGTTCGAACCCGCGTTCTTGGGTGTAGGAGGCAAGTATGGTAACCACTACACCACCAGGACCTACAACGTGCCAGGTGAGTTATTAAACTTTTTTTTTTTTTTTTTTTTTTTGCATTTGCAAGCCAAATAACTGTGGCAAGTGCTGTCTTTTTAAACGTAACATGTGCAAATACGTTTTACATATTACATTATTGACTTCAATATCTTACACTCTGTAATATTTTTCCAGTGCACCGTTTAAAGCAATGGTTCCAAACTTAGTGCGGGCGCGACCCCCCCCCCCCTTCCGTATTTAAGCCTTCCGAGAATAAAGGGTCCTGTGACATCGAAAAGAGCTACAATTTATTCGAAACTTGTGGATACCGTCCAAAGAATGACTAAAATAGAAGTATAATGAGTAACAAAATACGAAAAATTCCCGAATCATATCCACTTGTATGTACCTAGTACCACTGCGAACAGCTCAGTAGAAATGAACAATTACGCTTGCGCGGTCCTTGCTAATATCTTCGAAAACTTAAACAACAGCGAATAGTAATTCGCAGGACCGAAATATTATTGTAATAACAGCCAGGAATAAATCTTGAGATTTATTAAAAATGGAGTTAAAGGTCAACAATACTCAACATAAATTGATCGCCTCCGTGGTCTAGTGGAAACGTTTGCACTAATGCGTTGGTCTTGGGTGAACTCCGGTGAAGTTGTCTCGGAGTTTTTCCCTGAGATAGGTATAAGGCGCCAAAGACTCATTTGCGCCATCATTAATTCATTTCATTTATTTCTATAAACACCTACAATATTAGTCTACAAAAGCAACGAAAAGACCAATGCAGTCAAAATGACAATAAACAAGCATAAATTTTACAAATTTAAATTTCCTCCAGCATATTAAAAAACTCAAGAAATTACCTACGTGTGATACAGAAAACTTCGGGACATGCACAAATTTAAAAGGTGTTTTGAGTATCAATCAGAAGAAACTTAAAATAATTGTGATATTGAAACTGTTTTCAGGTACTTGCGCCCAAGTGACTTAATGTCGAACAAATATGACAGAAAAATCAGTTGACAAACTCGTATGCATTTATTGATGGAATGCTAATTCCCAAGAGTACATCAATTTTGAACCTTAAAAAAATAAATAAAAATAAAAAAATGCAAGCATGCGCTTACAAAAGACCTTAAAGTTGATGCAATTTGTTACCTTGTATTTATGCAAATAAGTTTTTTGTCTATTATGATTATCAAAACTAAGAACCAGAACTTTAAAATATTATGGTGCATCTCTTGAATACAGAGCCGACGGTTGAGAAGCTACATAGTCTTTGAAAAACGGGAACATTTACCCCATCAACTAACAGCATTTTTTGATTACGGAAAAATATTGTGTTCAGTTTTATGTTTCTATGTAAAAAAATACCGTTTATTTATTACTGCGAATTACACTCTTTTGAAAACACCGCTGTTAAAGTTTGTCTGGAAATTCACATTGTTGATTTTCGCCAAACTTGTTTAGGCGTGTTATGGTTCATGATTGCAGGATATATCTTTTCGCGACTCGAGGAGAAAAAAATGTCTCTATTTACTTTTTTTATTTTTGTAAAATACCCATCTTACTTTACGCTTTATTCCCCCTGCTTAGAAGGTATGTAAGAATAACCGGAGTAGAGCCTGTACTCTAATTGGAAACTTAACATCGTCATACTGAAGGAATCTCAAAAACCCAGGATATTATTTACAGAGCGCTAAAACATACATCACAAAATAGTGACAATAAAAGAGCCCTATGGCCACAAAGTAGGTATAAACAAATTACAACTTAACTGTTTACGGCACTACTAACTATAGTTCTAAACAAAAGCTGTTATCGTTTCAGGCATCTTGATGGAAAAAATGAGGTAGGTACACTTGCAGCTTATATAGGAAAATTGCAGAAGCGCTTTTCCAGCTGCAGGCGAAAAATTTTATTTATTTTTGGAGAGATGATGATGATTAATGTTTAAGGGGCGCACAACATCTAAGGTCATTAGCGCCCAAACACACTAAAAACTGCGCCAGAACTAAAAATAAGTAGTTGACACAAATTACGTCTTAGGATAAATAACAGTACCACGTTGGGCAACAAAATAAAAACCCATAACAAATAACAAGTAGGTGTAACGGTCCACAAAGGACTGGTATTAAAAAAAAACGCAATAGCGAAAAACAATAGTCCTATAATGGTCTAAAAAGGGTCAATAAAACCCTATAACCAGCAACACTAGGACATATAAAAACTGGTAGTAAAACACATCAGCAAAAGCTGAAAATAAACCAGTATTGTAAAAGTCTAAATTGGTAACAATAAAACCCCAAAACAGTAACAAGGGTTATATATAACAACGCAATAAAAGACTGGTACTAAAAACAATGCATCAAATGCTGAAACAACAACAGTCTTAAAAGCGTCTAAAAATGCCGTCATGGATAAAAAGAGAACACCTCACACCTTGCTCCAAAAACCACAAACACGGATAAAACGGAGCACACGCTCAACAGCAACCACATCATCTACAAGTAATTCCTCAATAGAGGAGGGCAAACCTAGTCTATGTCTAAAAGCTGCCAGATGATGGCATTCAATTCAAATGTGACGCACTGTAAAGGGGTGGTCACAGTGGGGGCAAGCTGGAGCGGGTCGACCATTAAAAAGGTGAGAATGACTAAAACGGCAATGCCCAATTCTAAGACGAGCTAAAATTATTTCTTCGCGACGAACAGCGCGAGAAGAAGTCGACCAGTTAAAAGGGGCGCATTTACATTCACGGAGCTTATTATTTGGGAGTAATTCCCACTCCGCGCGCCAGCGCGAAAAAATGGCTCTACGTAATAAATGTATAAAATCCCCGAAATAAAAACGCTGCTCGTGCTCAGCAGGGTCTAAAAGAGCGGATTTTGCTGCAACATCTGCGGCCTCATTTCCTGGGATTCCGACGTGCCCAGGCACCCATAGCAGTGTTACCCTGACGCCAGCGTCGTAAAGGGTTAAAACTGCATTCTGGACCATCTGTACAAGGGGGTGGAGGTTGTACAGGTTTCTAAAACTTACAATGCCACTCAAAGAATCGGAACATATAACACTGTTCCCCAGCCCGTGATCAGAAATAAATAAAACCGCCCGATAGATAGCATAAAGCTCCGCCATAAAAATAGATGTTGCAACGTCAAGCCCATACGTAAAACTAGCCCCATTAAAAACAAAAGCACATCCTACACCTGTGTCACATTTAGAGCCGTCGGTATATATAAAATTCCAGCCATTAAAAGAGGATATGACCTCGCTAAAAGAACAACGAATAATATGTGCTGCGGTCGAAGATTTCGGACAGGACGTGAGCCCGAGATGAACGGGGGCCTCTGCTAAAATCCAGGGGGGAGAAGAAGTTTCCCCGGCTAAGAAAAAAGCAGGTAACTCCATGTCCAACGCCCGTAAAATCTCCCGAAAGCGAAAGCCAGCGGGCTTAGGAGTAAAAGACCGAGCAGCATAAAAACGATCAAAAGACACATTAAAAAACGGCCCATTCGTGGGATGACGAAGTTGCGCAGCCAAGCGACAACCGTACGCGGCCAGTAAAACATCCCTACGATAAAACAACGGAGGTTCTCCAGACTCCGCACATAAACTCAACACAGGACTGGTGGGGAATGCCCCAATGGCAACACGGATACCCCGGTGATGAATCGGGTTCAGGCGGCGCAGAACAGAAGGCCGCGCAGAGCCATAAACCACACAGCCATAATCCAGTTTGGTCGGATCAGAGATCCGTAAAAACGTAAAAGTATAGTCCGGTCAGCTCCCCAAGATGTGCCACATAAAACACGTAAAATGCAAAGAGAACGTTCACACTTGCCTCTGAGTTGCGCTATATGCGATGACCAGCATAATTTCCTATCGAACACCAAGCCAAGGAACCTAACTTCATCTGCGAAAGAGAGTGCGTCTGGGCCAAGATGGAGCGAAGGTGGAGGATACTCCTTGTGGCGCCAGAAGTTCAGGCAGACGGTCTTCTCTGCGGAGAAACGGAACCCGTGAGAGACACTCCAGGCGTGAAGGCGGTCGAGACAGCATTGGAGGCGGCGTTCCAAGAGACAGGTTCTCCGAGAGGAAAGATAGATGGCAAAATCGTCCACAAATAACGACGATTGTATTCCTGGCGGTAAACACTCGGTGATAGAGTTAATCGCAATGGCAAATAGTGTGCAACTAAGTACCGAGCCCTGAGGTACGCCGTTCTCTTGAATAAAATTAGACGATAAAACTGATCCCACGCGAACATTAAAAACCCGGTCCTTCATAAATTCCTGAATAAAAACAGACATACGCCCACGTATGTTCCAATCGTGAAGCGTTCGGAGGATACCGCCTCTCCAGCAAGTATCGTACGCTTTCTCCAGGTCAAAAAATACGGCAACCGTTTGGCACTTGCGCACAAAACCATCCATTACATGGGTAGTTAAAGACACCAGGCGGTCGATTGAGGAACGATGACGCCGGAAACCACACTGGGCGTTCGTTAATAATTGCCTCGACTCCAACCACCACATGAGCCGTCCGTTAATCATGCGTTCCATCACCTTGCAAACGCAGCTGGTGAGGGAAATCGGACGGTAACTGGAAGGAAGATGTGGGTCCTTTCCAGGCTTAGGTATGGGAATGACGGTAGCCAATCGCCAAGCGCAAGGAAATGTGCCGTTACACCAAATAAAATTAAAAGTTCGTAATAAAAATGCTTTGCCTTCTGCTGGTAAATGCTGCAACATGGCAACATGAATGTCATCAGGTCCCGGTGCGCAATGTCGAGAGGTAGAAAGGGCATGCTCCAGTTCCCTGGCGGTAAAAGGAACGTTGTAGCTCTCCTGATGGTCGGAGGCAAACGAGAAACCTTTCCTCTCAACCTGCTCCCTTAATGCGCAAAATGTAGCCGGGTAATTGGCGGAACTAGAAACATCAGCGAAGGTTCGCCCTAAAACATTGGCGACGTCAATCGGAGTGGTGAGCACTCGATTTAAAATCCTAAGACCGGGTATAGGTGTAAACCTTGGTTTGCCAGCAACGCGGCGTAGCCGTTCCCAAACTACGGATGAAGGCGTTGTGCGGTTAAAAGAAGAGGTAAAAGAAATCCAAGAGGCCTTTTTGCTATCCTTAATGACTCGGCGGCATTTGGCGCGAAGTTGTTTGTAGCAGATCATATTTGCTGAAGTAGGGTGGCGACGAAAAACTCGGAGAGCACCTCGGCGTGCACGCAATGCATCCCGGCATTCATCGTTCCACCAAGGAACCGGTAAGCGTATGGGGTGACAAGACGACCGGGGAATAGCCTTATCTGCGGCTGTTATGATGACAGTACGGAGGTGCTCGATCGCGACGTCGATAGATGGAAAGTCACACCCTGAAAATTCGGCCAAAGATCGATAGAGAGTCCAATTCGCCTTATCAATGAGCCATTTTGGCGTGCGCTGTGAATGTGCGTTCGGAGAGAGTACATGGATCTGACACGGAAAGTGGTCACTGGAATGTAAATCAGAGATGACGTTCCAGGTGAGATGTACAGCAAGCGAGGCAGAACAAATGGATAAGTCCAAGTGCGAAAAGCTGTCAGAGAGAAAAGTAGGTTGACCAGTGTTGAGAAGTATAAGATTGTGATTTAGCAAAAAGTCAGCTAAGAGGTTACCTCTTGCACACTCCGTGGTGGAACCCCATAGGGGATGGTGTGCATTGAAATCCCCCAAAAGAAGAACAGGGGGTGGTAGCTGAGACAAAAGATCGTCCAGGTCAACTAGGGTGATGGTTCCGGACGGAGGTAAATAAACATTGCAGACAGAAAAACTAAGGCCAGAAAAGTGAACTGTAGCTGCGGCAGCTTGTAAAGGAGTCTGGAGCTGTAGTGAGGTGCTGTACACGTTATTGCGAATTAAAAGTAAAACTCCGCCGTGAGCGGGAGTGCCATCTTCGGGAGGGAGATCAAATCTCACCGAAGAGTAACCGCGTAAATTAAAAGATTCGCTTGGGCGAAGCTTAGTCTCTTGGAGACATACAAGCAAAGGGTCAGTTGAACGTAAAATTAACTCGAGGTCAGGTCTTCGACTACGGAGACCACGCACATTCCACGAAAGGATAGCCATTGTTAAAATTAGATAAAAGAAGCTAAAAATTTACCACCTTACTTTTTGGACGGTGCAGGGCGAAACAAACGTCCTTTTTTCAGTCGCGTGGGACTCGGTGGTTTTGAAGGAGCAGGCACATCCTGCTCCATCACTTCCTCAGAGGGAGGGCTCTCCCGCAGAGAAGCATCCACCGATTCCAAAGCCTGGAATCGGTTGGATGTGGGTATAGGCGGCGACGGCGACCGCCTAGCGGGCTTGCTCCCATCATGGGAGCGTGACCTCCGAGGAGGTGAAGGGCTCTTCTTCTGCTCTACCTGAGTTGATGACTTTAAAAAATCTGTTCTCGTAAAACTCGTCCTGAACTTAATATCAGGGGCATTAAAAACAACAGCTTTGGGCTTCACGGTAGAGCGCTTTGGAGAACTAGGCGTAGGTTGGACCCGTGTAAACACAAGATCGCAGGTCTGCGTACTGCTATCGCACTTCTTGGGCGCAAAAGAAGCTGCTGCGCTGTAGGTGCCGGTCTTAGGCACGACAGGTTGGCGAGACTGGAATCGCTTCCGGGCTTCAGTAAAGGAGAGTTTTTCCTTTACCCGGATCTCCTGGATACAGCGCTCCTCTCGAAAACGAGGGCAATCGCGGGACGAGGCTGGATGTTCACCGCGGCAGTTGACGCAGACAGGAGCGGATGGGCATGCTCCCTCGTGACTTGCTTGGCCGCAGGTTGCACAAATGGATACGGCAGTTTTGCACGATATGCGAGTGTGTCCAAAACGCTGACACTGGAAACATCGCAACGGGCTAGGGATATACGGGCGCACTTCTATCACCTCGTAGCCCGCCTTGATCCTCTGCGGCAAATCGACCCTGTCGAATGTGAGGAAAAGAGTCCGGGTCGGCTGTAATTCCCCCTCTTTCCTTGCCTGTACACGATATACTGAGGTGACCCCTTGGTCTTCCAGACAGCTCTGGATTTCCGGGTCGGTCATTCCGTCTAGAACATTTGTGGTCACAACTCCTCGCGACGAATTCATGGTCTTATGTTTCTCGACACGGACGGGATATCCGTGGAGTAGCGTCGCCTTGAGCAACGAGTTGCTTTGAGACAGGCCTAGTGTCTCCACCAAAAGTGATCCGTTGCGTAGACGGGTACAGGACTTAACGGGTCCAGCTATGGCATCAATGCCCTTCTGAATTTTGAATGGATTTACGGTCGTAAACGACTGATTCTCTTCAGTACGACTAATGACTAAGTAACGAGGGAAAGACTTCTCGATTACTTCTTTTGCATCAACTCTTTTACGTTTAAAATGTAAAGGATTATTTTCCAGTACCATAGCGAATTATTCCTCCAGCATTGCAACCGTCTCCGATGGCGGGCTGCTTCCTGGGCGCCACCCCGGCTTAGGTTACTGGCTCTGGCCTGAACAAAGTAACCTCAGGGTCACACCTTCCTGTGGGCTGACGAAGGGACCCAATCGCCTGCAGGAAGACTACAGCTCATGCAATGGCCCTTCCCCGGGCCTGGCCTTTACCAGGGGATACGCTCCCGTCCTACATGATAACCCAGTGCTGGGAGTTACGCTGTTACCCAGTCACTTTTTACCGCGTCAAACACGGGGGCACCCATCAGACAAAGAACAGGGAAGTAGGACAAATAAAACAATAAAAGAGGCGAAATAAAAAGGAGTCAAACGCGCTAAGCGCGGACCTGAGGGAGCAGCTCGGGTGCCTCGGGGTCGCTACGCCCCGTACCCAATAAATTGGGCCCCTGAGGGGTTTTTGGAGAGAAATTACCCCCCCGCTATAATTTCAATAAGCATAGGATTGATTGCAAGGTTTTCTGATACGACACCCACGTGAGTGGGAGGGAAAAAACTGAAGGTTGCAAATTGTAGACTAAATGGAACTGAACTCAATAAAAATTTTGAAAATCTTCTCTATTAGCAACCAATAGAGCTGAGCTGTCCAAGTCGTGTTTACAACATGGATGAAACGGAGTGTAAAATGCATTCACAAGTTCAGAAAGCCACAGCAAATAAAAATTATCCAGCACTGTATAACAAGACTGGCAGAGAAAAGAAAGAAAACACCGTTATCATATTTCAATACTGAATGCTATCTGTGAGACTGATTCTAAAAGTAAGTTTTCATTTTTTTTTTTGTACTCTAAAAAACAATGTGATGATGATTATTGCTTAAGGGCGCAAAACAGCTATGGTCATTAGCGCCCAAACACACTACAACTGCGCCAGAATGAAAAAAAAAACATAAAATCAGCGCACAGATTAATAAATAGTAGCATATTGTGCCATAAAATAAAACTCCATAACAAATAACAAGGGTAAAATGTTCAATAAACAAAAACTGGTGCTAAAACACAGTGGCAAGAGCGGAAAACACAAGTCATATATTGGTCTAAAATTGTAGCAATAAAACCCCAAAACAAACAGGGTAATATGGGCTACAAAAAATAAATACTGGTAGTTAAACGCATCAGCAAGAACTGAAAACACGCCAGAATTATAAAAGTCTAAAATGAAAACAACAAAACCCCAAAACAAATAACAAGGGCAATACGCAACACAACAAATAAAGACTGGTACTAAAACGAAAAAACAAGTCTTCAAATAGCCTTAAAATGCCGTCATGAAAAAAATGATAGAAACCTCTCACCTTGCTCCAAAAACCACAAACACGAATAAACCGGAGGCAAAGCCAGGGAAAGGCTAAAAGCTGCCACATGATGGCATTAAATTAAAAGGTGACGTACAGGTGGTCAGTGAGAGCTAGCTGATGATGATGATGATTATTGTTTAAGGGGCTCACAACATCTAAGGTCATTAGCGCCCAAACACGCTAAATACTGCGCTAGAATGAGATAAGTAATAATCTACACAAGATCTGTGTAGAAGATAAACACAGTAGCCCTGTAGGCATTAAAATGCAAACCCCAAACCAAATAACAAGGGTAATAAAAATAACAACAAACTAGATCGTTACTAAAAACTCAGCTGCAAGGGCTGAAAACACAACAGTCCTTAATAGCCCAAAAGGTAACCATATAAACTCCAAAAACAAATAACAACGGTAAACTGGTGAACACACAAACAGCGGGTAGTAAAACTCAACCGCACGAGCGGGAAAAAAAAATTCTAATAGCCCAAATTTGGACAGTAAAAACCCCAAAACTAAAACAAAGGCAATATGGGCAACAACGTGTAAAAACCGGAGGTAAAGCGCAAGCAAGAGCTGAAAAAACAAAATGCTTATAACGGTCTAAAACGGTAACAATAAAATCCCAAAACAAACAACAGGGCAATATGCAACACAACAACGTAAAGACTGTACTAAAAAGATGCAGCAAAAGCTGAAATAACAACAGTCTTAAAATAGTCTATAAATGCCGTCATGGATAAAACGATAAAACCTCACACCTTGCTCCAAAAACCACAAACATGGATAAAACGGAGCACTCGCTCAACAGCTACCACATAATCTGCAAGTAAGTCCTCAATAGAGGAGGGCAAACCTAGGCTATTTCCAAAAGCTGCCAGATGATGGCAATCAATTAAAATGTGACGCACTGTAAAGGGGTGGTCACAGCGAGGGCAAGCTGGAGCGGGTTGACCATTAAAAAGGTGACAGAGACTAAAACGGCAATGCCCAATTCTAAGACGAGCTAAAATTACTTCTTCCCGACGAACAGCGCGAAAAGAAGTTGGCCAGTTAAAAGGGGATGATTTACACTCCCGAAGCTTATTGGCGGGTATTACATCCCACTCATCACGCCAGCGCGAAAGAACGCCTCGTCGTAAGGAATGTTTAAAATCCTCGAAGTAAAAACAGTGCTCGTACTCAGCAGGATCTAAAAGGGCGGATTTAGCTGCGACATCTGCGGCTTCGTTGCCTGAGAGTCCCACATGTTCAGGAACCCAGAGCAGTGTCACCCTGACGCCAGCGTCGAAAAGAGTTAACACTATATCCTGGATCATCTGTACAAGATGATGATTGTAGTTTTTTTTTTGAGTAGTGTTTAACGCCCGTTTTTACTACTGAGGCACCACAGGCGGTGGTCACTGATGATACATGACATGAAATGATATATTGGGAAAGGTTTTTTTTAAGGAAGGAAGCGTTCCAGGCCTAAGTTTTAGGTACCTCCCCGGCATTTGCCAGTTATGAAGACTGAGGAAAACCTGGAAAATATCCCAGTCAGGGAGGACGGTCCTGGCGGGATTCGAACCGCAGACCTCCCGCTCACGAGTCCATGCCTTAACGACCTCGGCCACTCGTGGCGGTGATGATTGTAGTTTAAGGGCGCAAAACAGTCAGGGTCATTAACGCCCAAACACACTAAAAGCTGCCCCCACATGAAAGCAAGAAGTCATACATAAAATATCAGTGTTTAAAATAAGCAAAATTAGCACTTTGGACACTAAAATAACACCGGATGACAAATAACAAAGGTACTAAATTCAACAATAAACAGGACTGGTACCAAAACACAGCAGCGAGAGCTATTAACACAACAGTCTCACTGTAGTCAATAATTGTAACAATGAAAACCCCAAAACAAATAACAAGGGTAAACTGTAACAAGTAACAATAGACTGCCTATAAAATCAGCAAGGTCTTAAAATACAACAGACCGAAAATAGACAATGAAGGCATCATCACAGCCCCACAAACAAATAACAAGGGCTTGTAGTTAACAACAAACAAAAGACCGATTGTAAAACACGGCCTCAAGTGCTGAAAACAGAGCAGTCATTAAATGCTTACAGTCAAAACCCAAAATTAACTAGGGTAAAAAGGTCAACAAACAAAAGACTGTTAGTACATCGCATCAGCAAAAACTGAAAACTAACAGTCCCTACAATAGGCTAAAAGTTTCGGCAGGAATTAAAGGTAAAACCCTCACACCTTGCTCCATAAACCAGAAACACGAATAAAACGGAGCACTCGCTCTACAACAGCCACATCGTCTGCAAGTAACTCCTCAATAGAGGAGGGCAGAGCCAGGGAATGTCTAAAAATAGTTAGATGACGGCATTCGATTAAAATATGACGCACCGTAAAGAAGTGGTCACAATGAGGGTAAGCTGGAGCCGATTAAAAAGGTGTCTGTGACTAAAAAGACAGTGCCCAATTTTCAAACGTGCTAAAATCATTTCTTCTCGACGAACCGCGCGAGAAGAAGTCGACCAGGTAAAAGGGGCTGATTTGCATTCCCGAAGCTTATTCGTGGGCATTGAATTCCACTCTTCGCGCCCCCTCTTGTACAGATGGTCCAGAATGTAGTGTTAACCCTTTTCGACGCTGGCGTCAGGGTAAAACTACTATGGGTGCCTGGACCCATCGGACTCCCAGGTAATGAGGCCGCAGATGTTGCTGCAAAATCCGCTCTTTTAGACCCTTCTGAGTAGGTGCAGCGTTTTTATTTTGGGGATTTTATACATTCTTTACGTAGAGCCATTATTTCGCGCTGGCGCGAGCAGTGGGATTTAATACTCGCCAATAAGCTTCGGGAATGTAAATCATCCCCTTTTAACTGGTCGACTTCTCGCGCTGTTCGTCGTGAAGAGGTAATTTTAGCTATCCTTAGAATTGGGCATTGCCGTTTTAGTCACTCTCACCTTTTTAATGGTCAACCCGCTCCAGTTTGCCCTCACTGTGACCACCCCTTTACAGTGCGTAACATTTTAATTTAATGCCATCATCTGGCAGCTTTTCGACATAGCCTAGGTTTGCCCTCCTCTATTGAGAAATTACTGGCAGATGATGTGGTTGCTGTTGAGCGAGTGCTCCATTTTATCCGTGTTTGTGGTTTTTGGAGCAAGGTGTGAGCTTTTATCTTTTTACTCATGGCGGCATTTTTAGACTATTTTAAGACTGTTGTTATTTCACCTTTTGCTGAATCTTTTTAGTACAGTCTTTAAATTGTTGTGTTGCATATTGCCCTGTTGTTTGTTTTGAGATTTTATTCTTTCCTTTTTTAGACCGTTATAAGCATGTTATTTTTTCAGCTCTTGCTTGCGTTTTTATCTCCAGTCTTTACACGTTGTTGATCATATTGCCCTTGTTATTGTTTTGGGGTCTTTTACTGTCCAACTTTGGGCTCTTCGGATTGTTTTATTTCTCCGCTGTTGCGGCTGAGTTTTAATACCTGCCGTTTGTTTGTGGGTCAGATTACCCTTGTTATTGGTTTATTGGGGGTTTTATGGTTCCCTTTTGGACCATTAATGACCGTTGTGTATTCAGTCCTTGCAGCAGAGTTTTTAGTAACGGTCTAGTTTTTCGTTATGTTTATTACCCTTGTTATTTGTTTTGGGGGTTTGTATTTTATCGCCTACAAGGCAACTGTGTAAATCTTCTGCACAGCTTTTGTGTTGATTACTTATTTATTTACTTCTGGCGCAATTTTTAGTGTGTTTGGGCGCTAATGACCTTAGATATTGTGCGCCCCTAAACTCTAATCATCATTATCATTCTTCGCACCAGCGCGAGAGAATACCTCGCCATAAGGAATGTTTAAAATCCCCGAAATAAAAACGGAGCTCGTGCTCACCAGGGTCTAAAACGGCGGATCTAGCGGCGAAATCTGCCACCTCATTACCCGGGAGTCCCACATGTCCAGGAACCCAAAGCAGTGTTACTCTGACACCAGCGTCAAGAAGAATTGTCACCGCATCCTGGACCTTCTGTACAATAGGGTGGTAGTTGTACATAGTTCTAAAAGATAAAAGCGCAATCAAGGAATCGGAACAAATCAAAGTGTTCCTCAGCCCCTGATCAGAAATAAATAAAAAAGCCCGATATTTGGCATAAAGCTCCGCCATAAAAATAGATGTCGCATTTTTAAGACCAAACGTAAAACTAGCTCCATTAAAAATAAATGCACATCCTACTCCCGTGTCTGATTTTGAGCCGTCGGTATATATAAAATTCCAGCCATTAAAAGAAGATATAATCTCGCAAAAATGACTACGAATAATAGATGCGGCGGTCAATGATTTCGGACAGGACGTAAGCCCAAGATGAACTGGGGCCTTCGCTAAAATCCAAGATGGAGAAGAAGTTTCCCCCGTTAAGAATGAAGCAGGTAACTGCACGTCCAACATCCTCAATAGCTCCCGAAAACGAAAGCCAGCAGGCTTGGGAGTAGAAGACCTAGTAGCATAAAGAGGAGCGAGAGACTCGTTAAAAAACGGCTCTTATGTGGGATGACGAGGTTGCGCAGCTAAGCGACAACCATACGCAGAAAGTAAAACATCCCTACGATAAGACAACGGAGGTTCTCCAGATTCCGCACATAAACACCGGACTGGTGGGGAATGCACCATCAGCGACACGGATACTCTGGTGATGAATGGGGTTAAGGCGACGAAGAACGGAAGGTCGCGCTGAGCCATATACTACACAGCCATAATCCACTTTTGACGCAAGATAAAAGCGCAATCAAGGAATCGGAACAAATCAAAGTGTTCCTCAGCCCCTGATCAGAAATAAATAAAAAAGCCCGATATTTGGCATAAAGCTCCGCCATAAAAATAGATGTCGCATTTTTAAGACCAAACGTAAAACTAGCTCCATTAAAAATAAATGCACATCCTACTCCCGTGTCTGATTTTGAGCCGTCGGTATATATAAAATTCCAGCCATTAAAAGAAGATATAATCTCGCAAAAATGACTACGAATAATAGATGCGGCGGTCAATGATTTCGGACAGGACGTAAGCCCAAGATGAACTGGGGCCTTCGCTAAAATCCAAGATGGAGAAGAAGTTTCCCCCGTTAAGAATGAAGCAGGTAACTGCACGTCCAACATCCTCAATAGCTCCCGAAAACGAAAGCCAGCAGGCTTGGGAGTAGAAGACCTAGTAGCATAAAGAGGAGCGAGAGACTCGTTAAAAAACGGCTCTTATGTGGGATGACGAGGTTGCGCAGCTAAGCGACAACCATACGCAGAAAGTAAAACATCCCTACGATAAGACAACGGAGGTTCTCCAGATTCCGCACATAAACACCGGACTGGTGGGGAATGCACCATCAGCGACACGGATACTCTGGTGATGAATGGGGTTAAGGCGACGAAGAACGGAAGGTCGCGCTGAGCCATATACTACACAGCCATAATCCACTTTTGATCGGATTAGAGATCGATAAAAAACGTAAAAGAACAGTCCGGAAGGCTCCCCTGGAGGTGCCACTTAAAACGCGTAAAATACATAGAGAACACCTGCCTAGGAGTTGTGCTACATGCGAAGACCAGCATAATTTTCTAACCAAAACTAAACCCAGGAATCTAACTGCATCCGCCTAAGCAAGAGCCTCTGAGCCAAGATGGAGAGATGGTGAAGGATACACCTTATGGCGCCAGAAGTTCATACAGACAGTCTTCTCTGCGGAGAAACGGAACCCATGATTTAACAGGTAAAGTGGGTCGAGACAGCATTGGAGACGGAGTTCTAAAAGACAAGTTCTCCTCGAGGAAAGATAAATTGCAAAATCGTCAACAAAATACGACGATTGGATTCCCGGCGGTAAATACTCAGCTATGGAATTGATGGCGATGGTAAACAGTGTGCAATTAAGTACCGAGCTCTGCGGTACACCGTTCTCTTGAGTAAAACGAGAAGATAAAACTGACCCCACGCGAACATTAAAAACCCGGTCCTGCATAAACTCCCAAATAAAAACAGACATCCGACCACATATACGCCATTCATGAAGCGTACGAAGGATACCGCCCATCCAGCAGGTATCGTAAGTCTTCTCCAAATCAAAAAATACGGCAACAGTTTGGCATTTTCTCACAAATCCGTCCATGATGTGGGTGGAAAGACACACAAGATGATCTATAGAAGAGCGATGACGACGAAAACCGCACTAGACGTTCGTCAGTAGGTCCCTTGACTCCAACCACCACATAAGCCTCCCATTAATCATGCGTTCCATCACCTTGCACATGCAACTGGTGAGGGAAATGGGACGGTAACAGGAAGGAAGATGTGGGTTCTTTCCAGGTTTAAAAATAGGAATGACTGTGGCCACTCGCCAAGCGCATGGAAACGTACCATTACACCAAACACGGTTAAAAATTTGGAGTAAAAAATTCATGCCTTCAGTTGATAAATGCTGCAGCATAGCAACATGGATACCATATGGCCCTGGAGCGCAATGCCGAGATGCAGATAGTGCGTGTTTCAATTCCCTAGGGGAAAAAGGGACATTGTAGCACTCCTGGTTGCCTAAAGCAAAGCAAAAACCTATAGATTCAACCCGCTCCCGAATAACGCGAAACACATGAGAATAATGATCCGAGCTCGAGATCTCAGCGAAAGAGCGCCCTAAGGTATAAGGTATTAGCTACATCGTTAGGAGTGGTAAGTACACAATGTGGTACTTTGAGACCGTTTGGACGTAAAACCAGGTTTGCCTGCAACCCGGCGTAGTTTGTCCCAAATAACAGATGAAGGCGTAAAACAATTAAAAGAGTAGGCGAATGCAATCCACGACCCCTTCTTGCTATCCTTAATAAAGCGCCGGCATTTCGCGCGCAGTTGTTTGAAATGGATCATGTTCTCCAAAGTAGGGTGGCGACGAAAGACTCGCAAGGCACCTCTGCATGCACGCAATATTTCCCGGCATTCGTCGGTTCACCAGGGAAACGGAAATCCTCTGGGGTGGGAAGACGACCGGGGGATAGCCTCATTTGCGGCTGCAACAAGGACCGAGTTTAGGTGTTCGATCATTGCGTCTATTGAAGGAAAAACACACCCTGAGAACACTACCAGAGAACGGAAAAGATTCCAGTCAGCTTTGTCTAAAAGCCACTTTGGCGTACGCTTAGAATGTACTGGGAAGACAGGATACGAATGTGACACGGGAAGTGGTCACTGAAGTACAAATCAGAGAGAACGTGCCAGTTAAAGTGCACAGAAAGCGAGGCGGAACATAAAGATAGGCCCAGATGTGAAAAACTGTGAATACTGTCTGAGAGAAAAGTGGGCTCGCCTGTGTTCAATGGAGTAAGATTGTGGCGATCTAAAAAATCAGCCACCAAGCTACCTCTCGCACACTCCATGGATGAACCCCAGAAGGGATGGTGGGTGTTGAAGTCCCCCAAAAGCAGTATAGGGGGAGGCAGCTGGGATAGAAGGTGATCCAGGTCAACCGCTGAGACAGAAACGGATGGAGGTAGGTAAATGTTGCAAACTGTGAAACTAACGCCAGAAAAAGAAACCGTGTCTGCTGCAGACTGTAGCGTAGATTGGAGAGACAGGGGAGAACTATACACGTCACCCCTGATTAATATTAATACTCCGCCATCCGCGGGAGTGCCGTCTTCGGCGGGAAGATCGAATCTCACCGAAGAGTAACCTAGAATATTAAATGCTTTCCGAGATCGAAGTTTAGTCTCCTGGAGGCATAAAAGCAGAGCATCAGTCGATCGTAAAAGCAACTCCAGGTTAGGTCTTCGGCTGCGCAGCCCACGTACATTCCACGAAAGGATAACCATTATTAAAATAGGTAAAAGAAATAAAAAGACCACCTTACTTTTTGGTCGGACGAGGACGAATTGATCGTCCTTTCTTTAAGCGCGTGGGACTCGGTGGTTTATCAGTAGCAGGCGCCTCCTGCTCCATAAAATCCTCGGAGGGAGGGCTCTCCCGCTGAGATGGATCAACCGATTCCAGCACCTGGAAACGATTGGAGGTGTTAAGAGGCGGTGACGGTGACCGCCTTGCGGGTTTGCTCCCAGAGCTATCATGGGCTCTACCTCCGAGGAGGTGAGGGGCTTTGATTTTTCTTCTTAGTCTTTCCTTTTTATAAAGTCAGTCCTTGTGTAGGCCGTCTTGAATTTAACCGGATCAGCAGCAAAAACCACTGGCTTGGGTGCTATTGTTGAGCGCTTGGTACTGGTAGGAGTAGGCGTTTTGGTGAAAACCAGGTCACATGTTTGCGTGCTACTGTCTCGTAGGGATATTGCAGTGGCGGCTACGGAGCTATACGTACCGAACTTAGGTACAGTAGGTAGACAGGCTTGATAGCGTTTCCGGGCTTCAGAGAACGAAAGTTTCTCTTTAACTCGGATTTCCTGAATACAGCGCTCCTCTCGAAATAGAGGGCAGTTCACACATACAGGGGCGGATGAACATGCTCCCTCGAGACTTTCTAAGGCACATGTAGCACAAACGGATTTAGGGCTCTTACTAGACAGGCGGGTGTGACCGCAACGCTGACATTGGAAACACCTTAAAGGGCTAGGAACATACCGGCGGACTGATATTATCTCATACCCTGCCCTAATCTTGTTTGGTAACTCAGCTCTATTGAATATGAGGAATAGTGTTCGCGTAGGCTGTACCTCACCATCTCTCTTGGCCTTCACACGATAAATTGAGGTAACATTCTGTTCGGCTAATTAACCCTGAATTTCTGTATCCGTCATGCCGTCGAGTACAGAGGTAGTTGTAACTCCTCGGGAGGAATTCAGGGTACGATGGGACTCGACACGGATCGGGTAACCATGGAGTAAAATAAACTTAAGAAGGGCAGTAGTTTGAGACGCACTCACAGTCTCAACCAATAAGCACCCATTTCGTAGACGCGTGCACGATTTAACAGGCCCAGAAATATTGTCAAACCTTTTTGAATGATGAAAGGGTTCACGTGAGTAAAGGACTGACCTTCCTCAGTTCTGTTAATAATCAGGAAACGAGGGAAAGACACCTCAGTTACCTCTTTTATGTCCAATCTCTTACGTTTAGCATTTATTTTAGGATTTTCTTGCACCATAGCGGATTCATCCTATACCATTACATTTGTCCATGATGGCACGCTGCTTCCTGGGCGCCACCCCGGCTTTGGTTAGTTGCCCTGGAACAAGTAACCTCAGGGTCACACCTTCCTGGGTATAGACAAAGTGACCCAATCGCCTACAGGAAGTTTACAGCGCATGTAATGGCCCCTCCCCAGGCCTGGCCTTTACCTGGGGATACGCTCCCGTCGTACATGATGACCCAGTGCTGGGAGTCACGCCATTATTCAGTTACATTTGAACCATGTCAAACAAGGGGGGATCCATCAGACCAAAAGCAGGGAGGTATAAAAGTTAAAAGGAGACAAACTAAAAAGGAGTCAAACGCGCTAAGCGCTGACCCGTGGGAGCAGCTCGGGTGCCTCGGGGTCGCTAAGTCCCGTACCCAAAAATTTGGGCCCCTGAGGGGATCTGCAAAAGAGGATGGTGGTTGTACCGATTTCTAAAACTTAAAATGGCACTCAAAGAATCAGAACAAATGACAGTATTCCCAAGAACGTGATCAGAAATTAATAAAATCACCCGATAAATAGCATAAAGATCAGCCGTAAAAAGATGTCGCAACGTTAAGACCAAACGTAAGACTTGCTCCGTTAAAAACAAAAGTACATCCTACTCCTGTGTCAGACTTCGAGCGGTCGATATATATATAAAATTCCATTCAGTAAAAGAAGATTTGATCTCGCTAAAAGAACATCGAACAATAGGTGCTGCGGTCGAAGACTTAGAAACGGACATGAGCCGAAGATGAACGGGGGCCTCTGCTAAGAACCAAGGGGGAAAAGTAGTTTCTCCGGTCAAGAAAAAAGCAGGAAACTCTACGTCCAACGTCCGTAAGAGGTCCCGAAAACGAAAGGCAGCAGGCTTAGGAGTAAAAGACCGAGCAGCATAAAAACCATCGAAAGACACATTAAAAAACGGCCCATTTGTGGGAGGACGAGGTTGCGCAGCTAAGCGACAACCGTAAGCAGAAAGTAAAACATCCCTACGATAAAACAACGGAGGTTTACCAGACTCCGCACATAAACTTAACACAGGTCTAGTGGGGAATGCTCCAATGGCAACACAGATACTCCGATGATGAATCGAGTTCAGGCGCAGAACAGAAGGTCGCGCAGAGTCATATACAACACATCCATAATCCAGTTTGGTACGGATAAGAGAGCGGTAAAAACGCAAAAGAATAGTCCGGGCAGCTCCCCAAGATATGCCACTTAAAACACATAAAATACAAAGAGAACGTTCACACTTGCCTCTGGGTTGTGCTATATACGATGATCAGCATAATTTAATATCAAAGATTAAGCCAAGGAATCTAACTTCGTCTACGAAAGCAAGCTGGGCCAAGATGGAGCGAAGGTGGAGGATACTCCTTGTGGCGCCAGAAGTTCATGCAGACGGTCTTCTCTGCGGCGAAACGGTACCCGTGATTTACACTCCGAGCGTAAAGGCGGTCAAGGCTGCAATGGAGGCGGCGTTCCAAAAGACAAGTTCTCCGAGCGGAAAGAAAGATGGCAAAATCTTCCACGAACAACGACGATTGTAATCCTGGCGGTAAACACTCGGTGATAGAATTAAAAGCAATAGCAAACAATGTGCAACAAAGTACCGAGCCCTGAGGTACACCGTTCTCTTGAGTAAAAACTGAGGATAAAATTGATCCCAAGCGAAAATTGAAAACCCGGTCTTTCATAAACTCGCGAATAAAAACAGACATACGACCACGTATGTGACAATCCTGAAGCGTTCAGAGGATACCGTCTCTCCAGTAAGTATCGTACGCTTTTTACAGATCGAAAAATACGGCGATCGTTTGAAACTTCCGTACAAAACCGTCCATTATATGGGTGGTTAGAGAGACCGAGTCGAGTCTCTCCGAGTCGACTGAGGAATGATGACCACGAAAAAAAACACTGAGTGTTCGTTAATAAATGCCTCGTTTTTAACCACCAGATAAGCCGCCCGTTAATCATTCGTTCCATCACCTTGCAGACGCAGCTGGTGAGGGAAATCGGACGGTAACTGGAAGGAAGGTGTGGGTCCTTTCCAGGTTTAGGTATTGGTATTACGGAAATGTGCTATTGTACCAAATAAAATTAAAAGTCTATAATAAAAACAGCCTTACCTTCCGCTGCTAAATGCTGTAACATAGCAACATGAAAGCCATCTGGCCCCGGTTGGCAATGCAGAGAGGTAGAAAGGGCATAGTTCCAATTCCCTGGAGGTGAAAGGAACGTCATAGCACTCCTGATGGTTGGAGGCAAAAGAGAGACCTTTCGACTCAACCTTCCTTAAATGCGCGAAATGAAGCGGGGTAATTGGAGGAGGTCGAAACATCAGCGAAGGTGCGTCCTAAAATATTGGCAACGTCAATCCGAGCAGTATGCACTCGATTTGATATCCTATGACCGGGCATAGATGCAAACCAAGGTTAGCCCGCAACGCGCCATAGCTGTCCCTAAACTACAGATAAAGGCGTTATGTGTTAAAAGAAGAGGTAAAAGCAATCCAAAACGCCTTTTTGCTATCCTTAATGGCTCGACCGCATTTGGCGCGCAGTTGTTTATAGCGAATCATGTTTGCTGAAATAGGGTGGCTACGAAAAACTCACGGAGCACCTCGGCGTGGACGTAGCGCATCCCGGCATTGATTGGTCCACCAGGGAACCAGTAAGCGTCTGGGGTGGCAAGACGACCGAGGAATACCTTGATCTGCGGCATGAAGTATGACCGTTTCGAGGTGCTTGATCACGGCGTCAATGGATGGAAAATCCAACCCTGAAAATAGGGCCAGACATCGGAAGAGGTGCCAATTCGCCTTTGCAAGAAGCCATCGTGGCGCGCGCTGAGAATGTGCGTTTGAAGAGAGTACATGTATCTGACAAGGAAAGTGGTCACTAGAATAGGAATCAGAGGTGACATTCCAGGTAAAATGTACAGAGAATTGAGGTAGAATAAACGGATAAGTCCAAGTGTGAGCAGCACAAGATTGTGACGATTTAAAAAGTCGGCTAAAATGCTACCCCTTGCATACTCCGACGTGGAACGCCATAGGGGATTATGCGCATTAAAATCCCCCAAAATTAGGTTAGGGGACGGTCTCTGAAAAAAGAGATCATCAAGATCAGTCGTTGTGACTGTACCAGACGGAGGCAAGTAAATACTGCAGATAACTAAGGCCAGAGAAGTGAACTGAAACGGAAGACCCTGTATAGGAGTCTGGAGTTTAACGGGAGTACTGCACACGTCATCGCGGATTAAAATTATAACTCCTTCGTGAGCGGGAGTGCGATTTGCGGGAGGAAGATCAAACCTCACCGAAGAGTAACCGCGTATACTAAAAGTATCTTGTGGTCGAGGTTTAGGCTCATGGAGACACACAAGCGGAGAGTCAGTCGATCGTAAAAGTAACTCCAAGTCAGGTCGTCGACTGGGGAGTTTACGCACATTCCATGTAAGGATAGCCATTGTTAAAATTATATAAAATAAGTTAAAAATTTACCACTTTACTTTTTGGTCGGTCTGGAACGAATCAATCGTCCTTTTTTCAGTCGCATGGGACTAGGTGGAATCGGTTGGATGTAGAGATAGGCAGTGATGGCAACCGCCGAGCGAGTTTGCTTCCATCATGGGAGCGGGACCTCCGAGGAAGAGAAGGGCTCTTCTGCTTTTCAGCACGAGTGTGTGTTTTTAAAAAGTCAGTTTTAGTGTAGCTACTTTTAAACTTATTTTCTGATGCATTAAAAACTATGGGTTTGGGCTTCTTAGTAGAGCGCTTCGGAGGACTGTGCACATTGGGGACCCGTGTAAAAACAAGGTCGCAGGTCTGCGTATTGCTATCGCACTTCTTGATCGATGAAAAAGCTGCTGCGCTGTATGTGCCGGTCTTAGGCACCAAGGGTTCGCGAGATTGAAAACGCTTCCAGGCATCAGTAATGGAGAGCTTTTCCTTTACCCAGATTTCCTGTATACAACGCTCCTCTCTAAATCGAGGGCAGTAGCGGGACGATGCCGGATGGTCGCCGCGGCAGTTGACGCAGACTGGAGCGGATGTACATGCTGCTTCATGACTTACTTGACCGCAGGTTACACAGATGGGTTTGCACTTGCAAGAAACGCGTATGTGACCAAAGCGCTGGCATTGAAATCAACGCAACGGACTCGGTATATACGGGCGCACTTCAATCACCTCGTAGCCCGCTCTAATTCTCTGCGGTAATTCGAACTTGTTAAAAGTGAGGAAAAGAGTACGGGTAGGCTGTAATTCCCTCTCTTTCCTGGCCTGCACTCGATATACAGAAGTGACCGCTTGGTCTTCCAGACTACTCTGGATTTCCGGTTTCAGACATACCGTCTAGTACGCCGGTGGTAACAACTCCTCGCGACGAATTCAAGGTCCTATGCTGCTCAACACGGATGGGATAACCGCGGAATATCGTCGCCTTGAACAGCGAGTTTCTTTGAGACAGACCAATTGCCTCTACTAAAAGAGAACCATTTCTCAGACGGGTGCACGACTTAACGGGTCCAGTTATGGTATCAAGGCACTTCTGGATCACAAATGGTTTTACTCTAGAAAAGGACTGATCTTCTGTCCTATTTATAACTAAGTAACGAGGATAGGACTTATCGATTACTTCTTTTACTTCCACTCGCTTTCGTTTCACTTGGGTAAAATTATTTTCGTTAACCATAGCGATTTTATCCTTCACCATTGCAATTGTCTCCGATGGCAGGCTGCTTCTTGGGCGCCACCCCGGCTTAGGTTACTGGCTCTGGCCTGAACAAAATAACCTCAGGGTCACACCTTCCTGTGGGTTGACAAAGGGACCCAATCACCTGCAGGAAGTAAACAGCTCATGCAATAGCCCTTCCCCGGGCCTGGCCTTTGCCAGGGGATACGCTCCTGTCCTACATGATAACCCAGTGCTGGGAGTTACGCCATTACCCAGTCACCTTTTACCGTGTCAAACACGGAGGCACCCATCAGACAAAGAACAGGGAAGTAGGACAAATAAAAATTAAAATATAGGCCAAATAAAAATGAGTCAAACACGCTGAGCGTGGACTTGGGAGAGCAGTTCGATTGTCTCGGGGTCGCTACGCCCCGTACCCAAAAAATTGGGCCCCTGAGGGGTGAAAAACGATTTGCAACAATAAAGGTAATGCACTGGCGTCTCTTGTTAGGGTTAGTTCAGTGAAAACTCGCAGACTCTAAAATAAATGGGGCACATGAGATTTTATAATTAATTCAGTGTTTTCGTCCATTAGCTTCAGAAACCTTACATTACAAACTTTTGAGATAATGGCATCATCTGTTTCATTTTATCTCTATTCTTTTAACTTACAATAACAAACTGCAATTGTTTTAATTGACTTTTCACGAGAGAATGAGAAAATGCACATCTTTCCATAAGAGAGAACATATGAGGGTGTCTTAAGTTTCCGGCCTTGACGATAAGGATTATTGCCTTCACATAAGCTTTATCTGATGTCATACCTTTATCTGTTAAGTAATTGCAGCTGAAACTCCATTTTGAACATGTTGTAATCTTCTATACGTAGCCTTCTTTATGCAACTAAATCAGAACTGAACACAGCGAAGTGGAAGTTTCAGCTGCAATTATTTACTTAACGGATAAGGTATGACATCGGATAAAGATTTTGTGAAGGCGATAATCCTAATCGGCGAGGCCGGAAACTTAATCCTTATCGGATTAAGTGGAGTTTCGAATTGGTCAAGAAAGCAATGAGGACGAAGAGCGTGCATGTCGATCCTTGGAGGTGCTCACTCCTGAAAACATCGCTCTTGCAGGAGAAATTATGGAAGACCGGCAGCTCAAAGTTACAGAAATAGCAGCAAGATTGGGATTTTCTAAAACAACAGTTCTTCGAATTATTCATGAACATTTAAACATGAATAAGATTAGTGCAAGATGAGTGCATAGATTTCTTTACTCAGTCCAAAAGCAGCAACGAGTGATCTGTTGTCAGACGATTTTGGAGCACTACCATGGCAACGAGAGAGAATTTCTGCAAACCAGTGTTACAGGAGATGAGACTAGTCCTCTACTATAATGCCTTGTCTAAAAGAGAATCAATGGATTGGCGTAAACCTGGCGAAGCACCGCCTCTAAGGGCTAAGGTTACTCAGTCAACCAAGAAGATCATGACCACAATCTTTGGAGACCATGAAGGAATACTCTTCATTGACTTCAAGGAGAACACCATAGTAAATGGGGAATAGTATGGTAGCCTACTGCAGAGACTACGTGCTTCTATCAAAAAGAAAAGCGAGGAAGTGGTGGTGTGAGACTTCTTAACGAGAAGGTGCCTGTGCATACAGCTCTTGTTGCAAAGGAAGCTATGAAGAAATGTGGTTTCAAGGAGATCGACCATTCATCCTACAGTCCAGATGTAGCTCCCAGCGATTATTTCCTCTTCTCAAAACTTAAGAAGTACCTTCGAGAAAGAAAATTTAAGTGTGACGAAGAAGCGATGAATGCTGTTTATGTCCATTTTGCAGACAACACTTCCGACTATTTTTGGGGGGGGGTTTGAAATGTTAATTTAAAGATGTGAGAAGTACAATGCAATAAAGTGTAACTATATTGAGACGTGAAATATAGTTTTTGCCTTTATCAAAACTAAAGAGTTAGGCCGGAAACTTATGGACCTACCATCGTAATTCGTGGGTTATATATGATTTATGCATGGTGACACATGCATAAATCATATATAACCCAGAATTTAGTTTGGTAGAAAAACCTCACCTGTAATTTCCTATAGAAAAGCGTAATCTTCTCATCTTTTGTTTCACCAAATTCCTCAACTAGCTAGCTGAAGTCAGGAATGCTATAGTCAATTCAGTCACCAGTAAATTCAGCTTGTCAATTATCACATAATTCTGTATAAAGGTTTTAAGATACTTCATGGTTGAAAAGAAAAAACAATATTTTCATAGCAAAGTTTTATTTTGTAAGTATTTAACATAATTCATCATTAAAATTTACAAGTTTCACATGACAATTTAAAGGAAACTGCAGGTTACTTACTGTGTTGATGTACAAGTTTATTACACAGGGTCTTAGATACAAATTTCACTCCACAAACACAAATTATTTCACCTGGCCTTACAGTTTCCATAACAACCACTTTAAAGAAACTAAGAAGCATGGGTAATTGACAATGACCTCTATTTAATTATATGACATTAGCTGGTTGAATTAAAGTTCAGTAATCTAAAAGGGACAAGTTGTTCCCAAAGTGGCACTAATGTTAATTTGGGCGCCTTTTGTTTTAAGAGAGTACATACTTTCTGGAGATATGTGTTCACAAATTCATTATAATCATTGAGCCATAAATACCTACTTAACCATACTCCAATCTTTAGCTTGAAGGCACGTACACAATGTGTGGATTGTCACTAAATTCTGGTGCCCGTCCCCTACTTTGCCAGTTCTTGTCATGCACTCCAGAATGTTACACAGTGATGTGATGAAATCAAAGATAGCGCTGTTCAAAAAAACAGTGAAGAAAATAGTAACCATCGTCTTTTTCGTTTGCTTTTGGGAGGGAATTTGACCATGTGACCTTGCGCTAGAACTGCCTCTGGGTGTGTCGACCATTGAATTGCCCTCAGCACACTGTCTTGGTAGGAATAAATTAAACAGAATCATATAGGATTATGAATTCGGTGCAGATATTGTTATAGGTGGTTTTTTTTGACAGAGAAAAACTTTATATATTAACCAACTTAAACCATATATTCTTCAAACTTCTGCAAATTATTTTTATAAACCTATTGCATTTGAACGAATATTATTCAGGCAAAAACATTCAAGAGGTAAATTTGAACCACTTTTGAGATACTTGGGAAATGAAAGCTGGGTTTGAATCATGCAGTACTTATCCATACAATCCCAATATTCCTTAAAACTCACCTTAGTTTTGAATGCAATATTGCAGATATGCTCAAAAGTCCATAATAACGGAGATGAGCTAACAACCAAACTTAAAACACTGATAAACTGATTAAATGCTACACGCACATATGCATGTGGAGCTTCGTTGGAGGATGTTACATTGATGCCAGTTCCATCTTCAATGTTGAAAAAGAGGAGGAAGACAGCCAAAGTCATATATGAAATGTTAAAACTATCGATATTCTTAACTGTCATTATAACACATTTAAAAAATTAATAAATAAATATATAAATAATTAACATAAAATCACTTCATACAATAAAATAAAAATCCATAACAAATAACAAAGGTAAAATGTTCAATAAACAAAGACTGGCACTAAAACACATCCGCAAGGGCGGAAAACACAACATTCTTATAATGGTCTAAAATTGTAGCAATAAAACCCAAAAACAAACAAAGGTAAAATGGTTGACAAAAAAAATACTGGCAGTAGAACGCATCAGCAAGAGCTGAAAACACATCAGTCTTAAATGAAAACTATAAAACGCCAAAACAAATTAACAAGGCCAACATACAACACAACAATTAAAGACTGGTACTAAAACGATTCAGCAAAAGCTGAAAAAACAAGTCTTAAAATAGTCTAAAAATGCCGTCATGAGTAAAATGATAGAACCCCACACCTTACTCCAAAAACCACAAACACGGATAAAACGGAGCACTCGCTCAACAGCAACCACATCATCTGCTAGCAACTTGGCAATACAGGTGGACAAACCTAGAGATAGTCTAAAAGCTGCCAGATTATGGCATTCAATTAAAATGTGACGCACTATAAGGGGATGGTCACAGTGAGGGCAAGCTGCAGCGGGTTGATCATTAAAATGGTGACAGTGATTAAAACGGCTATGCCCAATTCTCAGACGAGCTAAAATAACTTCTTCGCGACGAACTGCGCGAGAAGTCGACCAGTTAAAAGGGGCAGATTTACATTCCCGAAGGTGATTGACGGGTATTAAATGCTACTCATCGCGCCAGCGTAAGGAATGTTTAAAATCCCCAAAATAAAAACGTTGGTCGTACTCAGCAGGGTCTAAAAGGGTGGATTAAGCAGCGACAGTAGTATGTACCCCGCGGCGGACGCCTCTTTGACGTCACATCCGGTTTTAGTTCAAGGTCATATTTTGTAGATGCGTTGTAGTGTGTGTTGTTTTTGGTTGTTGTTGTAAAGCGTCCGCCGAGGGGTACACTTTTTGGATTGTACACACTACAAGGCTACTGCAGAATAAGACCTTGAACTGAAACCGGATGTGACGTGTGAGGCGTCCGGCGCGGGGTACATTTATGTATTTTTTAGAAATGAAAAAAATTGTGAGATATGTTGATGTAATTGTTTTTATTGATGTTATTACATTTGTTGTTACATGGGTGGATTATATATATATATATAAACTTTTTTGACGAGATAAAAGCAGGGTGCAGCATCAATGCAATACTTGTCGCATGTGTCGCATTCGGTTGAGTGTAGTTGTGGGATGTGAGGGAAGGGGATGGGTATTTGATTGTTGCGACACGCTCTTTTGGCGCGGCATTGGAGACAGTAGGGGAGGAATTTGTCGGTTTGGACATTGATTAAAGTCGGCGACCATACTTCGAGGACTCTGGTGCGTATGTTGCGTTGCATGTTGGACTGTAAAGAGAAGAGAGTGGATGATAGAAAAAAAAGAAAGGGAGGGTATGATGTGGTCATGTTATTTATTTATCTTTTTGTGCAAAGAGGACAGAGGTAAATGAACGGTGGAGGTCCGTCGATGTGGGTGCGATGATGGGGTAGGTTGTAATGGGAGGTGCAGCGTCTGAAATGTTGGAAGGCGTTTCGACAATGCGGGTTTAGTAGGGGCCATACGAGGTCGACGTCGATGGGGGGAAAGATGAGTAGTTGGTTGGTTGGTAGATCTGCGATATCTGAGATTTCAGGTTGGGTTAATGTGGATAACCAGCGTGAGTTGGTGATGTACTTGAGGAATGCGTTCATCTGAAAAGAAGGAATAAAGCGATTGTTGAGAATAAGGCGGGTGCGAGCAATGTGTGGAGGAAGTGAATAAAAGGGGTTAGGAGGGTGGAAGGGTTGGTTATTTGTAAAGATGAACGTGTTGATGACGTTTATGGTGATTGTATGGGTTGCGAGGGGTGAGCGGTTGGTGAAAGCGGAGGATAATTGCATAAGTTTTGGTAGATGCGGTTTTAAGGTGGATGATGTGACAGGAGCATTGAATAAGGGTTTGATATGCGAAAAGGATAATGAATTGTTGTTAAATTGCACGTGTAGGTACAGAGAGGGGATGGGGTGTAGATTTAATGCGAGTATAATGAATATGGAAGGTGTGAAGAATGTGTATAATTGTTTGAGGCCTGTAACTGGATGTGAGAAGGGTGGTCGGTGTGGTTATTTGTATTACGGTGAATTTGAGATGGGGCAGGTTGAATGTCCAGAGGGACATGTATTGAGCGAGGGGTGTGACTGCGTGAAGGGGAGGAAGAAGGGTAAGAAGTGCGAATATTACGGTAAGCCTATAGTGATGTATGCGGGTGATAATGTTACTATGAGGGTTGAGACGTTGGATTGCGAAATGATGATGAGAGCGGTGGATTTACCGGAGGGTTTGGATTTGAAGTGGAGATTGTCGGAGGAGGAGAGTGAATTGGTTGTGGCGTATAGTGTAATGAACGAAATGAATAGTTATTTTATGGATAATTATTTGTATTTATTTGGGGAATGTGGGGATGGGGAATGGAATTTGGAGGTAGGGGGTAGGAGAGTAAAAGGTAGGGTGAGGCGTGGTTCGCATTGGAGTGCAGAAGGTAATTTGAAAATAAGTTCGCAATGTGAAGGTGATGGGGGAAAAGTATCTGTGAATACTATAAGGAAGGCGGCAATGGATAGGTGTAAGAGGAGTATGAATGGGGTGAAGAGCAGGATGAGAAAGGAGTGTGAGGATAAGATGAGAGGCGTGAGTAGGGAATTGGACGTAGCGTTAAAGGATAATGAGGAAATGGGAAGGAGAATGAGAGAAATGGCGGATAATATGGCGAGGATGAAGAGGGAAATGGAAGAGAAGAAGGAGAATGTGAGTAAGCAGCAGGAATTGGTAGGTCGGATGAAGGTGAACGTGAAAAGGTTGTATGACGAGTTTCAAGGGTTGAAGGGTTTAGTAGGTAGATTGGGTAAGGCGTGTGTAGGTGATGTTAATGAAGATGTAGAATTTGAAAACTATGCAAACGCTTATGATACTGAAGAAGAAGAAGAAGAAGAAGAAGAAGAAGAAGAGGTGGGTGTAGAAGGAGGAGTGGAAGAAGCGTTTGAGGAAGGAGTTGAATATGACACAAAATAAGGTGAATATATATCACTTATGTAATGTTTTTAATACGCAAATAAATGTATACAAATAAAATGATTGAATTGGAAAAAAAGTGCAATATATATATATATATATATATATATATATATATATATATATGTACATAATAAAATGATGTTGAATAAGTAGATAAATGTTTTTTAAAATGAAAAAAGTATGTGCAAATAGTTGTTGAATGGATAAATATGTAAAAAAATAATGCAATATATATGGACACGTAATATAATAATAATTTGAATAGGAAAAAAAATATGTGAAACATAATGAAAAAATGTGTATGAATAAAATGAATGAATGAATGAATGAAAAAAAAAGTGCAATGGTGTAAAATGATTACGATGAAAACACTTTAAAATTTTCAGGGACATCAGTGGTATTGTAGCAAACATGCCTTCCCGGGTGTAGTGGGGTTGCTGACGGCGGCGGTGGTATGTGGGAGTCGATGTACATTTGGTTTAGAATGGTATTTCTCTTTGGTAATTGTGAAATTAGCCTGGGCATGTTCACTAGAGAGCTGGCATCGAATTCGAAATGATGTTCCATGGCCGTTAATTTGTGTTCTAAGACGTAAGTTCTTCTTTCTAGTGCGACAAGTCTGTCTTCGATGATGGAGATGTAGTTGTCGCGAAGTGAACGTTGATGGTGATGTTGCACATGTTGTTGTTGTTGTTGTTGTTGTGGATGTCGTCGATGTGGGCATGATGGCTGCAGTTGTTGGGGTGGTGGTTGAATTTGAGGTGGTGGAGTGTTTTGTTGAAACGTTTGTTGCCACTGTAGGAGTGCGGTGGTCACGGGGTTGTCGGCAAACGCTTCTGAGAATGGTGGCAGGCTCATCTAGAAAATTAGGAAGGAGGGGTGAATGATAAGGAAGAGTAATTTAAAGAAAGAGTGTGAAAAGCCAAAGCTTTAAGGGAAGGGGGCGAAAGACAGAAAGCATGCAGGTGCATTCGTTAGCGGGCGGATAATCGGATAAAATGTTAACTGAGTAGTTGCTGTGCCATTTTTTCATTAAGGTTAATCTGTCCATAGATGGCAATGAATACCAGCCTTTGGACAGCGACAGCTGGTCTTTGATAAATTTTAAGCGAAATGTGTTGTTGTTATCAAAAAGGCCTGTAAGGGCAAAGTTGTGCAAGAACGGTTGATTTGAAAAAGCTAAGCACATGACATCGTACCAGCAGTCTATGTGATGTACCGGTACATCCAATTGCACGATTAAAAAAACGGTATTAAAGAAATACGTTTCTCCGTTAAAAAAGGCCTGCCACTCATCATAGTGAAACACGCCGTGCATATACGAGCGCGTGTGTGTGAAAAGAATATTTTTAAACTCGAACGTGTGTCCATTGTAAACGTAAAATTCAGAATTAGTTCTAAAGAGAAAATTTGGCAAAAATGGTTTTGACTCCCAAGAGTCATCATCATCTTTGGAAAGCGCGATAAAGAATGTGGGAAACTGGTCTAGATAGTTGTAACCGGCGAGCAAATGTCCAATATATGATCCTACAATGACAGAGCAAGTACCCTCGGAAATGAAGAATACAAGTATAGTGCAGACAAAGATGAAGGAAGATGGGAAGTGGTTTGGTTGAAAGGATTGCAAAAGGGTGTAAGACGGGAACATGTGTTTGATAATGCGGTACTTTGATGTGTGAGGAACTAAGTAAGGATTGAGGGAGAATGACAGGGAAGATGCAGAGGCCATAATCTGGAAGAAAAAATAAAAAAAAAATGAATAAATGAATAAAAGAACGCGTAAAGAGCGTGTTACAATTAAGGGGAATGAGGATTGTTAAAGTGTGAGTGCCAAGCACGAATATCCCAATAAGTTATAGTGTCTGTGTTTACAAATTGTAAATGCTGATGGTTATGTATTTGTGTGTGTCCATGATACCACCATAATGGTGGTTGGAGTGTGAATTGTGAAAAGTTAAAACAGTAATCGAGTACAAAATATGGATTTCGAATAGCAGCAAATGAACAATCGTGACTACAGTTAATGTTTGTGAAACCTGGGGAAATGCAAAATATTCTACAGCACTTTATGGTGCGTTTCCAAAATGGTAATTGCAGATCTACGCGCGTGGGACGCACATCGCTATGTGTAAATGTAAAGGGGTAGTTGCAGTACGCGCATTTAATGGCAAATGGAGGTGTAGGAAGGGGTGTTACTTGTGAAGCTATGAAGGTGACGGATAAGCCGAATTCACTGCCAGCACATGATTTACAAGAACACAAGGGACAGGTGACAGTAAAGCAGGGTTGGCACTCCTCTGCAAAGCAGCTGGACAATGACATCTGTGCATAAGAAACGAAAATAAAGGAAATAGAGTAATAATGTGTACGTGAAAGTATTCACAATGAATATAAATGAATATAAATGAACACTTACGATGGATGCAGAAGGTTGAATTTCCAAGCGCAACTAGTCCTTTTCCACTATGACGCAGAACTGCAAGAAGAATGAATGTTGAAAACAGCACCACGTACCAGCACGACGTATGGAAAAAAGAATAAAAAAGAAACAACAATGAAATATAGTGTGCAGCAGTAAAAAAATGAATGAATTCGCCACCTTAAGTATAACACAAAAGTACCATAATGAATAACGTCAAGAATACTTACACAAATGTGCGTGATGATGAAACCACAACTTGTTGAATGGTGGAGCAGCACGGGCAAAACAAGTGGCACGAAAGATGGTGATGACAGCACACAGCACCAAGGTATGCAGTGGAGGAGCAGCTGCACGAGCAAGTGACATGTCTAACAGCAGCAGCACCAAGGTTTGCAGTGGAGCAGCAGCACGAGCAAGTGACACGTCTAGCAGCAGCAGCAGTGAAACACTGAATGTGGTAGAGGAAAAAGCGGCAATGTTTTATTGAAGACGTATGTGGTGAAGTCCCATGCTCCATAAACCGGATGTAGCGAAAGTCTGGTGAAGAGATAATGGATGGTTGCAACCGGATGCAGTGTTATCGTAGGAAAAAACACTGGTGGTTATCAGCAGTATACAGCAATGGAAACCGGATGCAGTGGTATCGTAGGAAAAAACAGTAGAAGTTATCAACAGACCGCAGCGGTCTACAACGGATGTTGATAGCGCCAGACTGGCACCAGCCAGTTAAACACAGGATGGTGTTACTAGATTGCAAAGCCCACACGCTGCAAGTGCACATGCACTGTCGCCTCGGGAATGACGTAACAGTTTTTAACTTTCCCACCACAGAGTGGAGCACTTGCGGTATATCATTGCGCAGGGCAGGAGATCGACACCGCTCGCTGCCGCTGTAACTTGCAGTAGGGGAAAAGCACATTTCCCCTCGCTCGGCGTAGAGTGAAGCACTTGCGGTATATCATTGCGCAGGGCAGGGGATCGACACCGCTCGCCGCCGCTGTAACTTGCAGTAGGGGAAAGGCACATTTCCCCTCGTTCGGCGTAGAGTGAAGCACTTGCGGTATATCATTGCGCAGGGCGGGGGATCGACACCGCTCGCCGCCGCTGTAACTTGCAGTAGGGGAAAAGCACATTTCCCCTCGCTCGGCATAGAGTGAAGCACTTGCGGTATATCATTGCGCAGGGCAGGGGATCGACACCGCTCGCCGCCGCTGTAACTTGCAGTAGGGGAATAGCAATGACAAATGACGTAGCACATTTTTTCTCGCAGAGTGCGCCGCTCACGGCACATGATTGAGCAAGGCATGGGTTCGAGAGTTATAGCGGTTACATATATAGTGTTTGTGAAGTGGTGAAAAAAGAAGTGTTTCATTTGTGCATTAGTGTGAATCTTGTGTACGCTTTACAAAAGCCATGCAGGACTATGAGATGATGTTGTATGGAATTCTAATAGCAACCATACTGTCTATATTGCTGACGATGTATATTTGTTGCTGCGATGATAGTGACTGTAAATGTAAAGTGAACGGCCAAAATAGCGACATCTCATGTACGCCGTGTGTGATGACACCGTAAGTTTTATTGTTTATGTATTATGGCATCGTTCATTTCATATTTAATGCATGTGTTGAAATAACGAACTGTCTATTACAAAAGCATTACAGAGCTGAAAAGATAGATGTGAAGCGTTGCGCAAAAACAAAATGTATATAACGTTAACCCGATATATTATACGGTTTCTTTAAAGGTTTACTTGCTAACGTGATATGATGGAAGACGAGGACCTGTCGCCTTATTTTCAAGAGGACTTCCCTATTCCTTCGGACAACGACGAGGACTTTTTGTCTTATTTCGCAGATGACATTTCCCTACCTTCTAACGACGGCGACGATGACCTCCCTAATGATGGTGAGATGGAGGAGCAAATGTCGGTAAGTGCACCTCCGTTATATGACATTGTTCAGCATCGCAAGCGTTCGGTGAGTAAGTTTTATTCAGGATTTTCGGAAACCGTTGTAACCGTGCGACCCATGCCAGAAAATGCGAATCCCGAACTGTGGATTTCTGAAACATTCCAGGGACTTTTGAACTTTTTAAATGAAAACCTGTTGAACAACGAACCCGGGTACATGGGTTTATCTATTAGTGATTCTAGACATCCCTCTACTCCATTTAATATGAGCGTTTGCAGGTTTGATCAAATAAATCCCGAGGGTGTCATAAAATCCATAGAGAAGGTGATGCAGAGTAATAGGGAATTTTTGATAAGCGGGCCTTTGAAAATTAACTGCGTGTGGACCAAAGAGGTACAGGGTTCGTGCTTCAGACACTGTGAAATGTGTAACAGAAATAAAGGAATTATTGAGATTAAAAACAATGACACATTGTGTTTACCTAGAGCCATTGTCGTGTGTAAGGCTAAAGTTGACGGAGATGGCAATTATCGTGCTATTAGATGTTTTCAGCACATTCAGAAGAAGAGGGCGATGGAATTGTGCCAACATGTAGGATTTCGCGATGGTGGTTTCACTTTGCACGACGTTGAAAGTTTTGCACGTAAACTGCGGGAATATAACATTACTGTGTTTGGGGATCATTCGGGAAAGAACGTGTTGTACAAGTGTAATTCGATGTCTGAAAAGCACCTGGACTTAATTTTACATGACGAGCACTTTAACGCCATTGTGGACCTGCACAGAGCATTTTCGTGCAAGTTTTACTGTCGTCAGTGTAATCACGTATCTGTGAATAAAAAAGAGAGGCATCGTTGCGATTTGAAATGCACCAAATGTCACCTGGAGTGCAAATCTACAGATAGTGTCATTACGGAGTGTAACTCGTGTCACAGGAGCTTTAGGGGCAGGGAATGTTATGATAATCATTTATTGAAGGGATCCTATTATCCTAAAAATGTGTCCGTATGCGACGTTGAAAAGGTGTGTCTATCGTGCAACAAATTGGTGAATAGCAGACATATGAAGACGTCGCATAAGTGCAACGAAAAATTTTGCAACGCGTGCAAGTGCCATGTGGATGCAAATCACTTGTGCTATATTCAACCTTATAAATCTGACATCGTTAGTAAGAAGCAGAATAGGTTCATCTTCATGTTTATAGATTTTGAATGCACGCAAAACACACCGTATATGAGTCATGTTGACACCTTTGAGCACGTGCCAAACCTATGCGTTTTGTACCAGGGATGTTCCGTATGCATGGACGTGGCGCATAAAATGAGTTATTGTTCGCAATGCGGCATAAAGGAGTGGGTATTTAGAAACGATCCAGTGAAGCAACTATTTGATCACATCACCCAGAGTAGGTTTGATTTCTGGGACATCACCGTCATTGCCCACAACCTCAGGTCTTACGACGGTCAGTTTATACTGAAGTACATGGTTGGGAACCTCGGCTGGACACCGGAACTCATTATCACAGGTACGCGCATATACAGAATGAAGCACCAAAAGATAACCTTTTTGGACTCGCTCAACTTCATTCCCATGCCTTTGGCCAGATTTCCAAAAACTTTTAACCTCGCAGATAGCAAGGGTTATTTCCCTTATTTATTTAACACCAAGGAAAATGAACACTACGAGGGTCCCATTCCCGATCAAAAGTATTACTGTCCCGAGGGCATGTCCGTAAGCGGACGTAATGCTTTTGAGGATTGGCACATGGAGAAGCTGTCCTCAGGTTACGTCTTTAACATGAAAAAGGAAATGGTGTCCTACTGCAAAACAGACGTTTTTCTGCTATACGGCGGAGTATCCAAATTTAGAAGGGAATTCATGGAAGAAAACGATATAGATCCCTTTAGAGAATGTGTTACCATTGCACATGCGTGCATGAACGTGTACAGAAAGCGCTTTATGACGCCAAATACCATCCCCATAATACCCGTAGGTGGTTACCGTATGGCAGATAGGTAATCGCGAATAGCATGCATTTGGCTGTCGTGGGTGGAGCGCCAGCAAAACGTTGTCATTCAGCACGCGTTTCGCTGCAGGGAAGTGAAAGTTATGGGTCACAAAGTAGACGGATACAGAGAGAAGGGTAAGTGCGTGTACTTCTTTCACGGTTGCTTTTACCACGGTTGCACGCGCTGTTTTCCCAATCGACATTCGGTCATGTATGGCACCGGCAACGAAACCATGGGCTCCAGGTATGAGGACACGAAGCGAGTATCGCGAAAAATGAAGAATGCCGGGTACAATTTGATTTTTTTTTTGAGTAGTGTTTAACGCCCGTTTTTACTACTGAGGCACCACAGGCGGTGGACACTGATGATACATGAGATGAAATGATAAATTGGGAAAGGATATTTTTTTTTTTTTTTTTTAAGGAAGGAAGCGTTCCAGGCCTAAGTTTAGGTACCTCCCCGGCATTTGCCAGTTATGAAGACTGAGGAAAACCTGGAAAAAACCCCAGTCAGGGAGGACGGTCCTGGCGGGATTCGAACCGCAGACCTCCCGCTCACGAGTCCGTGCCTTAACGACCTCGGCCACCCGTGGCGGTTCACAATTTGATTGAAATGTGGGAATGTGAATTTAACGACATGACAAAGTCCGACTCTGTTTTAGCCGATTTTGTGAAGTCGTACTCTAAATCGCACCCGCAACCTCTGAACCCTAGAGATGCATTCTTCGGCGGAAGAACAAATTGTACGAAGGTGTATAAGGAGACGGTTGGGGAGGAGAAAATGTTTTATTTCGACGTTTGCAGTCTGTATCCGTTTGTGAATAAGACCAAAGCCTACCCTGTCGGACATCCAAAGCTACACGTGGATACATTTCCAAATTTGGAGAATGTACAGGGTGGTATAATAAAATGTAAAATACTACCGCCCTGCGGAATTTACCACCTTGTATTACCCGCTCGTTTAGAATTGTACTCGTACCTGCGTAAGTTGGGACAGCGAGTGTGCTACTTCGACACAGACTCCATAATAGCGACCTGTAAACCCGGCGAATGGCTTCCGAAAACAGGACCATTTTGGGGGGATATGACGAATGAGTTGTCAAAATACGGACAGGGCGCACACATCTGGCGATTTGCATCCACTGGGCCCAAGAGCTACATGTTTGACGTTAAATGTAACGACAAAGACTATTCGGTGTGCAAGGTGAAGGGGATCACCCTAAACTCAGGCACCTTGAACAAGGTTAACGGCGGCGTCATACGCAGGTTGGCCAGTTCGCATAGCCATGCATCCGTGCTTATAGCAGGTCGCAACATCGCCAGAAAACGTCTATGGACGGTTGTGACGGAACCTTCCGTCAAAACGTTTCGCATGGTTGTTGACAAGCGCGTGCAGGATCCGGCAACCGGCGAGACGTATCCTTACGGTTATAAAAGAAGGAGAATGAACGACGCTTGCACATAATATGGCAACGAAAAGAAAACACGAAGAGCTACGGGGAGAAGAAGAAGAGGAAGAAGAAAACGACAGCGTTGGTGAAATTCAGCCTAAAATTGGCAGATATGACCAGGGAGAAACCGCGATGAAGCCTAAGATATCGCCCTCCGCGGTTCGCATGAGAAGGCGTAAGAAAGTCAGGAACCCGTACGTCCCTTGGCACGCCGTAATACCCTGCGAAAAAAATGAAACCCGTGAATTGGCACGCGCTTTTGCCGCGCAAACGCAAGTCGAATAATGCGTGTCGTTTTACGCAACCTGCAGGGAGGTTGCGATGAAAGCTCCAAGCGTCGTTTTACGCAACCTACAGGGGGGTTCAATTTCAATCTCTAACCACCAAACGTTTTTTCGTTTGACACGATTCCATCCGTGGTCCCCAACGAGGGAAAATTTAAGCGGTGCTATCCGGGAAGAAACGTGGACATTAAGGATGTTTCCATGGGAGAAGTGGTAGCAGACAGGGGTAGCTTTAAGCGAGCGAACTGTAGTAACGTAGAGATGAAAGACGCATCCTTGGGCGAAGTGATTGCCAATACGGGCAGGTTTAAGCGAGCCAATCCCGGTAGAAACGTGGAAATGACAGACTTGTCTTTGGGGGAGATCATTCCCAACAAGGGGAAATTCAAAAAGGTGCATCCGGGTAGGGATGTGGAAATGACGGAACCAGAGAAATTTACGTTTCCAAGCACCATACAGGTTGCGGGACCTTCGCGCTGCGGGAAGTCAACGTTTGTTAAGCGCGCCATTGCCAACGCAGACCGGGTGTTCGATAAGGTACCAAAAAGGGTCGTATGGTGTCATCCACGCGAGTATCCACCCAAGTTAGGCTCCGAATTCAATCATTGCACGTTTAACGTGATGACACACGCGGGCGTTCCTAACATGCGCAGCATCAGGGAGGGTGATCTCGTGGTCATCGACGACATGATGTACGAGAGCGATAGCACAGAAGTGTTCAATTTGTTTACCAAAGATTCGCACCACAGAAACTTTGGGGTCATATACATTTTGCAAAACATATTCCCTCAGGGTAAGAAATTTCGCACCATCTCGCTAAACGCCAATTACATCGTGGTGTTCAAAAACAACAGAGACAAGATGCAGATAGACAGACTATTTCAGCAGATGGAACCGCGAAACTCCAAATTCTTGTTAGAGGCATTTCAGAAGGCTACCGAAAATCCTCACGGTTACTTGGTATTGGACTGCACGCAGTACACTCCGGACAAGTACAGGTATAGAACCGGGGTTCTGCCGGGAGAGGCCCCATCCTGTTTTGTCTCCCTATAAATATCGCGGTGGTCGTCGCCTCAAGCATTATTACAGTTTCGACGATGAAGGGCAAAATACGAAAACTAACCTCCCCTCTCATCGCAAAACAATGCGATAATCTGGTCGCCTTGAGCAAGGCCAAACCGGTCGCGCGCAAAATGATGCTCAAACAGGCAAGCCCCCAATTGATCAAGGCGATTTCGGAATGCGTGTACAACGTTAACAAGGGGCGGGTGTGCATTTCTCCAGCGTGCAAGAAACGCTTAAAAAGACACAAAACCACGTGGAGAAAATTAGTCAACAAGAAGGTGTCGTTGAAGAAGAAGAGGAACATTCTGACGCAAAAGGGAGGATTTCTACCTGCTTTTCTTCTCCCCGTGCTAGGACGATAGCTAGCGCGCTAATATCGTCATGAGGCACGCAAAGCAAATAATGCTGCTGCAGTCTCAACCGGAAAGTGCAAAGAGACTGCACGTCATAGACAAGGCCATAACGTCCATTTCCAGAGACATCGCTCAATTGTAGCGCTCCAAACTCACCCCTTATCAAAAGTGGAGCTTCATGAAGTACAAGTTGGCCAACTATTACGACCTGGTTGCAAAACTAAGGTCCCCGCAAGAAAATAAACATAGGGGAACGAGAGGTGCACGGCAACTACGATTTAAACAACTCTTCTAACAGACGCGTTTGAACCGAAAAAGAAGCCGAAGACGGAACATTCCTCCAAAACGGTGCCGTTGTCCCAGGACTCTGCAGAAAAGAAAAAGCTTAAAAAGGCTCGCAACGTTGCTCATTTCACCAACAGGTACGGACTCAGACCGCGATCGGGTAAATGAACCGCGCGCAAGGTGGAGGAGGATCTAGAGTGGGAGACGCTGTACTAATTATGGATTTGCAGGACGTTTACGATCACATCGACCATTACGCGGGACTGGGCACTACCGACAGACTCCGCAGGGCCACGGGCATTCCCAAACGTACCATAGAGGCCTTTCTCAGGGGAAAGGACAGTTACACTCTGCACAAACAGGTCAGAAAGAAATTTCCCACCAGAAAGTACCACGTCACAAACATCGATGACCTGTGGGAGGCGGACTTAAACGTCATGACCGGCATCAAGCGATACAACGAGCCTTACGCGTACATCCTCACCGTGATTGACGTATTCTCCAAATATGCTTGGGCTGTGCCTCTAAAGGCCAAGTTTGGAAAGACGTTGCCGAGGCGTTCGGTTCCATATTCGCCAAGCGAATCCCCAAAGTCTTGCAAACTGACAAAGGCACCGAATTCACCAACAGAACGTTTCGCGAGTTTCTCGCGCACTACGGCGTCCAACATTACACAATCAACAACAATGTGAAGGCCAGCGTGGTGGAACGTTTTAACAGAACCTTAAAAACCAAAATGTGGCGCTACTTTACGCACAAAAACACCTTCCCGTACGTCAACGTGCTGCCCGCTCTCCTACATTCGTACAATACCCCGCACCACAGATCCATAAAAATGGCTCCGTCTGACGTTAACGAAGCCAACGTTTTCAGAGTGTATGAAAACCTGTACGGCAGCAGCAGCCCGCGAGCTCCCCAAAAACCAAAATTTCGCGTGGGCGATCACGTCCGCATATCCAGGGAAAAGATGAAATTCGACAAGGGTTACGAGCAGAATTGGACGGACGAAATATTCCAAACTGACGACGTTGTGCTGAGCACCCCCGTGATCTATAAGATCAAGGACTTGGCAGGCGAACGCGTGCAGGGAATATTTTACTCTCAAGAACTTCAAAAGGACGACCTACCCCACACCTACAAAGTCGATAAAATACTGGCCACTAGGGACAGGGGAGCCAGTAAACAGGTTCTCGTCAAGTGGAAAGGGTATCCAGACAAATTCAATTCCTGGGTAAAGCATTCGGACGTTACATCGATATGATCAAGCAAAAACCGTTCTCCCTCACGCTCGCTAGCAACGCGTCCATGGAGCGCTTTACCGACAACACCACGTCTCGCTTTTCCAACCTGTTGCCGGAGAGGGTAGTGTTGCGCGGGGAGTGGGAGGTGGCTCTAACCAAGCTTCGATATCCCGTCAGTTTCTACAACCTCAACAGCTCCTGCGTCTTCCGCGGAACGTACACCACGTACGTGGACGGCGTGCCCCACATCATAGATGTCCCTTTCTGGTTTCGTCTCAAAAACGAGATACGCATGGACCCGGCTGAAATGGTGCAGACCTTCAATCGTGCTTTCGGAGACTGCGAAGACGTTAGCAACGTCTTTGACTTTAAGGACCGTCGCGTCGTCGTCAACCGTCAGATCATCCAACAGTCTAACCGGACCAACACCCTACCAGATCAACCGTTGGGACTCTTCAACGTGGACGCAGAGAACGTCGCGCCGTACCATCTCTTAAACGTAAACGAAGAGGACGCGTCCGACCAACGCATGTACGATGCACCCTCCCATGCACTCGACATGAACGACGAAGCTCACGTCGCGCCGGTCGACGAAGAAGGAGCGTCCGATCAACCCATGTCCGATGCACCCAGAAAACCCAAACCAAAACCGACCCCTAAGCCCAACGCCAGACCGCCCACAAAACCAAAACCCAAACCCACGCCTCCCCCCGCACCGCCCTCCTCGGGCACCGCACCACGCTTTTTGGGCACCGTCCCGCCCCCTCACGTCGCCGATACGAATCCCAGCGTGTCTCCGCCAACCATCCCCAAGTTCAGGCGCGTGCTCACGCAGCTCGTTCCTTCGCCTAACGTATCCAAAATGCTCGGGTTTGTTCCCCACGTCGACATCGTGCAACATCCAACGCCCGCGTATGACGCGGACCCGTTCATGGGATTCCCTTACGAGGTCTTCGTCTACTGCAATATAATCGCCCCGCAAATGGTCGGCGATACATTTGCCCAGGTGGTTGACAGCACGGCTTTGGAATTGGAATCCCAATCGACCAACAGACTCACGGTCGAAAAATCTTTCTTTCCTCTCAACTGGGTACCGTTACTCCAACAGGATTTCAACACGATCGCCGTAGATTTAAGGAACGGATTTGGCGATCTCCTGCCATTTGTAGACGGTTTTTCTTCCGCTTTGGTACTCTCCTTCAGACCGAAATACAACCGACATGAGTCACAACGATAATGTCATCTATCAATACTACTTAAATCAGGCCGGTAGCGGATTAGACAATCGTGACTTTGTCCTTTACAGAGGCAACCGATACCAAAAGGGCAGCGGTCTTTTCAGCGCCCTAGGCGGACTGTTTCGATCCCTCTTTCCCATACTAAAGAGCGGTGCCAAAGCAGTAGGAAAAGAAGCCCTCAAAATGGGCGCAAACGTCATCTCCGACGTTGCCACCACCTCCACTTCGCCCAAGGAAGCATTCCGAAACCGCCTCAGGGAGGCCGGCAGTAATCTGAAGCGGAAGGCAGATGCTAAAATAACCACCATGCTCGGCTCTGGAAGGAAGCGCCCCAGAATAAAACTCCCTGCCAAAAAGAAACGAACGCAGTCTAAGGCTAGACGCTCTAAACGCAAGACCAAACGCCAGTGCAAGCACAAGCGCAAAACCAAGACATCAAAGGTGCACGACATATTTTCGTGGTGGGTACCGTGTACATGAACACGGAATTGGACATCTTTCGCGAATCGCCAGTCCAAACCAACATAGAGGAGTACAGAACCGTCGCTCTCAACCCGCAAAACACCATCACCCCAAATTCGCCCATAACCTTCCATTACTCTGGAAATGGCGACGATTACCTGGACCTGTCTTACGTCATTCTAGAAGCGTTCGTCAAAGTCGTCAAGGAGGACGGTACCGATATTTTGCGATGCCGGCGAAGTCACCTTCGTCAACAATTCTCTCACGTCATTCTAGAAGCGTTCGTCAAAGTCGTCAAGGAGGACGGTACCGATATTTCCGATGCCGGCGAAGTCACCTTCGTCAACAATTCTCTCAATTCCCTTTTCAGCCAGGTAAGCGTCTCTCTCAATAACGTCAACATCTCCATGCCTCAAACGGGATATCCCTTCAAAACCTACTTGGAAACGCTACTCAATTACTCCTCCGACGTCATGAACGGGAGATTGCAATCGTCTTTGTGGGCGCTGGACACCCCTGGCAAACTAGACGATTTCGATAACAACGAGGGAATAAAGTGGCGAAAGGAATACACCAGAAACAGCAAACTGGTGCAGCTCATGGGATGCGTCTCTAGCGGAATCTTCAATCAAAATCTTCCGCTACTCAACAACGTCAATCTCACCGTCAAACTCACCCCCTCCACGCCGCAATTCCACCTATTCTCCAAAAACCCCCTCTTCAAAGGATACACCAAAATCGTGTCCGCTAAACTCCATCTCAAGCAGGTCAGACCCAGCCCCACCATCAAACTTGCTCACCAGACAGCTCTCGCCAAAAGCAACGCCAAATATCACTTCAAAGATGTCGACTTTCAAACCCTCAACATACCCAAGGGAAACACCGGAGCGCAGTTTAACGACGTGCTCGTCGGAAAAATACCGCGCAGGATCATCGCCATGACCAGCAATAAGGCCTACACCGGCGACGTCTCCAAAAATCCCTATCATTTCAAACACTTCGATCTCGCGGTGCTTCAATTCTTCGTCAATAATCAACCGTTCCCTTCTCAACCGCTACAACCCAATTTCGACGAAGGACACTTCCTCGACTGCATTCAAAGCCTCCAAGATGGACTGGGCATACACTTCAAAAACAAGGGCACCGTCATCAACAGACCGGCCTATCCCAACGGATACACCATCTTCGCTTTTGATCTAACCGCCGACATGACCGCCAACCAAGACTATGCTTCCGGTCTTCATCACGGTAATGTCTCTATAGAAATGGAATTTCACAAAGCCTTGCCAGAACCTGTCTGCATACTACTCATGTCGGAACTCTACAGAACCTTGGAAATCGACGTGCACAAATCCGTACTAATATCATGCACACCAACAACATTTACGACATTCTCAAAAAACACAAACACTTCGCAGGGGTCTTTCCCTCAGATCGTTTACCTCCCACCTTACAAAAACTACCCGTAGCTCTCGTCGCAAACACAGATCCTACCACTCTACCCGGAAAACACTGGATTAGCATATTTATCAACAAAAACGGACGGGGAGAATATTTCGATAGTTACGGCTTGCCCCCGCTCTTACTCGTCTTCCGACATTTTCTCCAACGTCATTGCGGCAACATGTGGACCTACAATTCCCGTCGCTTGCAAGGCGACGACAGCGCCACGTGCGGACACTACGCCGTCGCATACGTATCCCACCGGTGCTGCAACTTACCGACATCTCTCTTCTACTCCAAGTTCAGAATCCGACATTACGACTACAACGACCGCCTCATCCTACAATCCTACAAACGACATGCGCGCTGCACCTCTGTGCATCAAACCTGCCAGCCTCTCAAAAAAACCCATATACTCTAAACGCACCGTACCTCGCCCGCACTCGTCCTGCAAACATCAACCAGCAAACATGTAAGTACCGTTCCTGTCATACCTATTTCTTTCTCCCCACCGCTACCCTACCAAACACAATTCTCTATTTTTTCATTATTTTCAGGTGCGCCGGACACATACACCTCATCAACGCCAGGCATTCCAAGTTCCTCTCCATCGCCGGACCGCCAGGAGCCCACGTCATCACAGTTTCCAAGTGCGGCAAAGATCAATTCGTCACCCTCCATGCAGTCGATCAGTGGACCAAACTAGTGGAGGACCTCGGACCGCAAATTATCCAGCATCTCGACCCCACCACCGTCGCCGACAACGCGGAAAAACGCAACCGTCGCAAAGTCAACATAAAAATCAACGACAAACACACGTTGCATTTCAACCACGTGTTCGGAACCCCTGCAATCATCTTCAACAACATGGAAAAGAAACCAGGCATCGCCATATTTCTACACGAATGGAATAACATCGTCAAACTCCATCAAAAATATAAAAGTTTCCTCGCGCTCGACAACCATAACCAACAAAACAACAACAATCACGAAAACGCGTCCTAACACGTTACAACATGCTCATTATCTTCCTAATGCTTCGGGTTCACGTGACTTTCCTTCAACCAATCGCAAACGCTCATCCCCTCCTTTCCACACACGCTTTATAACCACAACACATCCTTTCCCCGCCCTTATTCCCTACCTAGTCGTGCGCGCGTCAGCATCATGCAACGAACTGTTCTGCAAGACCTCACCAACTTGGGACACATTCCAACCTTCATCACCGTGCGAGACCTCTCCTACAAGAAACCATACGTGGTGGTCGGCGTACGCTCCCTCATCACTCAATACGGCGTAAAAACCGTACTACGACTCCAGGACAGCAAACAAGTCTGGATGCCTACGTCCTACAACGACCTCACGCAACAAAAAATAGCAGCACTCAACGAAAAACCTTTCTACATCGTCTACAACGGCACCGAAACTCTACCAAACGGAAATCGCAAACACATCATCGACTTTCTCGAGCTGCCCAAGGACTCGCACCCATGCACACAGATTACTTCCAAGTTGGTAAGTACCTCAACGCATTCACTCACGCACCATATTCTCTTCTTCTTTTTTTTCTAATCTCATTCTTCTCCTTGTTCCAGGAAACAACCTCTTGCTCAACTTCTACATCAAAAACGCGCGAGACGCCCTATCCATCAAATCTACCCACATCGCCGGACCCAAGTCGCACAGAACCGTGACCAGCATCGCCAAACAAACCAACATACCAGTCGCCTTCCACCCCAACTTCTACAACGTCGCTCAAACACCCGTCGCTAACAACCTCTACTTCTGCGAACAATTCGTCCTCCACAACAACAACAAAATCACCCTAAAGTGCAAAACAATGGTCCAACAACAACAAAACATCTGTCTCACTACCTTCCAATTTATCCTCGTCGTCAAAAAATTACATGTGCTACCTATACCATATACTCTACTTGTACATCCTTAATGTATCAGCACTTGTATCATTATATCTACTCCTATGTATCATGTATCTATATCGTACAATTAAATGTAATACAACCATGTAACTGTATTCTGAAATAAAAAAAAATGTACCCCGCGCCGGACGACTCACACGTCACATCCGGTTTCACTTCAAGGTCTTAATTTGTAGTACCCTTGTAGTGTGTACAATCCAAAAAGTGTACCCCTCGGCGGACGGTTTACAACATACCCACACACTACAACGCATCTACAAAATATGACCTTGAACTAAAACCGGATGTGACGTCAAAGAGGCGTCCGCCGCGGGGTATATACTACTAGCGACTTCTGCAGATTCATTACCTGGGAGTCCCACATGGCCAGGTACCCATAGTAGTGTCACCCTGACGACATCAAAAAGCGTTAACAATACATTCTGGATCTTGTGTACAAGAGAGTTGTAGTTGTACGTCTGTTTAAAGGATAAAAGGGCACTCAAGGAATCGGAACAAACAATACTGTTCCCAACCCCCTGGTCAGAGATAAATAAAATTGCCCGATAAATAGCACAAAGCTCTGCCATAAAAATAGATGTCGCAAAGCTAAGACCAAAAGTAAAACTAGCCCCATTGTACAGCTGTTTAAAGGATAAAAGGGCACTCAAGGAATCGGAACAAACAACACTGTTCCCAAGCCCCTGGTCAGAGATAAATAAAATTGCCCGATATATAGCATAAAGCTCCGCCATAAAATAGACGTCGCGTTGCAAGTAAAACTAGCTCCATTAAAAACAAAGGCCCATCCTACTGCTGTGTCAGATTTTGAGCCGTCGGTATATATAAAATTCCAGCCATTAAAAGAAGATAATCTCGCTAATATGACGTCGAATTATAGGTGCTGCGGTCGAAGACTTTGGACAAGACATAACAAGATGAACGGGGTCCTCTGCAAAGAGCCAAGAGGGATAAAAGGTTTCCCCGGATAATTAAAAGGCAGGTAATTCCACGTCCAAAGTTCCTAACAACTCCCGGAAAAGAAAGTCAGTAGGCTTAGGAGTAAAAGACTGAGCAGCATAAAATGGAGCGAGACACATTAAAAACGGCTCGTTCGTGGGATGATGCGCTTGTGCAGGTAGTCGACAACCATACGCAAAAAGTAAAAATTCCCTACGATAAAAAAAAACGGAAGTTATCCAGACTCCGCACATAAACTTGACACAGGACTGGTTCGAAATGCTCCAATGGCTATACGGATACCCTGGTGATGAATGGGGTCAAGGCGATGAAGACGGGAGGTCGCGCTGAGGCGTAAACAACACAGCCATAATGCAGTTTTGACCCGATGAAAGAACGATAAAAACGTAAAAGAACAGTCCGGTCAGTTCACCAAGATATGCCACTTAAAACACGTAAACTACAAAGAGAACGTTCACACTTGCCTCTGATTGTGCTATATGCGATGTCCAGCATAATTTCCTATCAAATATTAAGCCTAGGAATCGAACTAGGTCTGCGCAAGCAAGAGCATCTGGGCCAAGATGGAGAGACGGAGATGGAAACTACTTATAGTGCCAGAAGTTCATGCAGACGGTCTTCTCTGCGGAGAAACGAAACCCGTGATTCACACTCCAAGCGTAAAGGCGGTCGAGACAGCATTGGAGGCGATGTTCCAAAAGACAAGTTTTGCGAGAAGAAAGGAAGATGGCAAAATCGTCCACAAACATCGACGATTGTATTCCTGGCGGTAAACCTTCAGTGATAGAATTAATAGCGATGGCAAACAGAGAGCAACTAAATACCGAGCCCTGGGGTACAGCGCTCTCTTGCGTAAAAGCAGATGATAAAACTAATCCCACGCGAACATTAAAAACCCTGTCTTTCATAAACTCGCGAATAAAAACAGGCATATGCCCATGTATGTGCCAATCGTCAAGCGTTCGGAAGATACCGCTTCTACAGCAAGTATCATACGCTTTCTTCAAATCAAAAAGTACAGCGAACGTTTTGCACTACGGTATAAAACCGTCCATTATGTGGGTTAAAAGAGACACAAGTTGGTCGACAGAGGAACGACGAAAACCGCACTGAGCGTTCGTCAATAGATGCCTCGACTCCAACCACCACGTAAGCCGCCCGTTAATCATGCGTTCCATCCTCTTACAGACGGAGCTGGTGAGGGAAATCGGACGGTAACCGGAAGGAAGACGTGGGCCCTTTCCAGGCTTAGTTATAGGAATGACGGTGGCAACTCGCCAAGCGCTAGGAAATGTGTTATTACACCAAATAAAATTAAAACTCTGTAATAAAAAAGCATTACCTTCCGCTGCTAAATGCTGTAACATAGCAACATGAATGCCGTCTGGCCCCGGTGCTAAATGCCGAGAGGTAGAAAGGGCATGTTCCAGTTCCCTGGCGGTAAAACGAACGTTATAGCACTCGCGATGGTCGGAGGCAAAAGAGAAACCTTGCGACTCAACCTGCTCCTTTAATGCGCGAAATGAAGCAGGATAATTGACGGAGCTTGAAACATCAGCGAAGGTGCATCCTAAAATATTCGCAACGTCAATCGGAGTAGTAAGCACTCGATTCGATAACGTCAGACCAGGTATAGGCGTAAATCTAGGTTTGCTCGCAACGCGGCGTAGCCGTTCTCAAACTACCGATGAAGGCGTTCTGCGGTTAAAAGAAGAGGTAAAAGCAATGCAAGAAGCCTTTTTGCTATCCTTAATGACTCGGCGGTATTTGGCGCGCAGTTGTTTATAGCGAATCATGTTTGCTGAAGTAGTGTGGCGACGAAAGTATCGTAGAGCACCTCGGCGTGCACGCAACGCATCCCGACATTCTTCGGTCCACCAGGGTACCGGTAAGCGTCTGGGGTAGTAAGACGACCGGGGAATAGGGTGATTTGCGGCATTAAAGATGAGCGCTTCAAAGGGCTCGATCACGGCGTCGATGGATGGATAATCTAACCCCGAAAATACGGCCATAGATCGAAAGAGGGGCCAATTCGCCCTTTCAATGAGCCATTTTGGCTCGCGCTGAGAATGTGCGTTTGAAGAGAGTACATGTATGTGATAAGGAAATTGGTCACTGGAATATAAATCGGGAGATGACGTTCCAGGTAAAATGTACAGAAAGAGAGGCAGAAAATGTCCTCTCAACCCCAAGACCTATAAGTGCAGGAGTCGAGCAAGGCAGTGTCCCCGTCCCGGTTATTTTTCTAACTTACACCAATACCGTGCCATTCCACCCGAGATATTCTCTGTATCTTTATGCTGATGATACGGCAATCACCACGAGCTCCACACGCCAACAAACACCTGTGGCGAGACTCCAGGTCTACACAGAATCCTCACCACGTGGTTAGGCATGTGGAAGCTGGCAATTAACTCCAGTAAATCAGCAGCCGTTGTATTTTCCAGACGACCCCTGCAAGACATGCAGGAAATCACAATAACTGGAGGAGTATTGGACTACAGAGGCCACCTACCTAGGTATGCGGCTCGACATGAAATTAACATGGAAAGCTCATATCACCGAGTTGGCACACAGAGTCAGCCGCATATGCAATGTTATACCCACTGTGTTCCAAATTCTCTTCGAAGTCCGTCCGTATTAAAGTAATGATTTATTAGCAGGTAATTCGCCAGGCCTTAAGTTATACCTACCAAATTTGGAGATCGGCAGCAATAATTCATTTGGACAGCTTGCAAATTCTGCAAAACCCATACCTTCGGACTGCTACAAACTCCGGTTGGTACATACCTAACCGAAACATACACCAAGACCTACAATTTCCAACCAGCTCCGCATGCATCCTAAACATCTCAAAATCCTTCCAATTCCAATTACCAAACAGCTTCAACTCCCTGATCCGAGGGCTCGGGGAGTATGATATAGGCCTCGGGCCTCGCAGAAAGCGTCCTAGACTTACTCCCGATCCTTGACATGACCTCAAAACTATTTAAAACACAGCTGACACTCCTTCGAAACTGCAACCCTACTCGCGAGCAAATTACCCCACCGCTTAACCACCATTCCTTACCTAACTTTCAATGCGTGTGCCAGTGAAGGACCAAGTCCTGGAATTGCATCAGTCCGGGAGTTCCCTCCTCAATGGAGGAGGCAAACCTCCAGCTGCACATTTAGGAGGTGAACGCAAATTGTGAGGTGTAGCACCTTTGGTTGGAGTTGAGTGGATGTGACAGTGAGCAGATGTGTTTCTTGTGGTGTGCTACAAATTGGCATTTTTTCCAAAAGCAATTAAAACTTCCCTGCAGCCTACAGCTGTTGAACAGTAAGTCATTAAGGGATGGTCCACCGCCTCCAAAATGGCTTCATTCTAGCGAAAGCGACGATGAGCCTTGGAAAACAAAACCCAGAACCAAACCAATAAAAAAACCAAAAACCTACACAATACCCGTCTCCAACAAATACGATTCTCTCTCCAGTGAGGAAGACGCAGACGAACCTACTCCAACACCCACATCCCAAGCAAAAAAAAACTTGAGTTTACTAAAGCCCGTTTCCCCCAAAACACAACGTATCCCGTCGGTCAGTGGTGGTGTAGTAGTTACCGTACTTGCCTCCTAGACCCAATATCGCGGGTTCGAACCGGCCAGGATATATGGATTTTTTCGGGCGTAAAAATTCTAAGTATGGCTTCCTTCGGAAGGGAAGTAAAGCCGTGGGTCGTACATTTTCGGCACGAAAAAGAACCTAAAGCCTGAAAGAGAGGCCTATGAGCAAAATTTGTCGGCCGTTTCACGCCCTGAGTTGAATCGGACGCTGATGACCCGAGATGTTAAAGAGCGTCCATAAACTACTCAAAAAACAAAAAAACAAACAACGTATCCTCATCAAGCAAACTCCAATGGAAAAAAAAACTCCCAACTCCCTGCCACCCAAGCAACGAGGCATCCAGACTGAAATTACAAAGCAAACAAACGTTCAGAAACACGACACAACACAAAACACCAGATGTTCACTGCCACAAAGCCCCCCCCCCCCCAGGATCATTTTTCATACTGCTCACTCAAAACGCTCAACGAAATTCTGCACAAAACCTACCCCACAAGGGACTACACAATCCAAAACACCCCACATGAGCTCAAAACTACTGCTCCAAGACCTAAAAACCTGTAAAGAGATCTTAACAGAGCTACAAAAAGCAGGAATACAGTATTAGTCATTCATGCTGAAAATTGAACAGCCACTCAGATTTGTGATCAGAGGAATGTCCATGGGCATAGAAATCGAGATCTCGGGTGCCATTTAGGCGATGGAGTATCCTCTCCTCAAATGAAGACAGATGGAATCCAGGGGTAGGCCCCTCCCACGTTACCAAGTGACACTACTAGGGCTGACAAATCTCAAATGTTCATCCAGGAACGAAGAATTATGAATGTCATTTTCAAGGTGGGACACCAAAAGACTCAGAATCACAATGCCCAGTGTTTCATTGCCAAAAAACTGGAGACACGTACAAAAAGTGCAACGTCACACCCAGCTGCGTGCTGTGCAGCGGCTAGCACATGATTCAGGACTACCCCAACAAAACCACACCCAACTACACAATCTGCAAAAATGAGCACCCAGTAATCTACAGAGGATGCATGACATTCCAAAACGACAGGCACAGGAACTTCTAGCCTTAACCAAACAAATCAATACCACGAAACAAAACCTTCCCCACTCTCCTATCACTCACAGTGCCCCTGTACCACCGGGAGTGTCATTCTCGGCCAATGCAGGCGGAGCAACAAACACGCAATCAGAATCCTCTTCCTTAAAAGAAATTACTACTGTATTCAAAGTAATCGACCTAAATAAAATCCTAACAAACCTAAGGTCATCCATAAACAAATTCAAGGCAGCAACTGGACTAGCCGACAAACTCACTGTAATCTTTGAATTCCTTCAAACTGTCTTCTAAATGGCAGCACGACACAACTCCACTGGTCCCAAAATTACAGCCCTAGTGTGGAACGCGAATGGCACTCTTAAAAACCGCTACGAATTGATATCCTTCCTAAATCAACAAAGAATAGACATTGCACCACTGAAACGAAACTAAAACCTCATAGACGTTTCAAGTTAAAGGGCTATAATGTTTGCCGGGTTAACAGGCCAGGTCGACAACCTGGAGGTGGCACTGCAGTTATCACAAAAACAATATACCTATAAACAAAACGGTGGCACTTCCACCACTTGAAACACTTGAGTGCACAGGAGTGCAGATACAGGCAAATGCTCAAACAATTACAGTCGTGGCAGCATACCGTCCCCCTCCTCCAGCCGAACAGGAATGATTCAAGACTTAGACAAACTATTCAACTCATTCACAAAAATAATAATTGCAGGAGACCTAAATGCACAGCACACAATCTGGCGCTCTCGCTCTTGCAACGGTACTGGACACCATCTTCTTGACTTCATTCTGCTACATCAAAATACAGAAATCAGAACCGCATCGGATCATTCCTTTTGGCATCGCATCCTCTCCATCCCTCTTGACATATTCGACCTATTCCTATTTAGAGGAGTCTCCATTCTCCCTACCCTACAGGTATACTACAGTGTGGAATCGAACCATTTTCCCATAAAGTTCTACATTAGTGGCAGAGCAACTGTTGCCCGCAACGAGAAAGCTGATAGCCTACACTGACTGGCATAAATATAAAAACTTAATGTATCATATGGCGGAGCCCAGAATAAGGTACTCCACTACACAGGAGCTAAACTTCACTGCGTCAATAAAAACAGATAAGAGGAAATCATCTCCTCCCAAACCCCTTCCCCTCCACCGGCCTCCGAGATATGGAGCGTCTAGCTGCCATTAGGAGACGATACCTTCGTCAATGGAGAAACACGAGGCTCGCAGTTTTCAGAACACTAGACCAATGGATCAGGACTGTTATTAAACAATAAATGATCGGCACATTCAATTTGAAAATCAACTGCTAAAAGTGACTCTCAAAGATGCTTCTCTCTGGGAACTACTACGAGCCTTTGTGTCCTCCACTGAGGAGGGCTCCACAGCAGAGATAATAAATGCTCCACAGGGGAAACTTTATGCCCCAAAGGAAAAAACCAACCTCTTTGTCCAACTACTACAACAAAATTCCTACACTAAATGCTGCACACGACTCGCTTGTAAATAACTGGGCACTTCAATGCAAAACTGAAAGGCCTGCCCCATCCATACCGTGAAAACATTACAATTATACAACCTTATAAACTCCCTAAAAACAAAAAGGCAGCAGGTCCTGACGAAATCAGGCATGAAGACCCAAAAAACCTCCCGAGAAATGCACTAGTCCAATTAACCCCAATCATGAACTCCTGCCTCCACTTCCACTACTTTCCTCATGCATGGAAGGCCAAAATAATCATGTTACCCAAGCCGGGAAAAATCGGCAAAGTCCTGAAGCTTACAAACCCATCAGCCCCCTCCCCTGCATGGGGAAAGTACTGGGAAAGATCATGCACCACCAAAATCCAAGCACAAATCCCCGAGTACAATGCTCTTCCAAATCATCAATATGGGTTCAGAAAAGACCACTTCACAGAACTTCAAGTGCTAAAATTGACTGACGACATCAGCACTGAATTCAATAACAGCAGCCTAGCCCTGTTCCTTGACGTAGAAGCTGCCCGTAATAAGTGCTGGCATAATGGGCTACTGCATAAAATATACCACCACATACAAACCATGAGACTCCATCTCCCCATGCTAGCCAGCCACTTGCATGAACGCTGCTTTTACGTGCAAGTAGACCGAGAAAAATGACAGATTCTCACTATGACCGCCGCTGTACTGCCACCCTTTCTGTATAACCTGTACACTCGGGACATGCCCACAGATCATAAATGTAAAACATTGTTGTACGCCGGCGACACTGCCATTTCTAATCACAATCCTCACCCCAAGTATAACCAACTGGAACTTCAACGACACGCAAAAAGATACATGATATGGGCAGACACTCGGAAAATCTCCATCAACGCTGGCAAAAGTCAACCAATCTAGTTCACTAAAACTCATACCAAATCTGATATTAAATACAAAGTCAAAAACATGAATTGCAGTGTCAACCTACCATGAAATATCTTGGCACAATCGTGTATAGTCCATTAACCTGGAATGAGCACATCAAGACGGCAATAGCAAAAGCCAAACAGCGCATCTTTAGGTGATCAAAAATACTCAAGAACAAGCAAATACAAACCAAGTCCACACTGATACTCTTCAAGGCCTTCATACAAAATTTTTGCTGTATGCCTGCACGGCCTGTGCTCACACCTATAAAACTAATCTCCTATCCCTGCAGTCTCAACAAAACACCTGGCTTAGAAAGTTATTGAATGTTCCCATCCTCACATCCAATAATAAAATACGCGCAGATCTGAACATTCCCACATTCCTGGAAACGCTCACAAGCCGCTGCACTAGCACATGGGCAAAAATACGCCAACACAAAAATCCACAAATAAACCAAATGGGTCAAAGGGAGCCTCAACAACGGAAACATAAAAGAATGCGAACCTATTAAAAACACTAGGATACCCACACACTCACAACTCTGCTCCTTGTGCATATTTTAATTACTAACCTCTATAAATTAAGTTAAGCTAAGCAAATTAACAGCATTGAAATAATAAGTAATCATAGTTCTTAAGAAAATCAAACCCATCAAACAGAGAAATGCATAAAACAAATGAAATTGTTCTCTTGGGTGTATCATCTAGATCACCCATGCATAAGTTTCACTCACTAATAACTTTAGAAACTCCTTGACAATGTGTAATAAAATGGAAACTTTGATCCTGTAAGGGTGCACATGAAACAGTCAAAAAACCATTAAAATAATCTTCAGGCATTTGACTTGATGTGGCAGACTAAGGTTAGTGCTCAGCCCGTGTGAGGTTGCTGTGTACCTACCCTGTGTTTGGGTTTAACCGCAGAGAAGGGATGGAGAATGTAGGTTGGTTGTGCTATTTTGGATGTTGGGCGGAAGGAACGTGCTTATAAAAACTTAACCTTATTGAAGCGGGCGTATGACATCCTTTGATGTTGCTTAATATGCGCAAGTTTAATTACTTTGTAAACAGCATGGGCATAACGTTACTTGGTTTTCTGATTATTATTATTATTATTATTATTATTATTATTATTATTATTATTTTGATTGATTTATTTCCGGACGCTCTTTAACAGCTCAGGTCATCAGCGTCCCATTCAACTCAGGGCGTGAAACGGCCGACAAATTTTGCTCAGAGGCCTCTCTTTCAGGCTTTAGGTTCTTTTTCGTGCCGCAAATGTACGACACGGGACCCACGGCTTTACTTCCCTTCCGAAGGAAGCCATACTTAGGATTTTTACGCCCGAAAAAATCCATCGGTCCTGGCCAGGTTCGAACCCGCGTTTTGAGTATAGGAGGCAAGTATGGTAACCAATTATTTTGTTGGGGAGTTGGAATGTTTTTCCTGTTGCTAGGTTTTGCCCCTTTGTTATTCAAGGTGGCAACACGTTAAGCCCGGCACCTTGAATTTTGGCTTAGGCCTATTGTGACAGGAATAGCTGCCGAGTGATCGAACGAGAGCACTCTCATGATGAGGTAAATGGACGTAGAATATTTTGGCCCGGCGTCAAATTTCCTCCTCGATAAATGAGAGGGAGGAACTCTCATGAAGTAGCCTGACTGAAAAGTATCGATATACAGAATAAATGGTTTTTAGTCCTTTATTCTGTACCTTTTGCAAAAGAGCGAGCCAATTGTCAGCTGCCATTCCTCAGATTTCACTGGCATATAGCATGACAGGGATGACCAGGGCTTTGAAAAGTTGTAATTTTAGGTGAACTGGCATCGCCTTAGTTTTGAGCATAGGGAACAGTTGAGCAATTGCTCCCTGTGCCCTGTGAGCAATCACGGCTGTGTTCCCTGAAGGTTAGACGCTTATGAAATTGCACACCCAAGTAGGCTATGGAACTTTCCCACCTTATCGTTTGCTGTCTGTATGTTAGTGTGGGTGGGGGTTTCCGCGTGCGCGGCGTTTTGAGAAAATTATGGCGTTGCTCTTTGCCGAGTTGACTGACATTCGCCTATACCACCTTTCGATTAGGTGTAGTCGTCTTAGTATGGGAATGATGGCTCTGTTTAGGTTTCTATTTGTTTTGTATAGCAGGACGTCGTCGTATTGAACGGTGTTAACCTCTGCTGGGTGGGAAATGTTTGACATGTGGATGTTAAACAGAATAGGGCATAGAACAGAACCTTCGGGGACTCCGCCGCGTATCGGTCTTAGTGTTGATTTGTTTTCGCTTAGGTTTGGGAAGGATGCTGCTTTGAAAGTGCGGTGCTTAAGGTATGAGTGAAGTACATGTATGCAGGTTTTGGGTAGCTCCAGTTAAATGAGTTTATATAGGAGCCCGGCATGTCAGGTGGTCGAGAAGGCCATTTCTACATCCAATAATACCGCTGGGGTGAAGGACCTGTTCTGGAAACCCAGGGCTGAGGCCTCCACAACCCTAAGCAGCTGATGAGTAGTAGAATGCCCAGGACGGAAACCGAAATGGTGAGGGGGGATTGCTTGGATGATGACAATGATTATTATTGCCTACGGGCGCAAAACAGCTATTATCATTAGGGTCCAAACACACTAAAAACGGCGCCAGAATTAAAAGTAAATATTTAACACAAAATCAGTGCTGAAGTTAATTAACATTAGCAACTTGTGCAATAAAATAAAACCCCATAACAAATAACAAGGGTAAAATGTTTAACAAACAAAAGACTGGTACTAAAACACAGCCGCAAGAGCGGAAAACACACCAGTCTTATAAAAATCTAAAATGGTAACAATAAAAATCCCAAAACTAATAACAAGGGCAATAAGCTACAAAACAATTAAAGACTGCTACTAAAACGATTAAGCAAAAACTGAAAAAACCCGTCTTAAAATAGCCTAAAAATGCCGTCATGATTAAAAAGATGGAACCTCACACCTTGCTCTTAAAACTACAAAAACGAATAAAATGGAACACTCGCTCAACAACTACCACATCATCTGCAAGTAAGTCCTCAATAGAGGAGTGCAAACCTGGAGAAAGTCTAAAAATTTCAGATGATGGCATTCAATAAAAATGTGACGCACTGTAAAGGGTGGCCACAGTGTGAGCAAGCTGGAGCTGGTTGACCATTAAAAAGGTGACAATGACTAAAACGGCAGGCCCCATCGCGCCAGCGCGAGAGAATGCCTCGTCGTAAAGAATGTTTAAAATCCCCGAAGTACAAACGGTGCTCGTACTCAGCAGGGTCTAAAAGGGCGGATTTAGCTGCGACATCTGCCGCCTCGTTGCCTGAGAGTCCCACATGTCCCGGAATCCACAGCAGTGTTACCCTGACGCCAGCGTCAAGAAGCGTAAAAACTGCATCCTAGATCTGCTGCACAAGAGAGTGATAGTTGTACAGCTGTTTAAAAGATAACAGGGCACTCAAGGAATATAAACAAATAACACTATTCTCCAGCATCAGAATGATCAGAAATAAATAAAATCGCCCGATAAATAGCATAAAGCCCCGCCATGAAAATAGATGTTGCAACATTAAGACCATGCGTAAATCTTACTGGATTAAAAACAAAAGCACATCATACTCCTGTATCAGATTTCGAGCCGTCGGTATATATAAAATTCCATCCAGTAAAAGAAGAGGTGATCTCGCTAAAATTACCACGAATAACAGGTGCTGCGGTCGAAGACTTAGTACAGGACGTAAGCCCAAGATGAACGGGGGCCTCTGCTGAAAACCATGGGGGAGAAGTATTTTCCCCGGCTAGGAAAAAATCAGGTAATTCCGCGTCCAAAGTCCTTAACAACTGAAAACGAAAACCAAGTCTAGGAATAAAAGACCGAGTACAAAAAATGGAGCGAGACACAACATTAAAAAACGGCTCATACGTGGGATGACGCGGTTGTACAGCTAATCGACAAACATGAGCAGCAAGTAAAAAATACCTACGATAAAACAACGGAGGTTCTCCAGACTCCGCACATAAACTAGACACAGGACTGGCGGGGAATGCTCCAATGGCGACACGGACACCCCGGTGATGAATCGGGTTAAGGCGACGAAGAACCGAAGGTTGCGCAGAGTCATAAATTCCACAGCCATAATTCAGTTTGGATCGGAAGAGAGCGGTAAAAACCTAAAAGAATAGTCCCGTCAGCTCCCCAGGATGTACCACTTAAAACACAAAGAGAACGTTCACATGCCTCTGAGTTGCGCTATATGCGAAGACCCGCATAATTTTCTATCAAACATCAAGTCAAGGAATCTAACTTCGTCTGGAAAAGAAAGAGCGTCTGGGCCAAGATGTAGAGATGGAGGAGGATACTCCTTACGGAGCCAGAAGTTCATGCAAACGGTCTTCTCTGCGGAGAAACGGAACTCGTGATTTACACTGCAAGCGTAAAGGCGGTCGAGACAGCATTGGAGGTGGCGTCCCAAAAGATAAGTTCTCCAAGAGGAAAGAAAGATGGCAAAATCGTCCACAAACAACGACGATTGTATTGGCGTAAATACTCAGTTATAGAATTAATAGCGATGGCAAACAGCGTGCAACTAAGTACCGAGCTGTTAGGTACACCGTTCTCTTGAATAAAAGCTGATCCCACGCGAACATTAAAAACCCGGTCTTTCATAAATTTCCGAATAAAAACAGACATACCCCACGTATATGCCAATCACGAAGCGTTTTGAGGATACTGCTTCTCCAGCAAGTATCATGCGCTTTCTCCAGATCGAAAAATACGGCAATCGTTGGGCACTGCCGTAGAAAACCGTCATTTATATGGGTGGTTAGAGACACAAGATGGTCGACTGAGGAACCATGACGCCGAAAACCGCACTGAACGCTAGCTAATAAATGCCTCGATTCTAACCACCACATAAGCCGATCGTTAATCATGCGTTCCATCACCTTGCAGACGCAGCTGGTGAAGGGAAATCGGAGGTTAATTGCAAGGAAGGTGTGGGTCCTTTCCAGGTTTAGGTATTGGTATTACGGTGGCCTGTCGCCAAGTGGTTGGAAATGTTCCAATGCACCAAACCGAATTAAAAATCTGGAGTGAAAAAACCTTGCTTTCGCTGACAAATGCTGCAACATAGCAACATGAATACCACCTGGCCCTGGTGCACAGTGTCGAGAGTTCGGAAAGGCATGCTCCAATTCCCAGCAGGTAAAGGGGACATTATTGCAATTCTGCTGGTCGGAGGCGAAACAGAAACCCTTCCATTCAACCTGCTCCTTTAGGGTTCGAAAAGAAGAACGGTAATTGGTGGAGCTGGAAATATCAGCGAAAGTGTGTCCTAAAACACTGGCGATATCAATTGGAGTAGTAAGCACTGGAGTTAATATCCTAAGACCCAGAATAGGCGTAAATCTGGGTTTGCCCGCAACGCGGCATAGCAGACCCCAAACTACAGATAAAGGCGTTGTGCGGTTAAAAGAAGAGGTAAAAGCAATGCAAGAAGCCTTTTTGATATCCTTAATGACACGACGACATTTGGCGCGCAGTTGTTTATAGCGAATCATGTTTGCCGAATTAGGTTGCCGACGAAAAACTCGTAGAGCACCTCGGCAGTCGTAGGACGAGGCGGGATTGTCGCCGCGGCAGTTAACGCACACGGGAGCGGATGCACATGCTCCTTCATGACTTGCCTGACCGCAGGTTGCATAGATGGAAATGGCACTCTTACACGAAATGTGTGTCCAAAACCGTTGACACTGGGAACATCGCAAAGGGCTGAGGATATATGGGTGCACTTCAATCAACTCGTAGCCAGCTTTAATCTTCTGCGACAATTCGACCCTGTTAAACGTGCGGAATAGAGTCTGGGGTGGCTGTAATTCCTCCTCTTTCCTTGCCTGCACGCGATAAATAGAAGTGACCCCTTGGTCTTCCAGGAAGCTCTGGATTTCCGGGTTAGACATACCGTCTAGTACATTGGTGGTAACAACTCCTCGCGACGAATTCAATGTCTTATGTTGCTCAACACGGATAGGATAACTGTGGAGTAGCTTCGCCTTGAGCAATGAGTTGGTTTGAGACAGCCCAAGTGTCTCCACCTAAAGTGATCTGTTAAGCAGACCGGTACAGGACTTAACGGGTCCAGCTATGGTATCAATGCCCATCTGAATGATAAATGGGTTTACCATGGTAAAAGACTGGCCATCCTCGGTACGACTGATCACTAAGTATGGAGGAAAGGACTTCTCGCATACTTCCTTTACATCAATTCTTTTTCTTTTAGATTGTGGATAATTATTATCATGTGTCCTAGCGATTTAATCCTCCACCACTGCAACTGTCTCTGATGGCAGGCTGCTTACTGGGCGCCACCCCGGCTCAGGTAACCTATCCTGGCCTAGGCAAAACCATCTCAGGGTCACACCTTCCTATGGCTTGACAAAGGTACCAAATCGCCTGCAGGAAGTGAACAGCCGATGCAATGGCCCTTTCCCGGGCCTGGCCTTTACCAGGGGATACCCTCCTGTCCTACATGATAACCCTGGGAATTACGTCCTTACCCAGTCCCTTTTTACCGTGTCAAACACGGGGGCATGCTTCAAACAACAGGGAATTAAAAGGAATAAAAATTAAAATAGAGGTAAACGGAAAAGGCGTCAAATACGCTATGCGTGGACGTGCGGGAGCAGCTCAAGTGCCTCGGGGTCGCTACGTCCCGTACCCAAAAAATTAGGCCCCTGAGGGGAGATTGCTTGGATGTTTACCAGCGAGGGAAGCACACGGGCAAGAAGTAATCTCTCAAACACTTTGGAGAGTGTGGAAAGGAGGCTGATTGATCGTTAACTGGAAGGGTGGGTTGGGTCTTTGCCTGGTTTCAATGTGCATATCACCCGTGCCTCCCTGCTGTCTCGTGGGATGTGGCTCAGGCTGATGCACATATTTAAGACTTTTGTGATAAAACAAAGGAAAGGAAGGTTTCGGAGCATGAGGGATGTTATTCCAAAAGGCACAGCAGCCTTTTTGGGGTTGAGAAGCTGGATTGCGCCCTGGACTTCATGGGGTGATAGATGGGAATCCTTAAATCATCTGCATCCGGCGGCCGTCGAAGATATCGACGAACCTGACTAGAAAAGTTATGGTCTCTGGGTAATCTCTAGGCCTGAATAAACGTTCCAGGTAGTCATCGAGAGCATTGGCTTTGGCGTAAGGATCGTATACGAGGCCCCGGGTGCCATAGATGGAACGGGAGGCCCTGTCTCATTGGCCTCGGAGGTTCTTGGCTATCCTCCACACGTCTCCGTCGATCAAGTTCTGTCTTGCCATAGTGTCCTCCCATGCCAACTTCTTGTGCTCGTGTCCGGCTGTTTATTTTTTATTAATCCCTAACTAAGCGGAGGCGGACACTAACTTGGCGCTGCAAGGACCTTAACATAGTTCTATGATGCGGCGTGCGGTGGTGCTGGTAGTAACGGATGCGTAGCTCAAGGTCTAGCGGTATGACAACTGGGTGAAGAGGAGGGGAGGTATTGATTATGAGACTATGAAAGACTTAGGTGACTGTCTGGGAGAAGGATGAGACTGCAGTCTCTAGGGAGTGGATGTCTGTGATTTTGGGGTTGGGAGGGATGATAGTGCTGAGGCATTCCTTTACGTTTTTGCAGTCGATCTCGTGTTTTAACCTGCGAGATCGCGGCTGGCAATCCTAGTGGTAATTTCCGTCAAAACGGGAATGTGATCGGAATGTAGCGCATTGATTGATGTGAGGGCGAGATGGTGTGGGAAGTGCTTGAGAATCGCAAAGTCTATGAGATGGCTGTCCTCTACTAAGCGGACGGTGGGTGGGTTGCCAGGGACTCTGTACTCGGAGCTGAGCAGATCAATTAAGCGAACGATTGCGTTGCCTCTAGTATCCGCGAGGCGAGTGCAATGCCAACGAGAAATTTTGGCATTGAAATCACCCGCGAGGATAACACTGGGATGTAGGGTTAGGAGGGACTGGTAATCAGCCACCACAACCCTCTGTATAGGGAGTGGTAAGCAGATACTATCAGTATCTCCGTGCCACCAAGTTCGACAAAGGCGACCGTGGCCTCTAGCGCTTGAAGTGCGGGATCTGGATTGGGCAGTAGACTACATTTCTCCGGATGAAGATCGCTGTGCCGCCGCCGGGACACCTCGGTCAGTTCGGAGGCAGGTGTAGCCATATTAGTCAGCGAGACGCACTTCCATCAATACTCCATCTTCCGTAGTCTAAAGGCCAGGTCTTGCCTCAGCATGAGCAAGCCGGAGAGGCTGAGGAGAGCCTTCCCCCGGCAGCTGCCAACGGAGCCCGCCTCCTCGTTGCTCCTATTTATGTCCAGCAGGAGGATGCGGAAGCTCTGATGACACATATGAAACGCTTTGACAGGGAGTATAAGTCGCAGAGGTATATTATTAAGCCAGCTGCACACTCCGAAAATTTGCACATTCTACCAAGCAATGAACGTGATTACAATCATTTAATCCTTTTCCTTGAAGAGCATCATATCTACTTCCATGTTGTGCCTCAGCATATAGAACCTTCAGAATGGTTGCCAAAGACATCCATGTAACGGGCTAGAAAATATGCTAACGGACGAACTGCATCGTCACCACATTTATCCGGTGAGTGTACCGCAGATTCGGATGTACAAACGCGGGAGGACGCCTCTTCCAATATACAATATTGAGGTTTGCACGCAGGAAGAGTATGAGGCTATGAAGGCAATCAGAGAATTATGCCACTTCCGAATATAGATGGAGGAGTACAAGAGGCCGCGAATTCCGCAGCAATGCAATCGCAGTCGAAAGCTGTGGCACCTTGAACGCCACTGCAGGGCTCATTTACCAGTTTGCTCGGTACGCGCGGGGTCCCAACTTTCGTACACCTGCTAAGCGAGCGAAACGGAGCGTAAATGTTCGCTATGTAACAATAGATGCCATGGTTCCCGGTGGAGAGGCTGCCCCGAGTACAGACGATAGGCTCGTAAGCTCGAGCACCCAGCGGGCTACCAAGAGCTCACATGCCACCGAACTGCCCTCAGAATAGCTGGACTATTGTCGGACCGGGAGGCTGCCCAATGCGGAAGCCAGAGTACGACCCACCCACGAACTACCACGGGACGAGGAACAAGCGCTCCAAATCTTCAAGAGCTGTTCCAGTCGTAACCAGCACTAGTAGTCGGCCGGACTCCCGATTTATACGGGAAATAGACAGGGCCGCTAATCATAAATCAGAAAATGCCCCCAACTCCCTGCAAATCGCTCCGACCCGACCCACAGCTGAAGAAGGGGGACCCTCGCAATAATCGTAACAATCGAGAGGTAATGTGGTCCAAAATATAAGATGCCTGAATCATAGGCTGGGACATGTTACGCATATGAGCATTAGAAATTCTGTGCGTTGTAGGATCCCACCGAAGGGACATGATAGCAATAATGGAAGATAATGCAGATTTTTTAGAGATCTTTCACAAGCTATACCATAGCTGAGAACCAGACGCAACTAGTAAGTGCAATTCCAATGGCAAGCGTGCCAAGAAAACGGAACTGAAAAGGTACATAATTAAACACAAATACCAGCCAGGTATTTGCACTTACCGAAACACATATTGCTTCAGATCCGCTAAGTATTCCAGGTTACTCAACCTACCGAACCGACAGAAATCGCCGCAGAGGAGTTGCCCTGCATGTTGACAACTCAGTGGCACACCACTCGGTGTACACTTCGCTAAATCGCCTGGAAGCAGTAGCTGTAAAGGTCCAAATAGAAAACTTCACAGCCACCATCATTTCTGCATACATACCTCCAGGACCTGGACCAGATAGTTAACCTAGAACACAGGAGTAGTGGTTCTAGGCGACTTAAATGCAAAACACTGCAACTGGAATTGTGTACACTCCGACCGTGCAGGGAAACTTTTACGCCCAGGAGGAAATATCCTCCTATATAATGAACGCCCCTAACACCCCCACACGAGCAAATATATACCCCTGACATACTGGATATAGCCCCCATTAAAAACATACCCCGTCCTATGGAATTGCGAACAATAAATGATCTTTCCTCTGATCATCTACCAGTTGCACTATTAATAGAAGCAACGCTTGCCCTACAGGACGCTCCCCCCAGGATTAATTATAACAAAGGGAACTGGCGCTTATTTCACATCATTGTGACGGAGCTCCCTCCCCTAGATATTGCCGATGAAGTAGATCTAAACGCAACAGGGGAGATGCTGGAAACCAATATCCATGGCTCTACATCAAGCTGTCGCTATTCAAACTAATAGCTAATTACCTATCCGACAGAATCTTTTGTTCTATGACTAACAACACGCTCTCAACACAGAGACAGGCTCTTGCAGGCGTCCCCCAGAGAATTCTGCTCGGCCCAGTACCGTTTAATTCATAAATCAATGATCTGCCAACTGCTCCTAACACACTCACCTACATCTATGCAGATAACACTGCTATGATGACCCAATCAGGCAAGCCCCTTCTTCCTGTCTTCCTGCACAACAGATTGCAGTACGCTTTAGACTCACTAGCAGACTGATTGACAAAAGTGGCGCATTAAAGTCAATACACATAAATGCCAAGGAATGATCTTTACCAAAAGAACTAGCCACCGTAAACATAATCTACCTCCCCTGCTACTATTTGGTAAGCCTATCGTCTGGAACGAAACCGCGACGTATCTAGACATCACCATGGACCCAGATTTAACATGGTAGCACCACATCCAAAATATCCGCCGCAGAGCCTACGCCCGATTAAGAGAACTCTACCCACTAATAAACGATAATAGCATGTTAAGCATCCACATGGGCTTAACTATCTATAAAATACTGCTCCATCGCCACAGCTTACAAAAATTCTAAAACAAAGTGCTCAGAACCGTAACCAAAGCCCTCCGGCTAACCCCAGCACGCTCTCTCCACCGAGAATTAAACATGCGCTCAATAGAATTCAGAAGAACACTCTCGCATGATACATATGAAAACGCCAAAATCCACCCAAACCCTCTCATTCGCAGCCTTGGTAATTACGATTCCCTCAATGGCCTCTATAAATGACCACTGTACGTCTTCCACAGACTTTGTGAAAAAGATATCACAGATGACATTCAGTAATACCTAAACAGGTTGGTCCCTACCAAGTTAAACAAGATTTCCCAGAAGTATAGCACCCAATACTCATATGGGCTTTAACCTATCAACCTGTCGGCAACAGTGTACACCCTCCACTCATACCAAATTCCACGTTACTGCAATCAACACCGCTACGATGTGCCTAACTTAAATATTGTATATAATATAGTATATAGAACATAGCATAGTACAATACTTTAGATAATATGTTAGTGAATTTAGTACAGTATTTAAGGCAAATAAATAAATTATACAAAAATATTCCTGTGTGTATATATGTTTCATGTTTATGTACCTCGTCCTATCAGTATACCAGATTCCCCTGCATATAACTAGTATCCAGCTTACTGAATGAATTCACAGCTAGATCAGACAAGGGTTTCTTCTCATCTCCAATAACTACTAACTGCATATGACCTAAGCTCAATTAACTGCTAACCGCACTCGACTAAGGAACCCAAAGATATTACTCTTAATTGCACAAAAAAGCACATGATGCAGCACTCTATTTACTCTAGAACCTCACCAGCCAGTTTAAAATAAATGCATGATACTACTAAACACTCAACCTCCATCTCCATTTGGAACCCCTATCACCTTAGAATACCTCTGCATGCTATTGCATGAGAGCGCACAGCTGCCTACACTAACCAGGGTGCTTTATGCGGGACCTGATTAAACGACTAGCTGCATTCCTCAGCATGGTATAACTGCATGGGGAGGCGATGTAGACTGCATGCCCGCATGTCGGGTAATCGCCACCAGGAGCGGCGAGTGTGGGGCCGCTTCAAAAAAGCAGCCCTACCCGAGCTGCTACCTATCCAAATAGTGAAAGTGCTGACACCAACAGGAGAGTACACCTCTCCAGTAAGTGTATCTGTGCAAGTTGCCCCCAGTACGTGTACATAGTGCTTTTTCTTATTGTGCAAAATTATAATCTTTGTATCAATCAAGTGCTATATGTACGAGAGTGGTCTGAAAACTTTCCGATCTGAACATGAAGATGACAGCACTCGTAAATAAAAGCTAGTGAATTTCGTTGTTCATCTGTTGACAGTTACTCACCAAAGTTTCAGTCATTTTGGACGCTCAGTTATATAACAGTCGGTTGAGTGAGTTTTTTTTACGACAATGGACAAAATCGAATATCGAGCTGTCAATAAATATTTGTTTTTTGAAGGATTTACGCCTATGCAAACCGAAGATGAGTTGGGACCCTGCACCATCATTTACCACAGTGAAATTTTGGGCAGCTGAATTTAAACCTGGCCTTAAGAGCTTGGGAGACGATGAATGTTCGTCGGGACGTCCAAAAACTGCAACTACCGACGAAAACAACGCCAAAGGTCACCAATGATGCTAGACGACCGCCGAATTAAAGTGAGAGAGATAGCAGAGGCTATGAACATGTCAAAAGAACGTGTTTGTCACATATTAAATCAACATTTAGACATGAGAAGCTGTCCGCGCGTTGGGTGCCGCGTTTGCTCACGTTAGACCAAAAACGTGTTCGAATGAACATTTCCAACGCTCTGTTGGCGCAGTTTAGGCGCAATAAATCCGAGTTTTGGCGCCGATTAATTGCTGTAGGTGACACTTGGATACACCATTATACGCCCGAAACAAAAATAGTCCAAACAGTGGACTGCAAAGGGGGAACCGGCTCCAAAAAAAGCAAAAACTGTTTTTTTTTTCGGCTGGGAAAGTGATGACTGTTTTTTGGGATAGTCATGGAGTTATTTTAATCGATTACCTTCAAAGAGGAAAAACCATTACAGAAGCATACTACGCATCATTACTTGACAAGCTGAAGGCAGAACTTGCGGAAAAACGGCCCCATTGGCAGAAAAAGAAAATCCTGTTTCACCAAGACAACGCACCGTCTCACACCTCAGCGGTTGCAATGGCGAAAATCCACGAATTAAGGTTTGAACTGATTGACCATCCGCCTTACCAGATCTAGCCCCAAGCGACTTCTTTTTGTTCCCTCATCTGAAAATTGCGCTTGGAGGACAGAGATTTTCGTCAAATGAAGAGGCAATCACCTTCGTGAACAATTATTTTGCAGAGAAAAACGCCGAGTACTATTTGGACGGGTTACAGAGATGGGGGCATCGCTGGGAGAAGTGTGTAGAGTTACAAGGAGACTATGTTGAAAAATAAAAAAAAAGTTCTGAAAAAATGTCTGTATCTTTATTAGGTCGGAAACTTTTCAGACCACCCTTGTGTGTGTCTATATATATTATGAAAAAATGTCTTTTATCTTTATTAGATCGGAAACTTTTCAGACCACCCTTAGTGATTGTGAATACACATTAGTTCATTAAAGTGGGAAGACCACAAATTTCCACCACAGAATCAGAAGCAATGACAGATAAATCCAGTTACACCAATACAGATGCCACGGAATCTGCATCCGCATCCGAGAAAATTAATAACACCTCAATTTACCACAAACATCACGACAAATGGGAATCCAAAATGAAAAATTGCATTCTTTCACATAACTCATTGTGGCAGGTGCTCCGAAGTTTTAAAATTTCATATTGCATCCTAGCACTCAGGCGCTCGAAGGACAGGCACAGAAAAAGCCGAAATATTCGCAGATATGGTGGAGCAGCGCTTTAAAGAAAATCCAACCACCAATCATGAGCATGAGCGCAATAGTGAACAGACAGTTGGTGTTCCACTATAATTACTGTTGTTAACAGTAATTGAATAAGTTTTTGTGTATTTATACCAGTTTAATTTGTGTATTGTGTGCAATAATAGTAACTGTGCGAGGACCAACAGAGCCCGCTGTAGCGCTTAGGGTTACATCTATAATACATCTTGTCATTTGTGCATTAGTGTTGTGTTGTTATTTGGCTTCTGTTTTGTGTATATCATTGCCGAAACAGCACGCAAACACCAAGAAAACAAGGCTCCACGTGCCCTTGTTGCACGGAGGGTAGCCACGCCATCCTCTCTCCGCTTAGCTTAATGTGAGGAGCCAGCCGCTGTCTACATTGAGGGTGGAAAGCTTGGAGCACCTTTCAAAACAAGCCTCTGATTATCGACCCCCCTCTACCACTCGCAGCCGATGCATTAGCTGTGCTGCGGATGGAAAAGAAGGCCAGGCGTGAGTATCTAAATGCGGCGGAAGCCGAATTAGTCAGATACTCTCAAACTCTGATCAAACCACCAGACCTACAACAAGCACTACCGTCACCAGAAAGTCAGTCCACAGAAACCGACTACATGCCATTGACGATTACATCTGTAAGAGCCTCACAGTCCAGCAGGCAAACCGTCACATCAAGGCACTCGGCACGACAAGGGACCACAGAAGAACGCTCATAGCCCACCACTACCTCCAACAGATTTCAACCATGGCAAACGGAAGAAACTGTCAACCAAACCACAGTTTCTGCAGAAAAAATATCCACGGGCGCGGAAATTCTGAAAACTCCGATTCCACCACTACAATGGAGACCGGCGATCCGGCCCCAACCACCAGCCGCGATATAGCAAACCCACCAAGATAATTAAAGCCTACCCCAATTTTCCCACGGGACCCATAGGAGGCCCGTATCCTAGTACCCACACTCTATGCCATTCCTGATCTGCACTTCCTCGTGAAGAACATTACAGGAGCTGTTGCCATCCTTCCGAAAACACCGACTGACCATTGGCTGATCCCAAAGCTCCTGGAAAAGACCAGCACCCAATTTGCGACCACCCTCCTCCCAGAGGAACGCTTCCTTCATGTGACAATCAAGGACGTTCCAATCTACGTCACCGAGGAAGACATGCATTTGTCTCCATCATCCAAGGGCTACAAAGGCGAGCGGGATGGGCAACTGCGCTCAATTCGGTCAGCCGATCAGCGCCCACTGCCACATTTTAGAGTGGCACCTAGGAAAAGTGAAACGACACACACCATTTATCAAGAGACGCGAATGTTTTCACCATTTGTTAGAATGGAGCCATATAAACCGCCAGCACGTCCGCAGCAGTGTACAAACTGCCAGCAGTTTACGCACAGCTCCCCCGGCTTCAAGCTGTAGACTGTGTGCTCCCACTGCTGACGCCCAGGACATTCCAGAAAAGAATGTGCCCAAGTGGGCAACACACCACTAACATGCTTTAACTGCGTAGCGCCACACCAAATACCCTGTGTGGCAAAAGCCTCGATTAGAGGTGAGAGCCACTAAAGCAGACCGAATGTCTCGGTCCTACGAGGCACCACTTCTTTGAAATACACAAGGTTTGGTGAAGGAAACCTTCTTGGCTTCCATGAGGAAGTGCGCGTGATTGCACTAAAGCGGATTAACTGCCCACTATTATTCGGGTCTTCATGCCATTGTTGCACGCAGACCCGGAAGCCGCCCTTCCGGCTCTTTTGGCCAGATAAAGGGTTGAAAAACAAGTACGGAGGCTGCAAAGCTTGGTACTGCGGCATTAGTTTGTACCACGGGGAAGGTGCTACATTCTCAGGCAGGTCCCAGTATGGTCCTCTACCCCCATCACCTAATCTCGCACCTAGAGGCTGAAGCAGTACTTTCACCCACCCCATTGACACAGCGCTAGCCACGTTATTCTTACCCACGGGCGCTGCTAATACGGCCACTTCTCCCTCCAGAAATATGGAGCTACATGACGACTCAGATGCTCGTTTGATTGGCACCCTAGAGAACCAGCTGAATGACCTATGCAAAGAAGTCCGCTATTACGAAAACGTGGTAGCAGAAATGAGCCCAGTGGATGCCGCATTTCGACAAGTAGCTTTCAACTTATCCGCGTGTTTGCGGTACACCCTATTAAGAGGCGTTTGGTTTCACTACGCGAGGGTTGGCATGGTAACTAAGAAGCGCCCCCTCAGAGGAAGCGACAGTGAGTCTGAGGTTCATCCGCCCCTTTCCGCACTAGAGCGAAAAAGGGCAACAAAACTAAAGCATATATTGAACCGCTGCAGCTCAGCTATAATTACGCAGTCTTAAGCGTGAAAAGGAAGATGTAATGGAAATTACACACGCTACTAACTGGGAGGAGCCACCTATGTTACCTCGGCATTCCAGCCCAAACCTACTGCCTCAACCTCAGTCCCAAGCAAAAACGGACGGAGCAGAAAAAAATCTAAGTCGGTTTCTAACTTCCCTCTCCACTTCTCAGCCGCATCCGGCCACTGTCACCCCGCCGCCCGCTCCCACTGGAGCACAGTCTGCTCCTATATAAACCGCAGACGGTACAAGCCGCCGAGGATTATTAACCCCAACAAATGCTTGTCACACGTGCTGAAATTAATGAAGCTACAGAGCCCAACTGAGGCTTTTAAACTACAACATTCTGCTACGGGGCTGAAGTTTTACCTGGACAAAGATGACTTTCACCCCACCCTGAACAAGCTGGCCCATGAGGGCGTCCAGTATTTCAGTTTTACGCCTAGAGAGGAACCACTGCGCTTCGTAGTGAAGCACCTCTCACCACTCATGGACCCGGAGGACCTTCGCGGCCGGGGGTACACACCGATCCATGTAAAGCAGCTGGAGGCGAAGGGACGCCCCCTCCACAATTTCTTGATCACAATAGACAAAACTGACAAGAACCAGGCATTCTTGAAGGAGCGCGTGATGTGCCACGTGATGGTAGCTGAGGAACAATTCAAATCACCCAATGCTACAACTGCCAGCAGTCAGGGCATACATTTAATACGTGCAACTTGACATCGCGCTGTGTCCTCTGCTGCGGTTTGCACCTGCTGACCACTTGCCCCCACAAGGCGCAGGAGGGGATAACTGCCCACTGCACTAACTGCGGGAGGACCATCCTGCTAGCTATCGCCGGCGTGATACGTTCCGCCATTAGAAGAGTCGCAGGTAACTGGCCGCGATGGCCAGGCAAACTGTAGCTGTCCCGTCGACCAGACAGATATTTAAGCCTGCACACGTGCAGAAAGGACACTGGTTGGGATTCTTCTTCTAACCCTCGAGCGGAGCAGATTCCACCGCAGTTTAGTCCAGAGGCAGTCACCCAAGATGAGCCACCCCGATTGGGCATTCCGCCACTTTCTCCAGGCCACCTGCATCGGCACAGTGCCCTAGACAGGAAACTCAAGGCATAAAGCTCCTATACAAAACAATCTGTGACGAACCGCTGGGAAAACAGCAACCTAGCAGGTTAATCTTATTTTGATTTAAAGTAAAACACTAAAAATCATGTCACATTAAAACTCTCTTTAAGTTTCACAAACACACTTATAAAAGTAATTTTGGTACATGTTTCGTGAGGTACATTCCTCACATTGTCTACCAAAACGACGACTCACTTAATATACAATTATGCATATACAATTATATGCATAATATACAATTATGCATATATATATATATATACATACATACAATTATGCAATCACAAAGCTGAAATAAAACGTTACGAAAAACTCAAAGAAAAAAGGAGATGCAAAACAGCAGATATCAGATTCATAAACAGATGTTTGAAAGAAAAAGTTTGCCCGAAATTTATCAGGAAAATAGTAAAATACAACAATAATAGTCAGATACAAAAGGCAGCTGAAAAGAAAGTATTGGAATTAGAAAGACACAAACATTACGCCGATATCGCACATATAGACGTGAGGCTATACGAATTACATATGAAATTAAGTCAATAGGAACCATTGCATGGGATAATATCGAGAGAAACGTATTGGAAAGCATCAGTTTCAGAATAAAACAAAAAACTACATGCCAAAAAAAAATTAATTTAAAAATTTACACGGAAAACAAATAGGTAAAAATAAAAATATCAACGAGTAACCTAACCTTGAAATAGTTAATCTTTCCAAAGAAAAACTGAATAAGGATGAAACAAAATTATTAAATAACGGCATCAATACATGTGTCAATTTCTCATCAAACATTGACGAATATATTACAGATATCGAATTAACTATTGAGAAATTAAACACCATAGATAAAAATTATATTAGGAAAATATCGTCAGGAATATTACAGGAAATTAAAAATCATAGCCAAATCCCCAAATCATACCAAAAAACCATAAAATCATTAAATAAAAAAGAAGTTATATATACAAAAGCAGATAAGGGAAACCAAATTGTAATCCTAGACAAAGACGATTACCAACATAGAATGCTAGAGTTACTAAACAATAAGGAGTTCATTGAAGCGGAAAAAAATCCCCTACACAAATGCAAGAAATCAATAGAAGACATATTAAAAGGAAATAGCTTACTCACAAATTCAGATGTTTACAAAATCAAAATACCTAATCCATCAATAGCTAAAATAATAGGATTACCAAAAATAGACAAGTCAGGAAAAGACATGAGACCAATAATTACCAATATCAATACCCCATGTTACCTCCTAGCCAAATGGTTAACTACACGATTTAATACATTTCCCAAATTCCCAAGTCTAAGTATAAAAAACTCGTTCGATCTTATAAACAAAATCAAAGATAATAAACTAAACTCAAATGATATCATGGTTTCCTTTGATGTAAAAGCATTGTTTCCAAGCATTCCAAAAGAGAAAATCCTGAATTTGTTAAAAAAATGGTTACTATCTATCAACATTGCAGAAACACACACAAAAGAATATGTAAAACTCACAGAACTATGTTTAAACCAAACTTACTTCACGTTTGAAGGAAAGTTTTATAAACAAAAATCAGGTTTAATGATGGGTGGTCCACTATCTCCATTTTTGGCTGATCTGTTCATGAGCTATTTTGAAACACATATAACGAAAGCCTTCCCATACATATTCAAAACATGGTACAGATATGTTGATGATGTGTTTGCCATTGTAGAAGATAGATTCAAGATTCATTGAAACTGTTGAACTTGCAAGAAAAAACCATAAAATTCACTATGGAAACCGAGGTTAATAATACTTTACCTTTTCTGGACCTAAGGATAATAAAAAGGAATAAAAATATAGAATTTGGTATATACAGAAAGGACACACATACCGACAATTACATAAAAGCAAAAAGTTTCAACCCCAGACCCCAGAAGGAAGCAGCATTCAATAGTATGACATATAAGCTAATTAATACACCACTCAGTAAAGAAGAATACAGGAAAGAATACGCACATATAATACAGAGTCGTCGTTTTGGTTGACAATGTGAGGAATGTACCTCACAAAACATGTACCAAAATTACTTTTATAAGTGTGTTTGTGAAACTTAAAGAGAGTTTTAATGTGACGGCATGATTTTTAGTGTTTTACTTTAAATCAAAATAAGATTAACAAAAGTTTCACTGTGTGGATTCCGAAATTCCGTAAACATATTACCTAGCAGGTTGCCTGCTCCCAGGGGTAAATTGACTGCCAGCCAATCACAGGACAGAGGTAGCCCAGCTGCCTCCCTAGCCTGTTGTGCCTACTAAAGACAGCAAAACTGGCATCTAGAATCAGCTGCCACAAAAGCAATAAGGATCGGACAAACCCTACGGGGCAAGTCTGGCCCAAAAACAACTACTCAGGAAAAGAGAAACCCGCGGACAACATAGTCATCCCACTGGCCCAGCTGCAGCCAAGCCGCCCTTACTTCCGACTTGATATGACAGGCTAATTTTAGTGCTCAGCCTGTGTGAAGTTGCTGCATATCTACCCTGTGTTTGGGTTTAACCGCAGAGAAGCGATGGGGAAAGTAGGTTGGTTGTGCTGTTTTGCGGCGGAAGGATTGCGCTTATAAAAACTTCTCCTCCCCTTCTGAGGGCGGTAACGACCGGCAGTTACCCTTCAGAACCTGGTTCAATCAGATCCAACCTACCACCACTCAGATTCGCCATCTTCCCCAATTGAGGGAATCATCTCCGATGCAATCATTCCTTGTGAAGAGGAAACGGATGCTCACAATGCTGACATACCGACAGGTTTGTCCTCAGTTGGCGATTCATGCCCAAATACCAAGGAATTAGTGCCGGACCCCTTTGGCCACGGCCCGTCCAGCTGGCATTCAACACATTCAGTCTCGGACGGCCAAGAGCTGCCCCCGAACATGGATTCACACGAGAGACAACCCGGAGGCACCAAAAATTTCAATAAGCCTTTTCGTGCCGGCAAATGCTCTTTGATCACTTCAATTTATGTGCCACAGGAGCAGGGGAACGATTTAATGCTGGCTTTGAAACTATTTGACAGGAATTATAAGCCTGACAAATATGAAATAAAGTCAGCCGTATACTCAGATAATTTTCAAATACTGACCAGCAATGAACGGGATTACAATCGTCTTGTATATTTCCTAGATGAGAATCGAATTGGCTTCCATGTAATAGCACAACATCGCGAGAAAACACAGAGTGGTAGTCAAGGGAATTTACTGTAACGAACTTGAAAGCTCGCTCACCAAAGAGCGAAAAGAACAGCATTTCTCATCTCGCCTGTAAGAATAATTCAACTGAGAAGATCCCAACGGGGACGCCATTCACTCTCCATTCACTGATGGAGGTTCGTACTCTAGAGTATGAATCACTGAAACTCATTAGGGAGCTCTCTTACTTCCGTGTAAAAATGGAAGAGTACAGTCGCCCCAACATCCTGCAGCAATGCAACTGATGCCAAAAGCTCTGGCACCCAGAAAGACATTGCAGGAGCCAAGCGCCCGTATGTGCCAAGTGCGCCGGCCTCCATCGTGCACATACGTGCCAAGTTGGAGGTGATTCTCGCAAATGAGCTCTTTGTCTTGGCCAGGGCCACGGCGCACGCTACAAAGGTTGCCCGGAATATCAATACCAGCTAGGGAAACTGGGCCGGCGGAACAATGCCCCTAATGGGCCAAGGCATACAGGCACACCACCTGCCCCCCTCAAGATGGGTGGAGGGTCGTGGGCCCGCGAGGCCGCCCAATACGGCCCCCACAGAAAACAGCCCCCCGATCCAGCACAGTGCTACAAGATCTATGGGTCGCGTGAGCAACGAGGCTAGCTCCACTATAGCTCTTCGCACCACTGCCCCCGAGCGCACTGTCCCCTGCATGGCCACAACCCACAGACAAGTAAGACTCGCAGCCAGGGTCACTTTAATGGGATACTTTGCGTGATCAAGCGCATCAGGTTGTAAACGTGTTATTGAACCAACCTGAAAATACACCGTATATAATTGCAAAGCATCTGAATTTCTTTGAACGCATCCTTAAAAAAAAATAAAAAAAAAAAAAAAACCGTGAATGGCTGAACACCACACGGCATTTGCAACAATGAATGCGCATGCCATACGTAACCGCAAAGCGGAACTGAAAGATTTTCTATACAGATACAAACTACCATTACTGGTACTAACCAAAACACACCTTGCAACTTCAGATCGCTTGAACATTTCGGGCTACACCACCTACCGAACTACCGAACAGACAGAGACCGCTGATACGGAGGAGTAGCCCTGCTGGTTGAGAATTCATTCGGCTTAAGAGGGAGCCTATGCCACCTGGTCTCAGGGTCATCCCCAGACCTGCAGAAAACTTCAGCACCATTTCCAGGCCGCCAGCAACCAACCAGTCACAGTGCTTAGTGCAACGAAATCAAATATCATTGCGCAAGGCACCAGTGCAATCAGTGCCTCATCAGTGTCTTCCACCCACACAAAGGTCCTCCAAGTGTTGTCCAACACTACCAAAAAATGTGAAAAGAGCATCACATTAAATGTAAATATAATTTCAAGCAACAAAGGTGCCATCTCTAAGTGTAATTCAAAAAGGGGGAAAAGTGAAACTAGTGACAAGTGCTCAATTAGTGATCCTAGCTTAAAGTATAATCATGAACAACATAGCTTGCAAAGAACATATCTAGACAAAGAACTAAGCGTTTCCGCCCACTACCTGCACACTGAAAAACAATTGTTAGATTTAAAAAAAAGAACAAATTAGCTATAGAACCCCCAACCAGCTGATCCCCAATGGATCACAGTGGCGCAAAGCCTTGAGGGATGCATTAGAGAGATCACCTCAAAGAGAAAAAAGCTCCATCTAGCGAATCAGGGCTGGACCACTCCATAAAAAAGCGACATCACTCTAGTAGAAGCAATGATGACCCAAAAAAAAGCCAAACCAAGAACCAAATCAATAAACAACCCTAATACCTACACCATACCCTTCTCCAACAAATAAGATTACCTCTCCAGTGAGGAAGACACGGATGAACCTACCTCAAGACCCAAATCCCAAGCCAAAAGACAACTGGTATTCAGAACTCCTGAATAAGCAGTGATAAGCCATGATCCATTGAAGGAATGTATTAAAGTCTTTAACTCGTCCTTGAGACAGATCAAAACGTTATCAGAAAACGAAAAATTGAAAATTAAAACAAATAACCCACATTTGCCCGGGATTTATGGCCACCCGAAGGTACACAAACCCGGCAAGAGCATGCGCTCAATAATCAACAACATCAATTCATCAACCTACAATTTGGGCAAGTGGTTTGTAAAAAAATTTACATATTTAGAACAATTTAAAAGTAGAAGTATCGTCAACTCATATAAACTTGTGGACCAATTTAATAATGAGTGGATTTCGCCGAATGACGCCTTGGTCTCGTTAACCCAAGATCGCGGGTTCGAACCCGGCCAGGACCGATGGATTTTTTCGGGGCGTAAAAATCCTAAGTATGGCTTCCTTCGGAAGGGAAGTAAAACCGTGGGTCCCGTGTCGTACATTTACGGCACGAAAAAGAACCTCAAGCCTGAAAGAGAGGCCTCTGAGCAAAATTTGTCGGCCGTTTCACGCCCTGAATTGAATGGGACGCTGATGACCTGAGCTGTTAAAGAGCGTCCATAAATAAATCTTTCAAAAAAAAAAAAAAAAAAGGTCTCGTTTGATGTTGCATCTTGTTTACTAGTATTCCTATAAAAAAACTGCTCCTAAATCTCCAGAATTGGCTAAAAAGTATAAACTTGACTGCAGAAGAAATTGAGGATTATACCAATCTCACAAAACTGTGTATAAACCAAAACTTTTTTACATTCAATGGGAAAATTTATCAACAAATTTCTGGCTTAGCTATGGGTAACCCCCTTTCTCCATTTCTGGCAAATTTATTCATGAGTGCTGTAGAAACACACATTACTAAGGCATTCCCTTTAACTTCAAAGCATGGTTTTGTTATGTGGATGACATTCTGGTAATAGTACCCAAAAAAAAAAAAAAAAAAAAAAAAAAAAACCCACACAGACACAGAAAGGCCCTAAAATTACTAAATTTTCAGGACCAAAATATTAAATTCACTATGGAATAGGAGGAAAATGGTTATTTACCGTTTTTGGACCTAAAAATATACAGGAGAAATGACATAATTTCATTTGGCATATATAGGAAACCTACACATACAGATAATCACATAAAGAATAACAGTTTCAACCCTAAACCACACCAACATGCCATTATAAACAGCCTTGTCCATAGATTGGTAAACATCCCACTCAACAAAGAAGAGTATTCAGCAGAATACTGTTATATAATCAAAACAGCCCTCAACAATGGATTCAGCAGCTCTTTAGTTGATTAGACGCCTCGACATTTCGAAAGAGAGAAAGATATTAAAAACACTACAACTCTCTCCACGATAAAAAAGGACGTGGTTTTTAAAAGATTCACACATCATCTGTGGACAAAAAGGGCATTCATGAAAGTCTTTAAAATTTATGATATACATTTGGCTGCACAAAATAAATTTAGTATTGGAAAGCTTCTGAACAGCACCAAAAGGATGTTATTTCACCCAGCAAGAAGTCAGGAGTGTATCGGATAGATTGTTTGGAGTGTGATCAGAGATATATATATATATATATATATATATATATATATATATATATATAGACAAAACAATATGAAATTTGGAGACAAGGACCAAAGAACACTTCAGAAATTTAAACAAGTGGATAAATCGGTGGTTGCAGATCACTTTTGGACTTACGATCATAACATTGCAGGAGAAGCGAACTGTTAAAAGCTACCACCAATCCCAACGATTTGGCAATATGGGAAAAGATTTATATTTTAATAAATAAACATAGAGTTATGAATTTTGACATTCCACCAATGCACTTCCTGTTCCGTTATCTAATGGAACCACCAGATGCCACTACGTCACCTGCTAGAGTTAGTCAGTTCCCAGCTGAAGATGAGAGCGAATGCTCTTGAAACATGTTCTGAAGAATTAATCAGTTAGTGAAGTTTTAATGTCACCTAATACCGATTCATTTGTATATATAGATGGCCTGTTGGATAACTGGTGTTGGTGACATGTTCTCTACCCACAAACAACTTTAATCAGTTTGGGAAACTGAAATAAACATCAGTTGGACAAACAATTATTTACTCTGTGAAAATTCAGGTGTTAAAATGGCTCAACAAGCAAAATGCCAGTTTCTATGTATATGGAAAATCTTATTTTACATTATGACAAATGCTTGAATAACCTTGGTGATTATATGAAAAAATAAAGAAATAACACTGAGAAAAAATGGAGTACTTTTTCTTGATCCATTTTTACCCTTTCATTTATAAAAAAATTACAGAAACTTGCCTTTTGATTTATCCTGTGTATTGAAAAATATCTACTGACTAGTCATTTGCAATGCCTATGCTAAAAACACCTGGCATGGAGTAGTGGAAGCAGCTCTGATCACTCTCCATTACAGTAAACTGGACACAAATGCATTTACATTACGGCTGGATAGAATTTAGTGTGTTGATTATCACATTCATGCTTTTTTTTTTTCCTTAGAATGAACCACAAGGTGCTTCTTCAGACTGGTCATATGGGCATATGCATTTCCACACAAATCACAAGAATGCTTCCTTATTGCTGAATGACTTAGTACATGGCGCTTCAAGACACTCAGATGAATAAATGCTTTGTGGCAAATCCCACAAACATGTTTCCGTTCACCTGTATGATTAAGATGATGATGTTGCAAGCTGCTAAGATGAATAAATGTCTTATCACAATGCTCACATTTGAAGCTTCTTTTACCTGAATGTGTATGCATGTGTCGTTTTAACTGTGATGCTTGAAAGAACCATTTCTGACAAGTCTCACACTTGTGTTGCTTGTTTCCAGAGTGTGCCCTTGTGTGTCGCTTCAGATCACTGACATAGATGAAGGACTTGCCACATATTTCACACTTGTATCGCCTCTCTCCTGTGTGTCTTGCCATGTGTTGTCGTAAGTTCCATAACTGGATGAAAGAACTGCCACAAATGTCACATATGTGTTTCTTTAATCCTGAGTGTATCAACTTGTGTTTCTGCAGCCTGCTTGGGCTTGTAAATGATTTTTGACACACCTCACACATATATTTCTTCTCCTCTGAATGCACAAACATATGTTGCTTTAAACTAGAAGACTGAGTGAAATGTTTTTCACAAACTTCACATCTATATTTCTTCTCTTTTGAATGAACCAACAAATGTCTTTTTAAATTATTAGAACGCGTAAATAATGCATCACAAATATGACATAAATGTCTGCGCTTGTTTATGTTATCAATGCTATCCTCTTCAGAAAATCTACTTAAAGAATTTTTGTTTGCAGATTTCATTAAAGAAATTTCATTAACTACATTTCTGCTAAGTTCCTCTTTGGTAGCTTCAGAAACTGAATTTACTGCAGTCCAAAGCTTCAACTGATTTGCACATTCAGTGTTTTTTCTGCTTGATTCTAAATTATCTTCTTTTGACTTTTCTTGCCATAATATATGGCACTTTCTGCCATAAATGGCTAGACCTTCTTCTGTTTCATTTCTGTCTGGCAGCAATGACTCATCACATGTATGCATAGCATGGACTACATTACTGTTACATATGCTATCCTGGGCAATCATGATCTTGCATTGTTTCCCTGCAGCAGTTTGTATTCTGAAAAAAAGAAAGAAAGAAAAAAAAATCGTCAATATCAGTTAATGTTAACTGCTTACATTTTAACAAACTTGTAAGAAAAGGAAAGACAGCACTTACTACATTGTTTTGACTGAAATTCTAAACATCAAAATTAGTGTACATGAAATAACCTCCAGATATAAGGGATATTCAATAAGTAATGCACCACACATTTGTTTCTTATTTTTTAATTGATTTTATTTTTGGCATAAAATCACTGATCATCCTCGTTTCAGGTGGCAGCACAATTAGTCAATTTGCAATGATGAATATGGTGACATTTTTATATAGAATGATTCACAAGTAACAACCAAAGAACTCTCTGTTAAACTTGATATCTCTCTTGACATGTTAAAACAACTATTCACCAATTAGAATATTCAAAGATTTTTGCTGAATAGGTTCCTTGAAGCCTAGCTCTTCAGAGCTAATTTCTTGCCCAAGAGTGAAGATGACAATTTCTCTAGCATTGTAACATGCATTCATCGCTTCAAACCTTAGAAGACAATCCGTGGAGCAGCATCACAAAACTTATGGATAACAAAGGTTCATGCCAATACCCTCAGGTGATAAAATAATGGCAAAAAATTCTCTATAGCCCAGGTCTTGTATATTTTTTTATTTTTTTCAAAAACAGCACTGTACAGCCCAAGAAATGAAGAACAATCTAATTTGAAAATGGGGAGGAAAAAAAAGTTCTATGAGAGAGGGGGAAAGGGGAGAGAGAGAGAGAGAGAGAGAGAGAGAGAGAGAGAAAGGTCTTGCATTAATTATGAACAGCCCTCATAGACCAGCACAAGTTATTATTTGATAAAATGTTTATATGTGCAATTATAAAATACAATGGCTAGATTGATACCAAATATTGATGGACCAGGACAGATGCTCTGTGGGGCAATATATTCAATATTATTATATGCATCCCCAATTCTCACAATTTATTTAAGAGAAAGAAATATAAACAGTTAATGGAATGTATTCAGAGAAAGATGTACTAAGAGTAGTTTGTGCATACAGAACAATTTCTACTTAAGCCTTACAGGTCACAGTAGGTTTATTCTAATAAACTTCCAGGGAAGGTGAAATTATTCATCAAAGAAAAATTCCACAGAGGGTAAGAAGGCTGTTAAGAAAGATCATTGCAGAATGTCAAAGATGGAAGAAATTCAATCACTGGGACAGTGGACTAAAAGAGTGTCATTTATGACATTGATATATGTGGTTGAAATATAAATATCCACAGGTGGATTACTTCTTGGATTAGTTTCTGACAAGTTATGGAAGATTTACATGGACAAAAGTGATAATAACAAGTGTTACTTTTGTTTGGAGAGGGTATAGCTGTACATAGCTTTTCCCCATTGTATGCAATGGTAAGAGACAAGAAGCCTATGTGAAATTTAAATTAGTAACAATGGTAGAAAATCTAATGTGGACTGTAGTTGGAAGCCTAGGGACATGGAATATAATTAACATATTATCAAGTTCTATAATGGAGAAGAAAGAGGAGCTTTAGGAGTTGATAACAGCCATTCTGGAATGATATAGATGACAGGGCTTTTTATTTGGTAAAAAAACCAACTAGCCATAATGCACTGTGTGTTTATAAGATAATTTCCCTGCTGAATTATTATTATTATTAAACTTAGAATTTCTTTACTCATTAGTATCTGCAATTCCCAATCAATCCCTAATGGTTCATAACAAATTTTTGTATTGTTTAAGCCTAATTTTTCATTTGAGACTAAATCATCTTAAACAGATTAAATCCACAAAAATAAGGGGAAAAGAATTATTGTACAACCCATTGTCTCTCAAATTTATGTATTTCATAAAATCTGAATTGGAGTTTGTACAATTTTATAATTTCATATAACTTTGGCCTGACAAACACTCCTAATAGTAACATATAACAAATTATTTTTGAAGAAGTCACTCAAATTTCACTAGTTTTACTCCACTTACTTGGACATGTTTCAAAGGCAAATCACTGATGATGAAGGAAATTTGCCTTTGAAACACGTCCAAGTAAGTGGAATAAAACCAGTGAAATTTCAGTGACTTCTTTAACAATAATTTGTTATATGATACTATATTTCACTGTGAAAATCCCAAACTATTCAAATTTATACTCCTAATAGTTTTTTTTTCTCCTATAACCACTATTCCATTTCACATTTCTTACTGTTTGATATTGGTACCGTGTTAAAGTTTTCAATTATATTTTCCCTGATCTATAAAATATTTTATTGCATATAAAAAATTGGTTTCTTTTTGAAACTGCATCAGAAACTTCTAATAAAAATTTATTAGAGTAATTTTTTTAACTGATACCTACATTTTTATAATTTTTACCACCAACAAACTTTAGTGAATTTATTCTATATTTCATTGATCTTAGAATGTCATCATTTAAAAATTTGCCAGTCTGAATAGCTACTTAATTAAAATAAATTTAATTAATCAATAAACCAATAAATAAAAAAAAGTAAAAAACATGCCAATTTAGATATTGTAGAGGAAATTTAAAAGCAATGTCAATGACATTTTGGATTTTAGGTAAATCCCAACCACCCTCGATTTTAAATTTCAAATGGTACTGTTATTTTATGATTGTTTGTAAGATAAAACATAACTTATTTTGGGTAATATTATAGTAATACAGCTTAATTTGAAACTCCTGAATTATCAACTTTCATTCTCTTCTTTCTTGGGGTACAACTATTTATAAATAGTTAACTATAAAACAGAGCTATTAGGGGAGAGACGGGTAATAATGCCCACTTAAAGAAAATAGTACAATAGTACATTAATGCCAAGTTTACCAATGAAATACTATCTAATTTTTAATTTAATGTGAGTGGAGCTTAGTGTAAAAAAATAAATACCTAAGTTTAGGAAATATCTAATTTGTTTATATTATCATGAAAATTCACCATCATCTTCATCAATACATAAAATGCTTTTATACTTAATATTTACATGAAATAACTGTTTTACATAAATCCTGTAGTGAGTGTCACTGCCAATACTTGGGGAGACTATGCTGTTATTATATACAATGTAGATATGAGCAAACAAAACTATTTAAAAGGAAAACCTATTTATATGCACAAACAGAAAAATTATTCTACATGTAATCTTTTGAGTGATTCAGCATCATTACAAACTTTGTGACCATTCAGAGCCAGAAACACATCAAAACAGTTCTTCTCCTTTTCCAAATCTCCAAAAAAAGCAGCAAATATCTTTCGACAAAGGATACATTTTTTTAAACAGTATTAACACCCATTTTAACTGTTGAGGCATCACAGGCAGTGGACAATGATGATACATGAGATGAAAGCAAACTGGCAAAGGATTTTTTTTAAAGCAATCCAGGATTAAGTTTAGGATACCTCCCCAGCATTTACTGATTATGAGGACTGAGAAACCTGGAAAACACCTCAGTCAGGGAGCATGATCCTAGCAGGAACCGAGGCCCCATCCTATTGCTCATGAGTCTGCACCTGAACAACCTTGGCTTCCTGTTGCGGTCACAAAGGATGAATATCATATAACTCATTATAATCACAAATTCCTTTTCATTGATATAGATTTCATCAAATGAAGGTTCAAAATTTTCACAATATTAATTAAATTTGTAATATAATGCATATTGCTAAATAATCTCTTCTGAGTCAAACTATTTAGACACAACTCTTTTTGGTTTCATTTACTGGAAACATACTCATGACATTTTTTGTGGATCCTTGTCCACATCCTCAGCTGTTGAATGACTGATGGATCAATCGAAGTTGGGTTGACAGGTGTCTGGTTGACTCCAGTGGTGTTTAGATAAACTTTAACAAAGAGGTCAGCTTCTGGCATATCGAAATTCATTAAATTTTGCTGATTGGTTGTTGAACTGTTTTTTATCATGAAATATAAGAAAATATTGAGTTATTAAAAACAGTTCAACCAAAGAAATTAAACAAATGGGAAATGATTTACATAAAAAGCATGATGAATTTCGAAATCCCAGAAGTTCAAATTTATCTCAAAACCACCAGAGTCAATCTACACACCTATCAACCCAGCTTCTATGATTGATCCATCAGTCATTTAACAACTGAGGATGTGGACAAGGGTCTGGAGTTTGTCCACGAAATATGATCTGAGTACATCTCCAGTAAATGAAACCATAAAGAATGTGTCTAAATAGTTTGACTTACGTGTTCAAAACTTTATTTCCTCTTACATCTACTTGATTTCACCAGACATGTTTTGGTTGTTATTTATTGCTTTTGATTTTCCTTCACCCCATGTCTTTCTCTTTAAGGAATGTCATGCTTCAATCTCTTCCAATTTCTTGTTTATTGTGTTTCTGTCAGCACCTCGGAACATTGCTTGTTAAAACTATTTTTGTCCTTGATGGTCCATAGGGTCCTGAAAATTTCTGCAATGGAGAATGTGTTTAAAAATATCTCCATTTTGTCTCTCATTTTTTGGACAGTAGTTTACCAGGATTATTAACATTTCTTTCCAGTGTTGTTAAGAGTAATGAGTCTATTTTCTTCAATTATGTTAGGTCTACATTTTGAAATCTCCTCTACAGATCTTCTTCCACATATACAAACTGTTGAAAGATAAAACAATCATCTGAAAAATTGTCTGGATTCATACGTCAAATCTCACTTTTCTTGAATACTTCAGTTGCCTATTCCATGGATGCAGCTCTCCCATAAATGCTAGTAAATACCGACACAATTTCATACGGTATGATCTCTGCAAATGCAGATAACATTCCATTTTCAGGGCATTCTTCAATGGTCTGAAGAAAGTAAAGTCTAATAACTGCAATTTATGCAGGAATTGATATGATGTTAAATATCTTTGTCTTGCAGAGTCATGTGATGAAAGAGGTATTTGCCTACTATGGTTATCCATCCCAAACACATACGGTTTTCAACTGATGGATTAGTATGTACTGAAAAATATTGCATCACTGCATTATCTACTGTTCTGGCATCCACCCATTGACAGAACAGTGAAATATTGTTCTTAGATAGTTGATCTATCTCTTTCAAATTGTGAAGACACATTTTCTTGGGAAAATGAACATGGGTGAAGGGTAAAACTTTTAATGTCAGGTGCTTGAAATAAATATTTCTTGATTTCATAGTTATTAATATGAGACAAAAAAGGATTATTAAGTTAGAAGCACACTTAACAGCACTGTCATAATGTACTCATATTTTATTTTTCTGCATAAATTATTATTAATTGTGCTACCAAAGGTGCCAAAGGTATCACAATTTTTCAAATTTCTGAAAATAATTGACATTAAAAAAAAAATCATACAAGAAAAGAGAACATTTAATTTCAAGCATTTATAAAAAGGGGACATCTGCAAGATAGTTTAGTTTAGTTCCTGGAGCAATCCATGAGTTCGCAAAACAGTTCACATAGACCTATGAACATATAATTTGTCAGTTATAATTACCACAGTAGCACACATTCTGCAAACAATATCATATACATCTGCATAAACAGTTACAATATAAATAAAAAGCAACACCTAGAACAATTCAGTTAAAACAGCAAAACCAGAGAAGCAGAAACAGACAAATCACTTAGTTACACAAATTTTACTATATACCTATTTAAATGTACATTGATATAAAATCATTAGTGTTTTTAAATCAGTATATTTGTCATTCATATATTCCTTTGCAGAATAATATGCCTTTTACACAGGATTTTCTAAGAGCAGTTTTTTGAAGGATTTACTATTGCTTATTAAGGCTTTTAGGCTAGAGGGAAGAATGTTTTGTACTAAAGTGCATTCATAATAAACTTCTTTTTGGTGTTGAAATGTTTTTGTCTACTATTTTTGTCATGTGTATTTTGATTTTGTACAAATTTTTCTTAATTTCCTATGCAAAGATTCATGAGGGATAATATATATTCACATGGAAGAGCTGAAATTTCAAATTACCAAAAGAGATTTCTGTGTGAATGCTATGGCACCAGTGATTATTCTTATGGGTCTTTTCTGTAATAGTAGGCACATTCATTTCATTATTGGGTGGAAATAGGCAAAATAAACTAATTTTAGTCTTAAATGAATCCAATGTTAATAATGCAAGTACGCATAGCATGCACTGCTAAGTTAGATATCAGATAAGATCGATGTTATCTTTCCAATTCAGAAGCTTATCAATTATTAAACAAAGGATTTAATATATTTGGTTTGCAGAGGTACACTGCTATAGTATCCTATCCATAATAGGGGATTTGGAGATCTATGAGTGATGAATTTCATAACATTTGTTTTATCTACATTTAGAGGCAATTTGTTTCCTTTGAACCACACACACAATGAGTTCAGAATTGCATTTAATTTAGTAGCACAACCATTAAGACTAATTTCTACTTAAATAGTGTACTTACAAAGCTGTAGACAATGGAGTGGTTTTACATCCCCAATTTAGGTATTCATTTTATACACTAAACTCCACTTACATGAAAATAAAATGCGTTTTGGTAGAATCTCCCCCACCTTCAATTGCTCACTGAACTGCCATTACTCGAAATGATGGCTAGACACCCAGATGTTCCTGTGGTGGCATCTGTTGGCTGAAGTAGGAAATTGCTGAGTTCATCCATAGGCGGAAAATCGATGTTTTAGGTTTTCCTTATTTTTTAATAGGAAAACTTTTTCCCAAGTGGATAACTCCATTGGGTTTTGAAAATGTTTCAGCAGTTTAACTTTCGGCTTTATTTCATGAATTTTGGTCCAAAAGTAAGCTGCTACTGCTGATTTATCCACCTGCTTAAACTGAATATTCTAAAGTGTTCTTTCCTCTGAATTTCTAAACTTCTCTTTGTTTTGCCTATGTAGCTCCCCTCATAATCTGCGCAATTTATTTCATAAATTCCTGATTTCTGTTCTGTTAGTATGGAATCTTTTACTGTACAATCTAATAAATTCTTGATATTATATCTGTTCTTAGGGGCTAACATTATCCCATGTATTTTGAAAATTTTCTTGAACTTGTAAATTGGATGGTAAGTGAAACTTTTGAGTTTGTATCCTCCTTTTGTGCTTTCTAGTGTGGAAATTTCCCTTATCACTTTTGTCTTTTAGATTTATTGATAACTTTTATCACTTTATCTTTGTTGAAATTATTGCTTATAGCTGTCTTTATTATCTGTTGGTATTCTTTTGTGCTCTGTTTCTGTGAGTGGAATATTCATCAAGCTGCACCACCATGTGTGGCCAAGGTCGTTAAGGCGTGGAATCGTGAGTGGGAGGTCTGGGGTTCCAATCCTGCCATGACCATCCTCCCTGACTGAGGTTTTATCCAGGTTTTCCTCAGTTCTTATAAATGGCAAATGCCGGGGAGGTACCCTAAATCTTAGGCTGTGAATGATTCCTTCCTTAAAAATAAATCCTTTCATCTCAGGTATCATCAGTGTCCATTGCCTGTGGTGCTTCTGTAGCAAAAACAGGCATTAAACACTATTCATTCATTCATTCATTCATCAATCTATGTGCCAAAGCGTGAAACACTGCATATTTATGTGGAATAGGGGTTATAACTCTCATTTTTTATGTAATTTTTCTCTGTTAGTTTCTTTTCTGTGGGTTCCAAAATTCAAACAATCTCCATTTCTTATAATTTCTAAATCTAGAAATGGCAGCCACCCATTTCCCTCTTCTTCTGTGAAAAATTGTATAGATTTATGCTGCAAATTAAGAAGTTCAGAGCATCTATTGAGTGTTTTTTGGTATTATTGCAAAAATGTCACTCACATATTTATACCATGTCTTGAAAATTAAAGGGAAGGCTTTTGTGATATGTATCTCAAATGAACTCATGGATAAATCTGCTAGAAACGGTCACAAAAGGTTTCCCATAGTTAGGCTGGAAACTTGTTGGTATTATCTTTTGTTGACAATGAAGAAATTTTGTTTAATGCAAATATTAGTAAGTTTCAATACGTCTTCTATTTCTTGTTTTTAAATTTATTGATGTTAACCATTTTTTTAATATAAGCATAAGATTCTCCATTGGTATGCTTGGGAATCAGGCTTTTACATCAAATGATAGCATTATATCTCCAGCTGTAATTCTGCTATTTTTAAGTTTTCTGACCAGATCAAATGAATTTTTTATGCTCAAACTTTGGAATCTCTTAAAAGAATTGAAACCTTTGAGCAATTTTTTTCCCTACATCAGCCAACAGATGCCACCACAAGAACATTTGGGTGTCTAGCCATCATTTCCAGTAATGGCACTTCAGTGAGCAATTGAAGATGGGGGAGATTCTCCCAAAACGTGCCTTATTTTTATGTAAGTAAATGCAGTTTAGTATACAAAAAATAAATACCTAAGTTCAGGATATATTGTCTCCATTGCCTACAGCCTCATAAGTACAATATTTATATACAAAACAAATAACTCTAGAAGTAAAAGTGAACACACGTTGGTTGGAAAAAAAGAAAAAGAAAAAGAATAATAAAAAAAAAGGTGGATACAGACACTGATAATTTCACAGCTTAGAATGTAAATTTTAGTAATGCAAAATGGTAGATTAAAACATATCTAAAATTACAAATCAGAAAAAGACACATTGCAGCCAACATTAATTTCCTAAAATCATGCATTAAAAGAAAAGTCACACCTATATTCGTGAGAAAAACTGCTAAAATTAACAATAGGATACACCAGAAGGCAGCAGAAACAAAGGTAATTGAAGCTGAAAAGAGCTTACTGTATAAAAGACTACATAAAATAGATATTTATGATATGTATCTAAAACTGATGAAAAAACTGGGATTTCACTTATGGGAAAATTTACACCACCACCTACATCAAAATTTAAGCATACAAATGAAAAAGAAAAACCAGAAATTAAAAAAGAAACTCCAGAATATACTAACACACCTAATAAAAATGGTACCAGCATAACGTACGCATACAATAGAGAAATTAGTTAATCCCTCGGGTGCCACATTTTCGGAAAATGAAATCAATATCCCAAACAAAGATCTCAAAACTTGTACAGATTTCTCACATAAAATACAAGATTACATAGCAGACAATGACATAGCCACCCAACAACTAAACAAAAGTCAAACATTGTTTGTTAAAAGTAAATGCAGAAACGTTTTGGATAACATAAACAAAGAAAGAAATCAATAAACTACAAAACGACATTAAAACAATTAAAAGAAAAACCAGTGATATACACAAAAGCAGACAAAGGCAATAAAATAGACATTTTAGACAAAAAGGAATACATAAATAGAGTAGAAACTATATCAAAAGGAGAAGACTACAAACCAATGGAATAGAATCTGCTCAATATATGTAATAAGATCTTAAATAAAACATTAAATGAAGTCAAAACACTATTCAATGATAAACAGAATATCACACAGAGTAATCCGGTAGTACCCAGGCTTTATACACTAAATAAAATACATAAAAATGATAACAGTATGAGATCAATAATCAATAATTTAAGAGATTCCAAAGTTTGAGCATAAAAAATTCTTTGATCTAGTCTGAAAACTTAAAAATAGCAGAATTACAGCTGGAGATACAATGCTATCATTGGATACAAAAGCCTGGGGGTTCCCACAGCTAGTCCCGAGACCTGTTGGTAATATTTTTTTTTACTGAAAATGAAGCAATTTTTTTCGATGCAAATGTTCGTAGGGAAACTCCCTATCTCCATTTCTAGCAGATTTTTTTATGAGTTCGTTTGAAATGCATATCACCAAAGCCTTCTCTCTAATCTTCAAAACATGGTATAGGTATGTGGATGATATATTTGCAATAAAAAAAAAAAAATAAATAAATAAATAAATAAATAAATAAAATAAAAAAAATAAAACAACAACAACAGATGAACTCAAACTTCTGGATTTGCAACACAAATCGATAAAGTTCACCATAAGGAAGAAAGAAATGGATATCTCCCCTTCCTAAATGTAAAAATCATAAGAAATGAATAGTATCTTACATTTGGAATTCATAGAAAGGATACTCACACAAAAAATTACATAAAAAATTACGGTTTTAACCCCATTCCACATAAATATGCAGTGTTTTATAGTTTAGCACACAGATTAATTAACATCTCACTCACAGAAACAGTACAAATTGGAATACCAACAAGTCATAAAGATAGCAGAAACTAAGGGATACAGCAAAAGACACAGTAATAAAAATCATCAATAAAATCAAAAAACAAAAACAAAAAAAACAATAAGAGAGGTTTCCACAGTTAAAAGTGCAAAAGAAGGTACAAATTCAAAAGTTTCACATATCACCCAATTTACCACATAAATTCAAAAAGATATTCAAAAAACAAGGAATTATGTTAGCCCCAAAGAACAATTTTAATATAAGGAACTTGTTAGGTTGCAGAGTAAAGGACAACATGCCAACAGAACAAAAGTCAGGTATTTATGAAATAAAATGTTTAGAGTGCGATAAAAAATATATTGGGAAAACGAAGAGGAATTTGGAAATCTGGAAAAAAGAACACCTTAGGAATATTTGCTTAAAACAAATTGATAAATCAGCAATAGCAGTGCACTTTTGGAATAAAAATCATGAAATTAAACCAGAGATAAAACTTCTGAAACAACTTCATAATGCAATAGAACTTTCTACTTGGGAAAACATTTTCATTACAAAAAACAAGGGTAACTTGATGAATTTTGATTTCCCTCCAATGGATGAACTCAGCAAGTTCCTAATAGAACCAACAGATGCCGCCACAAGAACATCAAGAGACCCAACCACCACATCTAACAACAGTTTGTCTACAGGCTGAAGATGGGAGGGATCACTCCGGAAACATATGTCCAGTTTTTATGTAAGTGAATGCAGTTAGTGTGAACAAAATTTTATTACATTGTTTATATATATATTACTCCATTGTCAACAGCTTCATACGTACATTTAATTGAGTAAAATTTCTTTGTTTACGTTCAAGAATATATTTTCCCACACTAATAATTCTATGGGTTTTTGAAGAGCTTTTAAGAGTTTTGGTTTGTTTTGGAACTCCTGTTTTGTTTTGTTTTTTTTTTGGCCAGAAATGGTATGCTACTGCTGATTTTTCTGTATGCTTATATTTTACACTTCTCATGTGTTCCTTAAACCGTATGGTAATGTTCCTTTTTGTTTTACCTATATATTTATTATTGCAGTCTTTGCAATTGATTTCATAAATGCCTGATTATTTTCCTGGTGGGATTTTGTCCTTTTGTTGGATTTTAGGAGGTTTTTTCAAATTGCATTTATTTACTGGAGTCAAAATAATGTCGGCCTATTTAAAAATCTTTTGAAAATTTTGGTGTGCCCATGGATGGAATGTAAATTTTTTATATATGCTCTCCTTTGTAACTTTCAGTGTGGTGATTTCTTTTATTTGTTTTTTGAATTTTTCTATCTTTTTCTTGACAATATCTGTTGTGTAGTCATTTTTCTGTGCTATATCCATGATTTTTTGGTACTCCAATTTGTATTCTGTCTCATTTACGTTTGTTAATCTGAATTTGAGGCTATTGATTATAGCTAGTTTATGTTGTTTTGGATTGTGGCTGTTGCTTTTTATATAATTATCTGTGTGGGTATCTTTCCTGAATATGCCAAATTCCAGTATGTTATCATTTTTTATAATTTTTATATCCAGGAAAGAAAGAACCTTGTTGTTCTCCATTTCCATTGTGAATTTTATGTTGCTGTCTTGTAGGTTTAGTAGTTTTATTGCATCATCTTCCCATTTTTCATCCACTATTGCAAGGACATCATCAACATACTGATATCAACATTTGTATATATGTGGGAAAGCCTCTACTAATTTTGTTTCCAGGAAACTCATATCCTCATAGATACTTTATTATATGACACTGTGAAAATCCCAAACTATTCAATTTTATATTAAAACAGCAGTAGCAGCTCACTTTTGGACCAAAAATCATGAAATAAAACTGGAAGTTAAACTGCTGAAAAATCTTCACAACCCAATGGAATTCATTTGGGAAAAAAATTTTCATATTATAAAATAAAGAAAACCTAATGAACTTAAGAGTTTCCTCCTATGGATGAACTCGACAAGTTCCTATTTCAGTGAACAGATCCCACCACAGAAACATCCGGGTGTCTAGCAATCGTTTCGAGTAATGGCAGTTCAGTGAGCAACTGAAGATGGAGGAGATTCTCCCAAAACTCATCTTATTTTTATATGTGAAGTTTGGTGTAAAAAATGAATACCTAAGTTTACGATAATTTCTACTTATCAGTATGTTTATGTCATCTGCAAACAAAACAGTATTGCCTACATCTTGGGAAATAAGCAGAGATCATTTGTAAAAGAAGAGAGCTCAGAACAGATCCTTGAGGCACTTCATGCTTAATCATTCCGCACTACGATGCTAGGATTGTTTTTATTTTTAAAGGGACATTTTATTACTTTTTGTTTCCTTTTGTCAAGATAAGGTATAAACCATTTTAAATAGAGTTTTTTTTATTCCTTAGAAACCTAATTTATCTATCAGAATTTCAGGATCCACACAACAGAAAGCCTTTGCTAAATTGCAAAATATTCCTCCTATATATGTGCTCTTTCATTAAATGTAGTTAAAATTTCATTAGTGAGTTTAATGATTGCATTTTTCATTGAAACTACTACTAGATGGCATTTACAGCCTCCTTTGGGCCTTAGCATTCCTCAATCTTTGCTTCCATTGCTTTATGTCTCCACACCTGGATCCCAAGAATCGGTTGGGCATATCTTGTAACTGCATCCTTCCATTTATTTTTTGGTCTGCATTTTGTCTTGTTTTGAACAGTTTCCCATCTAATGTTTTCTTCAGGATCTGTTTGTCCTCCATTCATTAAACATGTCCTGCCCATCTTAGACATCTAATCTTAATCTCTTGTACTATGTTGATTTCTTTATATACATAATTTAATTCTTTGTTGTATTTGATTTGCCATATTGCATCTTCTTTAATCGCTCTGTAAATTCTTCTGTATTTTCCTTTCAAACATTAGTAGCTTTTCCTCTATGGCTCGAGTCATTATCCATGTCTCACTGCTGAATTTAGGACTGGCTTAATCAGTGTTTGCATAGTCGTATTTCCATCTTTAGGAATATTATTTTGTTCTTAAATATGTTTTGAAGAGAAAAGTAGGCCTTGTTAGCTGCTACTATTCTGGTATTAATTTATTTATTTTTATTATTTTTATTTTTATTGTTATTATTATTATTATTATTATTATTATTATTATTATTATTATTAATGATCGTTCCCAGATATTTAAAGCTGTTAATTATTTCCAGATGTGTTCATTGATAAGGGTATTTTTCTTCCACTCTTAGTATTTCTGTTTTGTACCACAATTTTTGTTTTCTCTTTATTTATTATAAGCCCTACCTCCTTTGCTTTCTCCTCCAATTCTGTATATATCTCTGCAACAGCATTTTTTGATCTTCCCACTATATTTATGTCATCTGCACAAGTCAGGATTTGTATGAATTTATAGTATATTGTGCACTTTACATCCAGTGGTAATTTCCTTATTACATATTCAAGTGCAAGGATTTAATCAAATTTCATCTGATTTAATCCCAAGGACCAAGAGTACCTAAAACACCTTGTACAGACTACCACATGTTATAGACTCATGAATGGAAAGTCATGATTTGATTCCCACCAGGATTGTTATACTTTACTGAGGTATTTCCAAATTGTCCTTAATGCTCAGGAAATACCCTAAACTTAGGCTGGAAGGTTTCCTTCTTCCTACCCAAAAATTCTTTCCCAATTTATTATTTCATCACATGTATCATCCATGCCCCCTGCCTGCAATGCTTCAGTATTTAAAACAACATTAAACACTATTACATTTATATTTTAAAAAAACTTAAACCAACTAACAAAAAAGTATCTTTTACATAGTTCTCTGTAACATAATCATCGTGTATGCTATAGATGTTTATTTTAAAATTGTGGCATTTCTGACATTGAAATGTAAAATATGACACCATTTTGCATATCAATATGTAAAGAATCAATCTTATATAGCCAATAACATTGAAGCTTGAGTCTCTTTACACAAATTAAACACTGCTGCTCCTTAAGGGCAGTATGCTAAAATGGAAATGTCACAGGGGAACACAAATTTAATGTTTCTGAAAGACCAAAAAATTATATGTCAGCTCACAAACAGGAGGTGCCATGGTCAACACATGATCATCCCATTTTTAATAGCCTGTTAATATATCCTTTGTTTGTTTTTCATTGCCCAGCTGCACAATATTGTAACTCATACATCAGTACAATTGTCATTTCATGTTGTTTCTTTCATTGAATTCCTACTCCTTCCATGATGACACCTGTAACTTTGTATGTAAACATAACTGATGTGCTCTTTGGATAAATCAACTTTGATTATTCACCTTTACAACAAATGTGACATGAATTAGGGCACTGAAAAAATGAATATGCTGCTGATTATTGGAAATGAGCTGTAACAGAGCTGTGCATCTCATGTTTTGTGGTTTTACATATAATTTTTCAGTCTTTCAGATGGACCTTTCCTTATGAACATCACTCAAGTTGGTTCTCACCTCAGAAGCTGTTCTTCATCCTCTATGTTGCTGTGATCCTCATGCTGCTCCTAGAAAAATAACAACAAAAATTGTTAAGCTTTGTAGTTAAGAATATCCTACATCTGTTCATTGCATTAATTCATTTTTATGCACTTCATAAGTGCATAAGAAGTTAATGCTTGATACAAATGTATTTGCTGGTATCACTTTGATCTTTGATGCATAATAATTGCAGTAGCTATGGAGCTTTAAAACAATTGAATTCATATTAGTAGCAATGGTTAGTTTCTATAGTATCAGAAAATGTATTCTACAATAGAAAAAGTGCAGATTGTTAACCCTTTGACTGTCAGTCAGTTAAATGTCTCTAATACCACACTCTCACATCAGCCAAAACTAATTTAAATTCCAATCAGCAGTTTAAATTTATGGATGTTTCTTAAAATGTAATTTACTCTATAATATTCTGTGAACAAAAACAGATCATTATTTAAATTCCAAATCATAAAGTAGTACAGATTGCAGTCAAGTATAAAATATTTTTTGTGTATTTTAGGCTAAACCAATTTGAATGAATTTTTGTTATATTTATATAAGACATGAATAAAGAAACTGTTTAGTTGGCATTTCATTTCTCTGTTGCCTATATGTCATATGAATTAACTGAATAGGCAAACTAGGCTCTATAGTTGTCTCTATAGCTTAAGAATATAAGCACAAATGTTGGTTTTTGTCACTGGTTTCAGATTAAAATCTAAGTATAAACTAGAAATGAAAGCGACCGGAATCATACAGGTATTTTAAATCACAAAGCAAGTAATAAATTACTGTTTTCATAGTCTTAGTAAAAATAAATAAATAAATAAATGCATCACACACACATGCACACTGGTACAGAGGTGATGAACAATGAGTAAAATTTTTATAGATATTTCGTACTGAAATGGAATACATTTCTGATTATGAGAGAAAGAGAAATGAACATGCACACAACTTTTATTTTAATAATTTTTGCTAAGTTAAGCTTCACAGATTCAAGGCACAACAAGCATTACAAGAGACACTTAATTTTTTAATGTATACTTTCAGTGTTAATTCATCAAAGGCAGTGGATGGATGATATATGAAATGAAAGAATAAATTGGTAAAGAACTTTTTTGCCATTGATCAGAATTGAGGAAAACTAGAAATATACTTGAGTCAGCAAGGATGGTCCTGCTGGGAATCGAACTGAACCTCCCATTCACTAATTCATACCTTTTTAGTCGAGTTGCACAATACTTCCAATTCTTTCCTAACACTCATTTTTTGTTACAAGCAAAAGTACAGTAATTATTAAATTGGACAAATCCAACTAGACCAATGCCAAATCATACATTTTACAGAAATGTCAGTAAACTCAAGAAAAATAGAACATTGTTAAATAGCTGCAAGTACATTGGTCCCCCAAATGCTCAGTCAAGGAGAGAACATATAAACATATTTAATGTTTTAGCTTCAGTAATTGAGAAACCTAAAGTGAATTTGAGATACATGTGAAGACTGACACGCATCATACTTCAGTTTGAAATTTTGGAAATTCGCAAATTCCACTCTCCTTCTGCCTTTGTCCTTTCCAGTCCAAATAGTTCACTTGAATTTCGTTTCTTCAATGATTTAGACCATTTCTGATAATTTTTCCTAACTTTTCTAAATCTCATAAAATTACTTTAACTAATAATCTTTCCTCCTAATTAATTTTTCCTAAAAACCTGTTTCTACATTATAATTTTTCTAATGTTATTTTTCCTGATGTAAGTTTGCATTTCCTTACATTACATTTACATGAGAACATTTTTTTCAGTTGCTTAAACATTGTTACATTTCAAAACACTAAATACTTAGTGTATATCACAAAGTATAAAGCCTGTATCAAAATGTGGCTGAGCAAGAATAGAAGAACCTAATAAATGGAGAGAAATTTGAAAAACACTTGATCATACAAAGATTAGGTTAGGTTAAATTCAAACAAGACCAAAGAGAAAGTAACCCAACTTTGCATAATCAGCTGTGCATTTTGATTGCAGGAGGCTGACAATTTGCAAACAATATACTCATAGTAATAATCATAATTTGTAATATGTTGAATAAATTATGGTCATTTCATTCTGGAACATAGAACAAGAGGGAGGTTTTGAATACCAAGAAGAAATCTCATCAATAATTTATTTTCCTGCAAAAAAGCAGAATGACAGGTGGTTATGTCCAACACCTCTATTGCCAGCTGACACGAACTAAAGTATTATGTGGATGTGAAATACCCAATAATTGCATCCAGGTTACTATCCCTTTTTCAGATATAGGTACTTAAGTATCATAAATCTACAACATGCAACCCAGGGCTTAAAGTTCCTTCAGGAGAACTTGTGCTATAGGTTTTCTAGATTTTATGTTCTGCAACCATGGCTAGGTTTGAACCCACAAACCTTGGGTTCAGGGGAAAGTGTGCTATCCCTAGACCATTGAGGCTAACAAATGTAAACTTACTCCTTTATGATTATTTTAGGAAAATAACATTTAAGAATAATGAATTACAATATTTCAACATTAAGAAAAATGAAAACTGGACTTTAGAAAAACAGGTTTAGGAAAAATGATAGGGTATTGGTTTACACATCTTTTGGGCACAAGGTTGACTATGTGAGATCAACATGAGGCAATGGGATATCTTACTATCATCATTCAATAACGGCCACTCCGTCCATGTTCTACCTCAAAAACTTTTCATTTTGATGTGGACCTGACTCAACTCTAATTTTAAGGTGGCACAGTGACATAGTCCACAAAAGTTTGATTGAAGAAACACATTTGTATTTCATTTGTTTAATTTGTGTGATTTTATGCAATTTTCTTTAGTAAATATTAGTATTGTTTCCTAATTCCTAAAAAATATGTTTCAGCTATATTATGTAGTAAGAGCTTTTGTATTCTTATGTCGACAAATGTTGAAGTCTTATTATAATGATTTATCTAGCAATCCCTGTGGTTAAGTTAGCATTTATTCCAGGTTTTGAATGGGATTGTTTGTTAAATTTTTATTTCTATTGCTGTAATGCAAGTACATCTATTTTTTTCTTGTGTACTTGTTTTCTAATTTTGTTTATTATAATAAAATTTAGCATTTGGTAATTCTGATAATAATAAAAACAAATATCTTCCACAACCATTCAGGTTTTTTTTTGGAATGATTTATTTATTGACGCTCTATAAAATTTCAGGTCATCAGCGCCCCATTCAACTCAGGGCGTGAAATGGCCAACAAATTTTGCTCAGAGGTCTCTCTTTCATGCTTGAGGTTCTTTTTCGTGACGTAAATGTACAACACGGGACCCACGGCTTTACTTCCCTTCTGAAGGAAGCCATACTTAGGATTTTTATGCCTGAAAAAATCCATCAGTCCTGGCCGGGTTCGAAACCGCGTTCTTGGGCGTAGGAGGCAAATATGGTAACCACTACACCACCAGGACCGACACAACCATTCATGGAAATTTTGCTTACTAGGTAGCATCCTATATTCACATTATGCATGATGTTAACTGGAAAACACTATACCTAGAAGAAATAAGGTCAGGAATTACAGGAAAAATGTGGCAATATTCAGAACTGTTTAATTATGGACTTCTGAAAACTTCTGAAACTTTTTTTTCATTTGATAAGTAATCTTGTCTGTTCATTAGTCAATGAGAGATAGTTTTTATATATATATATATATACACACACACACCAAGAGTGCCAAAAAATGATATACACACTTTCATAGTGGATATCTATTTAATATATTTCAAAGTTGGACCGAAAAAAAAAAAAAAAAACAGTAATGTGTAGTATGATGTTCTGAAAACAGATGTGACTCGCATATATAATGATAGTGTTGCTACATGACAGGAAAATCAACAATGAACAAATGAAGCCAACATTATCGTATGATGTTCTGTAAACAATGTGACTCACATTACTTATGTTAGCATTGCTACAACAAAATGGAACCAGATTAACGTTTGAACAGCAGAAAGCAACTTTGAAGTGATAATGGAAAACCAAGAATGTTGAAGTTCAAAAGCAATGGAGAAGTGTGTACAGAACAGAACTGCCAACACGAGTAACAATTGCATGCATTTGAGACAAATTTGAGATTCATGTGTGCGATGTTCACATGGGCAGATCTGGGAGACCTCGAACAGCAGCAAGCTCTGTGTCCTTAGCTTTGGTTTTGAAACGTTTTGAGTGCTCACCACAGAACTCTACAAAGCAATGTGCATGTGAGACTGGGATTAACAGAACCAGCATATGTCATATTATTAAACCAGCAAAGTTAAAAGTTTTGATCCCAAGACTTTGGTATGCATTAAATGAAGATGACCCTGATTGGAGAATGCAGTATCATGAGTGCTTTTGGAACATGGTGCAAGAGGATGAGGCCTTCATAGGGAAAGCTGTTTGATCTGATGAGGCACAATTTAAATTTACCAGAACAATTAACTGACCTGTGTCTACTGGTGTGCAAACAACCCACATGCTATTTTGGAAAAGGCTGTTAATTATACCTGGAATTAAGGTTTGGTGTGGATTGTCATCTAGGGAACTATTTTGACCATTCTTTTTTGAGAGAACAATAACTGATCCAGTGTACCTTCATCCGTCTTATGACTCATTCATACACTCTATGGAAATGAGGAATTTTACCTCCAACAGGATGGTGCACCATCACATTACCCCCAAGATGTATGTGCGCACCTTGATGACAATCTTCCATGGCACTGGATAGGATGAAGAGGTCCGATTGAGTTTCCACCACATTCTTTGGATCAAACTCCATTTTTTTAATGGTTTTTAATGCCCCTTTTTACTACAGGCAGTGAACACTGAAATTACTGGGGGATTCGAACCCCAGACCTCCCGCACACGAGTCTGCACCTTAACGACCTCAGCTACCCGTGGCGGTATCTAAGTACTTTGAACTTCTACCTATGGGAACTCTTTAAGGATATTGTATACTGTAGAAAACCAACTACATTGGCAGCAGCACTTTGGGAAGAAATTGAAACGGCATGTGCTGCAATTGCTGAGGACACTTTCACATACATCGCTCAATGAATAGCTCAACATATTCAGAAGTGTATGCTGATAGTGGGCATTTTGAGCAACTGTTGTAACTGTAAAAGTGTAAGATTATTAGTGCCCATTATTTTCTATTTGTGCGAATTCAGTTTTGTTAACAAAAGTTTTTTTTTTTTTTTTTTTTTTTTTCCCCCCCTCGAAGCATGTATATATTTTTGCATGGTCTGTATATATTTATATGTAAATGAAAAAATGTAACACTATTAACAATGTAACTAAAATAATGATAACTAGAAAAGCAGAAAAGGATAAAACAGAAAAAGTTACAGAAGATTTGTAATTGCTATATTTTGAACTACTTGAATTCTTCTATGGCAATTAGAACTCAAGTAGTTCCAAATATAGGGATTACAAATCTGTGATTTTTCTATACGTGTTTTAACTTTTTCTGCTTTATATATAAACTAGAAAAGCAGAAAATGAAAGAAATGGCAGGCAGGCCTGCCTATTTGGCGGGTGGGCGGACGGAGTTCGATGGATGGATGGACGGGTGAGTTGGTTGGTGGGTAGGTATGTGGATGGATGCACTGATGGCTATATTCTGAAAACTTTTCATGTTTGTGCTGGATTGTTGTCATTCCTTTATTTATTCACACCTGACCTTGGTGGATGGATGCACTGATAGCTATAATTCTGAAAACTTTTCATGTTATGTTGGATTATTTCATTCTTTACTTCATTCACACCTTAATACAATTTTGAACTTATTTTTAATTACTGATTGTCAGTTTTAATGCTATGAGGTTGAACATTTTTTCTGGATATAAAATTTATGAGTGCATCTTCTCTTTGAGGAACTTTGAATTGTGTGTCCCATATTGTAGATTTATGCAACAGTAAAGAATTACATACCTGAAAAAAATAGATCCCTTGACAAATTTCCAACTGTTTCACATATAAGTAATATCACAGATGGAACTTGAGACTACAGACTCCCATTCTGTATTCTCCCTTTGACATCTGTAAATTTTATGTGTAACAGAATTTCATTGGTCCATAAGGAATAGGCCTTAGGCCTAATCTTTGTGAGCTGAAAGGATTTATTAAATCCTTAATACACTTAACAATAATCATTAATATGTGAGAATTCTTTTTGTGTCTTTAGAACTACATCTTAGTTCAATGATTATCATTTATTATTATTCATGGTATTAGGAAATTGTCCATTGTTGCTTTTGTAATTCAGTATGCACTTTGTTGAGTATTATAAAAATTGTATGTTTGTGTCATTAAGTTTTATATCATTGTTCTGACTTAAGATTTAATTTAGTTAACACCTGCATTGCTTAATGAAAAGCAATTTGAATAACTTTTATCACGATGGCTCCAAGAAAGGACTCCTAAATAAAATTGGGCAGTCATACTTGGAGAGGATCACTATGCATTCAAGGTATTACAAGAAAACTAGTACTTCAGTGTTTGGAGTTCAAAATGTATGGCAGAGGTACAAATTTACAAAATTCTGCAAATATCACCAAAAATTATCATTTTAAAGAAGGTCATGAGATGAAAAGCTGATTTACTGATTGTCATTGAAAGATTATAAGTCTTATAAAGAGATCTGGATAGTTCTACAATACAGTGGACTCAATATTTCTCCAAGGATTGCTCAAAAGAAGTTAATTTAAAATAATCCAAATGCTAGTTCACCCAGAAAACTTTCTCAGTTAAAGATAAGAAAATCATGGAAAATGATCAATCCATGCATCATGATGAGTGGGAGAAAGTGATATGCAGTAATAAAACAAGCAATTTTATTTTTATAAGTGCTATACATGCATTGTCCACTAAAAAGGAGAAACTTTACATTTTGAGTGCCTCTATACAAATGAAACATTTTATTTCTGTCATGATATAGTGGTGTATGTCCAGGAATGCAGTAGGGTGAATTCAGATTGTTCAAGGGATGGTGAACAAAGAAAAATACAAACAGGATATTATTGCAAGCATAATTGATACCATACCTGACATACAGCCTAATTATGATGACTTAGTATTTAACAGTATAGCACAGAACTTTACTGCCAAGAGTGGAGAGAAAAACATCTAGGTCGGGAAATGATTCAGGCCTCCAACTTGCTAAAATTAAAAAATTTGGTGTCCAAGACAAATCACAATGACAAAGCTCCACTATTCAAGCTGGTTTGGTTTGGTTTATTTTTATCATTAATTAATCATGATATTAGATACCGCAAAATTAATATAATTAAGTACTATGTAAATATTTAATGGTTATTCAGTTTTTAGTCATCAAGAGATAAAACTGCAATGTCTAGTAGACTCCATTGTTTCTGTCAAATAAGCAAAGATTAGCCCGCAAAAGTATTAATGATACAATGTATGTATCATTGCATACAGAATAACTGAAAAAACAGTGTGAAAGTAATTTTAAAAGCTTATATGTTAAGTTTATTTTTCTCATATGCATTACATTATAAAGTTGTGTATTACTTTCAGTGCTGTTTTCTTCCCTTAACATTTTAATTTGTATTTGAGCTTTTTAGGTCCTTGTTTAATTATTGTTTGTTGTGGCACACAATTTCTGCTTCATGCATTCTTTGGCTTCAAGCAGTTTGGTTATGTTCACATGTTTACCAATTTTCTCACTCACCTGAATGTGGGCCTTTATTACCACAATTTTAACCTTGCTTTCTGATCTTGGTGGTATTTTCTTTTTTTTTTTGTTTTTTCAAGTATTTTGCTGCTAATATACCATTTGTATTTACTACATATAACCATACAATATGCCATCGGCATCTTGTGCTACTCTTGTTAATAAAATTCTTACTCTTTGGATTTCAGACATCTTGGTTTCTTTTTCTACGGCCACCTCTGCACTATTGTGCTTGAAACTTACCCCTGCAGTAGGAGCTAATTGTCTACATCATTGAAATCTGTGATAACGTGCTAGAATCTTCAAAAGGATATTTTGAGCAATGGTTTACACATATCCAATTATTTTTAATTTTCCTTTCCTTGGACCTTCATTCAAATTCTCTTCTTCTGTTATGTCATAGTACTTTACTTACTCTGCAAGCAATCATTAGACACTTTTACTGTGCTTATGTATATTCCATTTCCTAAGCCAATCACTGATACTTTAAACCAATTTGCTATACAAAGCTCTGTTTACATTGTAGTGTGTTTTGCATATTCATGCATTCTGTAAGAAAGAGAGATAAATTACCTTTTTTTTCTACAAGTCAAATTGGTCAGTGACATAATAATCCTTTGGAAAGCAGTCAGGAAAATTTGGTGCAGAAGACAAATTTATACGCATACTGAGTAACATATACACATTGCTGCAAAGGTGAAAACAGAAAGGAAAGGACCAAAATTCTGACTGGAAAGAGGTGTATAGTAGGGATACCCAACCTCTTTTCACCAGTGCTATGGAAGATATATTTCGAAAATGCAATGGAACCGATTTGGGATAAATATAAATTGCGATAGATTAATGAATCTAAGAATTGCTGACTATGAGATTCTATAGGCTGAAATACCAAGGGAATTACAAACGATGCTACCACAACTCAACACACAAAGTTAATGACAATTAGAATGGAAACTCCAGTCACAGTAAATGGAGTAACTCTACCATATATAAAGGAATATGCATACTTAGGACAGTTCATTTCCTTCAAGGACGAATGAAAAAAAGAGATAAACTGAAGAATATTCTTAGCATGGAAGGCTTTCTGATCCCTTCAGTTTTTACTCTTTCACAGGAAAAAAGCAAAAACCTTAAATTCGAAGCACTAGAAATATCCAATGAAGCATTAGCTCAAATAATAACAACAGACATCACAAAAATGCCACCAGACTGAAGTAGAAATGGGGAGGCCACATAGCTAGGTTGCAGGATGACAGATGGATGTATTAGACCAACATGAGGGCAAATGACACAAGGCACGGCAAGAGGGAGATGAAAAAACTTTTACATTGCACAGGCAAGTCGACAATGGTCCAGAATAGCAAGAAGCAGGAATACATGGAAAACCATCGAATGTCAACTTCAAATCAAGTGAAATCTGATGAACAAAAGTACAACAAATTGTAGCAGACATGGTAATACTATTGTACACAATTCTAATGCAAATTAGCTCATCGGATTAGCGAATAAGAACTAACTTGTAGGAGGCATTTGCCCTTCTTAGGGATATTGAATTATGATTATTATTATGATTATTATTATTATTATTATTATTATTAACTTAAATATCTATGCCCGTCTACCATCATGGTACCACTCTGGAGGTCCACCTTACACCCATTTCTGTAATGCAACTAATGATTTCACCTTCATGAAATCCTGTGTACATGACATCTTTTAGGGAAATGAAAAAATGGAAATTAGAAACTGCAAGACCCATGCTGTAGGGTGGTTCAGGAAAGACAATCCATCCAAGTTCATTGATTTCTTCTTGGTATGTGGACTTATTGCATAACTTTGCACTTCATAAAGAGGAACTCAAGTCAAAATTTGGTGAGAACAGGTGCACCAGAACTAATTCTTCAACTTAAACCCTAAAACTTGTCTACTGCCTTTAAAGAAGAACATATAACTGTTCAAAATATTGCTCTTTTGTGACTGTTTCATTGTTATATTTATTTCTGCACCTGATTTTTATTATCTTTAGCTAAATTGTTCCATACAATTTTACTTTATCTCTCATTTTTAATATATATAACAAAATTTTACTGTGTTATTTTAGTTACTAAACTCATATAGATTATTTTTGCACACCTAAATCCTTTTTCGTTGGTTTTCATTTTCAAAATGCTTTCCAAATTATTCTTGATTATTTTCATTGAGTTGAAAATAACTGCAGTGTGAAAGAAGATATTCTTGGTCTTTAAGAATAGGTAAGTTAAGTCAATGTTTCTTTATCGCTTAGAACCTTTATGGTGGTGAATTGGAGAACATATCATACATAGTGTGTGTATGTATGAGATTGGTGAGTGGGCTGGCGTGCATGTGTGTATGTGTGTGTAAAAATATTTAATACAAATACATAATCAAAATCATTTATAAATATAAAAATCATTCATATCAAACTATTTCCAAATTATTTTAACTTCATTAAAGTTTTTTATATTCAAAAATGTTAACAATTGTTCATAGCATTAATTGCTTAATACATGCAGAAATTAATTAATTCAATATAATCGCATTCCTTGCAGTCACCTTGATGTATGATGCACGATAATTTCAGTATGCTTTGAAACAACTGATTTCTTTTTAATAAATCAGTTGCTTATCATTCTTCATCTGCATATGGTACTAATAAAATTGAGCAAACAAATTAAACATTTATTTTTATGAAATGTAATCATTTCTCTTATTTTATGGCATATAATTAGTGCTGAAATATATAATCTTTGCTACCAAACAATTGTGCACACTGTCATAAAACTCCTGTTTAACTTTGTTAGATGTTTGTCTGATAGCCTATGGCTTGGATTGCCTTCTCATCTGGTCTGAATATATCCCAACAGGAAAACAAATAAATTTGAGAGATTAGGTAATTCTGCAGACATTAATAAAATGCTTTGGGCCAATGATTTTGTCATTGAAAAGATTTTTTACAACCTTTTACAAGGCAACTTAGATAGACGACCATCTATCTAAGCCAAATTTCTTAATTTTCCATTCTGTCACTGCTATTCTATGTGTTTTTGTAATATGTACAAAACATTCCCATTTCTCTTTAGCAAGCTTTTATAAGAAATTGAGTAAAAGTTTGAAAAAATGAAGCAAAGCGAAGTTTTTTTCTATTTTGGAGATTCTTTTTATTCATGTAATATAAATGTATTTTATACAATCTTTTAATTATTTAAATTAATTTTGAATACTGCATAATTTGTCTGAATAGAGATGCATTTGTTTCCTAAGTGAAAGTTATTGATATAAGAAACAATTATTGCATATCATTGCTACCGAAAAATGTAGCTTTTGTAAATTATATCTAATCTGTCATCTAACATGCTCTTATGCTTCACTTACTTTTAAATATGGTGGAACAAGTTTCGAACAGATATCCTCTCCACCTTCAACCAACTTGACATTGGTACAAGAAACTAACATCTATGAAGACCTGTGGCTCCGTCCCGGTGGTGTTTTTTTTTCTTTAAGTTTTTCCTTCTTCAAGTTATAAAAGTTGTGGTTAAAATCTCTCATGTATAAATCTTCCATGTTCTTATTCGGTAAATGAGTCAGTTTCTCCTAGTCTGTTCCTATGTGGTTTGAAAACCTGCGTAATTCATTTAAGAACTTTCGAAAAATAAGGAACAATTAACAGCTGAAAAGAAAGTAATCCATATGGAAAAAGCAAAACATTATGCTAAATTAGCAGACATAGATTTGAAATTATATAACATATACTTGAGAATCACCAAAAAGTTAGGTTATATCATTTGGGACAACTTAAGGAATGCACCAGAGCATATAAAAATCAGAGTAAAGAAAAAGTAAATATTCAGAAAAAGAAATTTGAGAAGTTGAAAATTTTTGCAGAAAACTAGTAAAAAAACAATACAGAAAAAGAATAATGTGGTGAATTTATCACAAGTAAGTTAATAAAGAAGAGTTATCTATATTCAATATGGGTTTTAAAACTGATGTAAACTTCTCCAATAGCATTGAAGATTACATAGTTGAGCTGGAAATTGCCATGGAAGGTTTAACTAATAAAGAGAAAGAAAAGATTAGAAAAAAAACAGAGGATGCTCTTAAAAGGATCAACAAAATGAAACCAAATAGAATTCAAAATTACAGTAACATTATTACAACACTTAAAGGAAAAGGAGTTATTTACAAAAAGGCTGATAAAGGGAATAAAATAGTAATATTGGTCAAAGATGATTACACTGACAGAATGTTAGAGTTGTTAAACAATGTGACCCATTGAAAGAATGGACAAAAACAGTGAATGAAGCTATACAGACTTGCACTACAATACCAGACGTAGAAAAACGTAGTTTATAACAAAACAATCCTAATATAGCCAGAATGTATGGGGTATCTAAAATCCATAAACCTGGAAAGGGCATGAGACCCATCATTAATAATATAAATTCCCCACATATTTTCTAGCAAAATGGCTTACAGACAGATTTACAGCTCTACCAAGGTTTCAAAGTAGAAGCATAAAAAACTCGTTCCAGTTAATAAAAAAATAAAACATTTTCAAGTTCTACCCTCTGATATTTTAGTGTCTTTCAACGTAGTATCTTTGTTCCCGAGTATTCCAACTGACAAGCTTTTACCATTTTTGAATGATTGGTTAAAGGAGATAGGACTTACTGAAACTCACAGGAAAGAATACATTCATCTTTCTAACATTTGTATAAACCAGTCCTATTTTACATTTGCAGGAGAATTCTATTAACAGAAAACAGGACTCATGTTGGGGAATCCTTTGTTCCCCTTTCTGGCAGATTTATTTATGAGTACATTTGAAACTCATATAATTTCCGCCTTCCCACATTATTTTAAATGCGGATACAGATATGTTCATGACATTTTTAGTATTGTGAAAAAAGAATTTGTTGAAGATGCTTTGAAGCTTTTAAATATACAAGATAGGAATATATCCTTCACACTAGAAACAGAAACAAAGGGAAAGTTGCCGTTTTTAGATATAAAAATTTATAAGAATCATGGCAGTTTAGGATTTGGAATCAATAGAAAGGATACTCACACAGATAACTATATAAAATCAAATGGGCTTGACCCCATAACTCACAAGCACTCAATTTTCAACAGCTTAACATACAGACTGGTGAATTTACCAATCAGTAGAGAGGAGTACAAAAAAGAATTTGAGAAGATACAGGAGATTGCCATTATAAATGGTTTTAACAAAAATTTAGTAAACAAAAAAACTTAATAGATTCCTAAAGAAGAAATTGATCAAGAATACCACCACACTATTAACTGAAAGAGAGAGACCGTTTTTTAAAAAATTCACCTATCATCCAGTATCTATGAATAAATTCCAAAAAAATTTTAAAGATATTAACATTAAATTGGCACCTGATAACAGATACACTCTGAAAAATGCTTTAGTGGACAACAGTTTTAATAACATTCAAGAGGAGAAAAAGTTTACAAAATAACATGTAAAGAATGTGATAAGATATACGTTGGAAAAACTAAAAGGAACATAGGAACATGGTTAAAGGAACATCTAGGAACGTTAAGTACAGACTGATAGGTCAGCAGTGGCACACCATTTTTGGAAAGATAATCACGTCATAAAAAGAGAAATAAAGTTACTTACAGAAGCGCACGGATATACAGAATTGGACACATGGGAGAAGATTGACACTCATAAACATAGGGATCATCTTATGAAATTTGACATTACAGGAGAATGTAATACAAATTTCCAGTTTATAAAGAAAAAAACACCTCCAGGATGGAGCCACAGGTCCTCATAAATGTTAGATTCTCGTACCAGTCATCAAGTTGGTTAAAGAGGGAGAGGATGTCTCTTCCAAACCGGTCTCACCATATTTAAAAGTAAGTGAAGCTTAAGAGTGTGTTAGATGACAGATTAGATATAATTTACTTTTTACAAGCTTCACTGTGTAGGTTCCAACTGAATTTTTTAAAAATGTCTTATTTTTAGAAAGTTGTTAAATGAATGTAGCTTTTTCTTTTTTGGCATAAACAGTTAATTAAATGGTTCTTCATGCCTTTTCAATCACTGTACACTGACATATCAACAAATCATTCTGACATCTACTTATTACAACCATTTTATTAAATATGCTTATTATTTTGAGCCATACAGATTTTGCTGCTGTCAAATTATAAAATACCTGTTTGCCTGTAAACAGGTTGCTGCATTACCTTTAACATCATAAGAATGGAAAATTCTGTTCGAATAACATTTGATAATTGCACATTTTATTACATTCCATTTTCTAAATAAATTTTCAATTGTTGTAACAGCATTGTTACTCATTTGTTTCTATAATACCCATTGCAACCAGGCATATGTGGTAAGTCAATTTATGAACAGGCCTAGGATTTATATGCAATGAAAAATGGTAAAAATATGTACAGTTCCAGAAAAAATATTTGAGCATGGTAAAAGGTCAAAGTATCTCTTCGGCCTCACAGAAACATGTGAAAACTTACGGAGCTTGGTTCACACATGGAATCTAGGACCTTGAGAAAGGCTCCTCTTGATTTTTGCCCGTACCTTTTCTATTAGGTTTAAATTTGGTGATTTTGGAGGCCAGGGTCTCTGTTCCAAGATGATGTGCTGAAACCTTTTCTTAGCCTTGCGAAATAAAAACCAAATAGCTATCCTGCTGGAACGTAATAATTCATTGGGTGTAGCATTCTTGGGCAAACTGGCGGAGAATATGTGGCAGGGTGTCTATAGAGGATATACTGTTCAGCCTTCCACGAATGCATTATACAAGTCTGCTTCATCCACAGAATCCATGCCCAAAAAGTTATGCTCATTCACTGTTGTACAGAGTCCCACTAGGTTTGTTGACAAATGTAGTAAAAGGGGCACTTGCAATACTGAATGCACTTCATCAGAGAAAATTACTTCTGTCCAATCAAAGTTCTCATACAACTCCGCAAGTGCTAACCTATCAATTATGTGGGCATCAGATAAATCTTTCTTAAATGCTGCATGTCTACACCAAAGTCTGGCATCCTTGCAATGGTTGCTTACAGCCCATGCAATATTCAGAAATAAATACTCAGTGGCCTTTGGAAAAGTCTCTTTTTCAACCTCCGCAAAGAGCTAGTCCCATTTGTCGATAAAATTTCGCCCACCTCCTTGCAGTTGACAAAAGAGATGTCAAAATGCTGCTTGCAATGGTGGCCTCAGTGCGGTGAAATAAGAGTGAGAAGAGATGCACATTTATCAACGGCAACTGCAATTGCTAGAAATGGAACAAATGCGTCACATTGTTATAGGTTAAGCAGAGCGATGAACTACCTCTACAAATAATAAATGGAACTGAGCATACACCTGTAAACAGGCTTCAAGGAAAAAGATTGACAGTGGAATCAGACCATATCGCCATTATTTGGAAACGATGGCTATAATACCATGCAATCAGTGATGCTTTCCCCCGCGGCATGGGGTTTTCCTATGAGCAAGTTGCCATTTGTTTACCATGCCTTGGAGTGTGTACCGAGCATAGTTGCTTACTTGTTGACCTTGCTGACTGTCGCAGTCGTAGTGCATCTGTTACCGGATATGTGTTGTGTTGTTTGTTTCTTAATTCGACAGTATACGCAAAGTGTTCTACTTATGTGAATACCATCAAACCTCATTTTTAGAGAATTAACCAACAGGGAACATGATCATGCATTTTTTCAACAGGACACTACCACTGCTCACATTGTGAATAATTCCATGAGGGCAATTCACAGTGTATTTCAACAAGACAGGGTTATTAATAGGGATGTGTGGCCAACTAGCCCCCCTATTTAACAGCATGCAATTAGTATCTCTGGGATAAATTAAAATAACACTGTGTATAAGACAGATCCGCATACTATACAAGAATTAAAAATAATATTCTTCAGGAAATTGCCTGAATTTCTCAAAATGTACTGCAGCAAGTGGTGATTAACTTTCTAAAGAAATGCCAAAAATGTGTGAAGAATGAAGGTGGGTAGTTTCAACATTAAATTGATAAGTATAATGAGCCTCTAAAATTTGCTTGTGTATTGTATGGTTGGTTCATTCTATTGCTTTACCCTCCCACTAATCACTGAGACCCGGCTTGCCGGCTAATGAAGGGTGCACTCGCCAATAGCAAAACAATAGGAAGCATAACAAAACTGCATGGTGAATCCACAGTATGTATAGCTAATATGCAATCTATGACCAAACATTTGGGGAATTCAATGATAGTTTAATATAAGAATATATAGTAAGGGTAGGAAATACTTTTACCCATTTCACTCGAGACAACAATAACAACATTAGATTAAAAACTCCGAGACGTAAACCCTCGTTACAAATGCTCTTCTCTGAGCCAAGTCTGCTCATGCTTAAAAGATTTGTTAATACACATCTGATACAGAGCAACAAGGGAAGTGATGTATGACCTCTATCGGTAATAAATGAAACTGAAAAATGTTTTGTAAACATGACAAAAGTCAAGAAAGAAAGAAAAAAGATTGACAGAATCAGGCCTGAATGACAATATTTGGAGATGCTGGCTATAATATAAATCCACAGTATATGTGTAAACCTTACATGAAATCAAAACCGAAAATTGTGGGAAATCTATGTTATATCCTACTTAATGTGTTCAAGTTGTTAACACTAACTCGTCGTCGTTTTGGTTGACAATGTGAGGAATGTACCTCACGAAACATGTACCAAAATTACTTTTATAAGTGAGTTTGTGAAACTTAAAGAGAGTTTTAATGTGACGACATGATTTTTAGTGTTTTATTTTAAATCAAAATAAGATTAACAAAAGTTTCACTGTGTGGATTCCGGCATTCCGTAAACATAACACTAACTCTACTTACTTTTTTGAAACTTAGGACTAGTTTCAGGAGAGGTCCCTCCCATCATCAGCTGCTGTTGACTGAATGCCGTTGTTCGAAATGGGGGATGAACATAACAAATTTTTATGTTATTAAAGGTATAGTTAAAGGTCTTATTGCTTCAGAACAGAATATGATTGATATTGGTATAACTTTCTTGATATTATTAACATAATTACAATTTTTTGTATAATTATAAATTTATTCATGTCAGTCTTTCTAGAGCTATTGTCTATTTATAAAAGAGGAGACTTCAAATATTGATTTCAATTTTCAAATGTGAAATTGTGTCTATTGTGTATAACAATCACCTTAGACTTGCTCAACCCTGCTCAACATCACAAGTAGTAATGGGGACCACTTTAAACTTAGCAACATTTTGCGCAATACATGTAATTCCACAATTGATTCACTACTTAAAATGGCACACTACCAATCTACTGAAATGCAACCAACTAGATAGCAACAAACAAATGAAAAATAATTTGGAAATTCTTTATTGGGAAGCTAGGGAAAAAATGATAAATATCAGCATCCCCAATGGCCACTAGCAACCAACCATTTTACAAACCACTATAACTGGGATTCTTATCCAGACATTGTTTCAACTTCCCTTTCACCATTTCTGTGACTTTCCTACTGCAATAGTAGAGATATTTTGTCACTTTTCTAAGGATGTTGAAAGACTTATGGATATAGGGGTGTGCGTTATTTGGAGAGTGTTTATCACAGTTGCAGTGTAAAACGTTTTCTTGGATATGTATTATTTTTTACTGTTTTTTTTTAAACAATAATTAACTTTGTGGGTTCAATTGAAGCACAGCTGCCAGAGTGTGAAAATATGTACTATACTGCATGTAACATGAATTTGAAGAATAAAATGTTTCAAGTCACTCCAAATATAATTTGTAAACATTAAGTTATGAAAAAAATGAATTTATGTATAAATTCCAGCCCTGGCTATAAGCATGAAATCAGCTTCAATAAACATGAGAAAAATGCACAATTATTCAGAAACAAAACTGTCAATACTAGAACTACTTAACTATTTAAACTCCTTGACTTTATAACTACTATAATTGGTTGTCATATTATTGTTTTTTATTCATGTATAATGGTCACAGATTTTTGACTTGGGTTGCATATTCCTTAATAGGTATATCAGTAACAATGTGATTGATAACAGTAGTCGAGATTTTAATTATCAACATTTCAGAAGAAGCCTCAAATATATGTTTTGCCTAGGGTCTTGCAAATTTTAGTATGACTGCTCATTTAAAAAATTAAATATATTTTCAGATTTCAAATAACTGAAAACCAGTAATATTACCATAGCCATAATCAATATAACAAAGTTGTAGATTGCAACCAAGTTACGGCAATGATTTATTAGAACTTTTACCTTAAATTCATTGTCCAACGTGCTGTCCACAGTAGCATCCTCTTCTTTTACAAGACTTTCCACTTTTACAAATGGTAATGGAGGATTATCTAACATTTCTTTCGGTGTGTCCATTTTCTTGACCATAGAGTGAGAAGTACCTAGAAACAAACATTGTCAATATTATGCATACATAATGTACTATGTTTTATAATATTGTTATGTAATGAGGAGAGAACAGATTTTAAGGTGCAAAATTATGGTTGAAAGGTTTTCAAAATGTGTACAAAAAGGTTCAAAATACAGTGCTGATACAATGTCTTTATTCATGTCTAAACCGATTAATGCTTTTTATTCAGCACTGTAGCACATAACATAAAGTAACCAATATTTAGGGAATAAACTTTACTGGGTTTCAACCAATTTGTTACACTGGATTATGTACAAGATTTCTATGTTCTTTAATGTAAGTACCTGGGGCTTTTAGCTAAGGAGATTCTTATAAGTGGAAAAACTCTGCAATATCCAATAAAACCAATTGAGCATATTTTGTAAATACATAGAAAGAGTTCAGTGGAAGTTGCAAAGGCTTCCACATCAGGATTGTTCATCAAAATGAATTCAAATTTAGCTTTGGCAATTCAATCAAGGTTATACCTCACATTTCTCCACTCCTTCTATTTCTCCTTCTCCATACCTTCTTCTGAACTCCGAATTACTTCAGGCAAATATCTGTAACCATGCAACTGCAAATAGCTCCAATTCTAGATTTGGCATGTTTGATTGTGTTGTACCTCTGAATCTAGAGCAAACATGAAGCTTTGGATTTTTTTGAAGTTTTGGCACAAGAAAATTACACATCTTATCTGTTTTATCAGTTTTTAAACATAAGAAACACACCCAGCTTCACAAAAGAACCAGAGAAACCACTTGCCTCAGTATTTACAAAATATGTTGCTCCAGTGGTGCCATTTACACACAGCACAGCATTAATGCACACCTTACAGAACACAAGAGATATTGCTGCCCAGACAGACAAATCAGTAGGTGCTGAGCATGCCCTCCTAGCTGACGGAGAACATAAAATTGGATTTTAAGGTACTGATATATTAGCTTCAACATCTCATCATCATCTTCGCCTATACCGGGAGGTAATTGAAATTCACAAGCACAGGAAATTTAACAGTAAAAAGCAGCTCTAAAATTGCACTCAGCATGGGTACCTGGTCTTACAAAATACCAAGAAAGAAACAAGGCAAACAATCAGCAACCAGCACCCCACTAACCAAGCCCAGGAGCTCCGGGATAGATGCAACTCCCTTAATCAAGTGAACCAATCAAGAGATCAGTTCCATAAGCTCTCCTCCTTTCCATAAAAATATCGCTATCAATTCCAGCGAAGAGTTGAAGTTACACATGGTAATCAAATCGCAAATAATCGCCAATAACCACCACAGATGGGAACAGAAGATGCGATCATGAATCCACTCCGACGGAACATTAAGGCGATTACTGCGCAATTTCAAGAATGCAGTCGCCCGCCCCGACACCGAAGCGCTTCAAAGACGGACTGTGCTGGTATTCTCCACAAAAGAAAAGGCCGAAATAATTGTGGACACTCTGGAGCACCAATTTCAGTCAAACCAGGATAACAATTAGAATCACAACAATATCGTAGAAACTTGGATGAGGGAATGGAGGCTCACGAGGCAACAGCATGTAAATACATTGATAACAACTCAGGAAGTCTTTAAACAAATTAGATTACTGAAGAACGGCAGAGCCTCAGGTCGGACAGTATGACAAATGAGGAGCTCAAGCACCTGCCACACAAGGCGCTTGTCCAGATTACAAAAAATTTACAACACCCCCCTGTTAGGTAATTATTTTTCTGCGGCGTAGAAGCAGGCATAAAGATAGTGATGATTCCAAAAACTGGCAAAAATCCTCGGCTACCACAAAATTGCAGGCCCATTAGTCTCTAGTCCCCAGTTGGGAAATTATTCGAAAAAGTCATCCTGTTTAGATTACAAAACAGTCTGGAACCTAGATGCACTTTCAAATTTCCAATGTACATTTAGAAAACACCACTCAACAGAGTTACAACTCTTTAAATTTATTGATGACGTAACCGAACAATTCGCCACCAGGGCCTCCACCTTGACCCCGTTTCTTGACATGGAGGCTGCGTTCGACAGGTGCTGGCACTCGGGAATGATATATAAAATATACCAGTAGATACCGCAAACGTGAAGCTACATTTCCCTGCTGCACAGCTACCTGACGGATCCCACCTTCCACGAACAGGCAACCCCTCAAACATTCACCACCAGGAAATTAAACGCCAGAGTTCCTCAAAGAGCCATCATGGCCCCATACCTTTTCTTCCTCTTCACCACAGACTTCCCGATAGATTTCCGATGTAAAGTGTTAATGTACGCCGACCATACATGATATATACCCCCTACAGGAGAATTACCTTCGCAATTCGCACACTACAGCGATACACGGATCAATTTCTGAACTGGTTTGACAATTGGAGAATTAAATAAATTCAAACAAATGCCTCCGAGTACACTTTTCCCTAAAGAGAAAGCAGACAGACATAGATATCAATGTAGGTGGGGAAGTGTTACCGTTTCGTCGGCGTGCAAAATATTTAGGAGTGACGGTGGACTCTACAATGAGGTGGTGGGAACACCTGCGTAATAGTGCCAACAGTGGGCGGCGGCGCCTCAAAATGTGCGCCCCAGTATTTGAGAGCAAATTAGTGTCATTGCAGACCAAGCTAATCTTATACAAGGCTAAGTGTAATAACCTACGCAAGCGCTGCTTGTACACGTCCCCAAAACATCTATGAACCAATTACAGACTTATAAAACATATGCCTGCGCAAACTCCTAAATGTTCCACTTGTCACCACAAACGCTGTCATCCATCGGGAAACACGAATGAAGCCTGTCGCAAATTTTATTGGACATAAAGCGCGCATGACTTGGGCGAAAATTCGTGCTCACCCGAGTGTAATAGTCCGAGATATAGGAAGAAACTCACCAATCCATTGAAAACACAAGTTCGGGATAAAAAGCATCAAAATATTTTAACAAACTGCAAACAGATGTAGGGTCTCGAATTCCTGTACATACTGTATAGAAATTGTACATATTAGGTTAGGGTTAAGAATAGAATAAGGTTTAGTTATAAGATTACTTTTATATGTACATAAAAAAGACACCCCCAGCCCAACAAATTCTAGTGCCTAAGAACTTATCACGTGAATCTTCAAAGGTAAATCATTCTCCTTTGCCAAGGCAACCACACCAGGCGCCTGTATGCATTTACTACCATAAACTACCTAGACACAGAACTATTGTAAATTGTAGAGCAATGTAAAATTAAACCTGAAAGGCCGCCTATTGTACAGGTTAAATTTTGAAATAAAATGAATCTGAATCTGGAGAGTTGAATCGGCTTGGACAGGGATAGAACTCAAATCTTCAGCAGACCAATCGGCGTCGAGTGCCAAATAACTTATCACAGCCTACCTAATCACGTGGGCAAACATGTATTCAGGGCATATCTAATTTGCGACGTAACACAACGGCTAGCAGCGCTCTTCACCCGGTCGCGAGATCCGGCAGCTAGCTGCTGGTCCGCAACAATTCATCGATAAAGGACTGCCACAAGAACGGCCAGAAGCATCAGCAGCTGAGGGAGCCCCAAAATCGACTCTTGCTGCTGCAATTGCAGCACAGTCCCTCCAAGGGCAAGTCTGCTGACAGACCAATTTTGGATCTAATGATAACACTGACGACATTAAGCAGTTCGTACAGGAGTGAAATAAGAGCTAAGGGCTAACCCCAAGTCCGTGAGTGCCCTTACCCGCCTCAGGTCCGCTGGGCCTCGAGGAAATGAGACTCTTTAATGTGCTGTAGCGCTTCGAAAAATTTACTTCGACGAGACGTAAGATGAATACGCGTCCTTCGCCCGCACCTCTCCCGCCTTTAAAAGTATTTTTCTGGACTCCGTGGCATCGTACGCTCAGTCACTGAACCGCGCATCCCACTTGGGAGGGGGGCTAGTTGCACCCACAAACAGTACAGACAACATGTCTACTGCTATCCAAGAGCAGGCTGACGGATCTGAGGACCACCAAATGTCAAATGAAGAAACTTCCAGCTGGGAGGAATCGGTAACTGGGGACGGCGGTTTCACCGTTGTTTCCCACCAAAAAATAGGGCGTGTGTCACCAGACACCCCTCCTACCCTGAACTCTGCTCCTACCCAAGATTAGGAATCAAAGCGAGGCTGCTTCAAGAGGTCTGAAGGAGCCTCTAATTTTTGCGAACGCCTTTTCAAATTACACGGCTACTATGAAAGAAATTGCGTCTCTCACCAAGAACAGCGTAGAGGCAGTACGGGGACAATCTCGCGTCAGATTACAAATATACTCTGTTGAGTATCATCACCTTTTATCTGAAAAACATACCGTACTGAACATACAGAATTGAAAAGAAAAAAGAACACCAAAGAATGCTAAGAGGTTTAGATCCGGAAACAACCCTGAAGGAAATAGTCATGGCCCTCAAGGACAAGGGCATCAAAGTTAAGGGAGTTCATCAGATGGCTCGAACTGATGACGTACGCCCATCCTCTGGACGAGAGTCCGGTGGGAGAAGGTACACACTAGGGCTGGCCCCTCTATACTTTCGTTGCTTGGCATATGAACATACCAGCACCAATTATGCGTAAGGGATGCGTTGCTTAAGGTGTAGTGGGAACCCACTGTTACAAACTGTGACAGAGCTGCTGGGCCCCAGAAATGTGTGCATTGCCACGGAGAGCATGTGACAACATATAAACAATCCCTGAGAGGCTAGGACTGATTAACAGTATTTGAGCTCCTCCTGCACTTCAGCTACCACGACACCAGCGAAAGATTCGCAGACTCCAAAGAAAGGCAAAAATTCTGCTTCAGTCAACACTCTGGACCCGCGGCTGAAGTGGTCGAAAGCAAGAGAAAGGAGACAACAGCAGCAGCAACCTGGCTCCAGTGTTCCTCGTACTCAGCTGTATTCAAGGCTGCCCAGAGGCCCACAATTTCTCGGCCCGTATCACCGATACGATACAACTCCATGGAAGGTATGTCCCTGGATGTTTTGAGAGTGTACATCATTCTTATGGAATGACTTGCTCACCTCATCGGAGATTCACTGCCTATCCTACGGGATTTAAGGCAGAAGGTTGAGAGCAATTTCGATCCCACATTGAAGTTTCAGGCGCTATCTGAAGATGTCTCAGCCCTTATACGCATCTCTGATTACTAGCGGCACACGACCACCTCAAACCTATCCGTTTTGCATATTTCAATGCTAGTAAAATAACTGTTCAAAAAGAAGACCTGCTGTGGTAATATGTGAAACCCATTTCCGCCACTGGCAGAGCTTTAAACTTCCTGGTTTACAACACACCGCCCGAAAATGAAGAGCCGGGCAGGCAGCCTGATATTATTCCTATGGAGAGGAACAGCTCCGTTGTTTAGATTCCTGCAAAGCATGATCCACTTACTCACTAAGTGGCCTATGCTCCACCTAACAAACTTGTTGAATTGTTGCATTACTTTCCGCTATTTTCCACGAATATGGTAAAAAGCTGAAATTGTATGCATTTGAAAAAAAAGGAAAGTACCCCCCCCCCCAAGCTAACGGCCTATCAGCCTGCTCCCTCTACGATGTCTGAAATATTTGAAAGAATACTTTTGGCCCATTTGGAGCTATTGTTTACACAGATGCTACGGAGCACAAATTTGGTTTCCAACCCAAACATTAAACCAGGCAAAAATGATTAAGAGTGGTGAAGGCCTCCTAAGATTTCGACAGCCTCAGTTTCCTGCTGCTGTGCTGCTCGATATACGAAAGCATTTTCAAGCACCTGGAACGCGAGACTTTTATACAAACTCCTACGTGCCAGAATGTCTAATGCAGTTTGAGTTAATAGTTTTTTTTAACTGTACATTTTGTGTCAAAGTACAGGACGCAAATCTGACACGAGTTTAATATGGAGTGGCTTGCCAGAAGGTACTGTGCTTTCACCTACGTTGTTCTGTGTATACCATTTCTGATGTCCCTATTAGGCCCTTTACTCTGACTTTTCAATATGCGCATGACGTATTTATTTTAGATCAGAATAGGAATTTAAAATACGTACTAGCTCATCTCCACCGACTCTCATATAGGTAGAGGAATGGAGTGAGTACTGGCGCATGCATGCCAATGGTACGAAGAGTGAAGCCATTTTCATCACCAAACACCGCAGACCAGCCAGTTCGGGGATTTTTAGTCTGCAAGGTCAGGTAATTCCCTGGAGGAAACGGGTCAAATACCTCGGGATTTTACTGGACCATAGGGCTGACATTTCAACCCCATGCGCAAAATCAAGGAGTGAAGGCCCGAGCGGCCATCTCAAAATTATCCCCAATTTTTAATTTGAGCTCAGTTCCACTTCGCATTAAACTGAGAATTTATACAGCCATTATTCCGGCAGTAATATTAATGCAAGCGAGATTCTGGGCTACACAGCTCTATTTCGCATTTAATTTACAGAAGGCTCAAAACATCGCCTTAGGAATATTTTCAGCACAAACGCTAGGTTTCCGTTTATTTTTGTGCGTAAAACTTCCGGCCTAGAGTTTATCCTTGACGTCATTAGCAGCCTGGAACTAAAAGTATACACGCTTTACGCCAGTTATCATAATAAGAATCAAACATGCCCTTAGTGATTAAAATCCACGGCGCGGTCGCAAGTGGTGGCTCACCCCTTGCCAAGGGAGAGGTCCAGAATGACCTTAAAGAGAGAGAGAAAAAAAACCGCTTTGGCGGTCTTGGTACAAAAATCCGTTTAATCATTGTTTCTCTTCCCCGCCGATACCTAGCGAATCGGCTGATGGACTGCAGTTCCATTGTGGAACTGCAGGCTAAGTTAAGCCGCATACGGTGTGGTCGAATCTTGGATGGGAAGCCAGATGCTCTTCAATCAAGCGTAAGCAAATGAGCAATCCAAGTGTGTTGGCAAAGCAAGTAAATGCCAGAGGTACCACTTACATACCAGTTCGATTCATCAATCCTCCGTTATACCAGACAGAGCGTCAGCAGACACCCAAAATAAAGGGAGATAAAGTCTCATAGTGGCTAGGTGCTCCCCACCACCAAGCTCCCAACAACAGGTAACCGGCCCGAAAAGAGTTGCCAGTTGGCAAAGATGTTTCGTTTCCAAGAAGATTGTGGCGACCACACCACTGCAGATGTCCTATAAAGAGGAAGAAGAAGAATGCCAATGGATTACGGTTTTACAGCCCGGAAGACTCAGTTCACACAAATAAAAATGTACTACGAGGATAAGTCCATAAGTTTCCGGCCTAGCCATTTTCTAGGTAGGATAAAGACAAACTATGTTTCTCTTTTCAATATAGTTACCCTTTATTGCAATACACTTCTCACATCTTTGAATTAACATTTCAATCCCCTCCCCCAAACAGAAGTCTCGTCTGCAAAATGCTCATAACCAGCATCCATCACTTCTTCGTCACATTTAAATTTCCTTCCTTGAAGGTCCTTCTTGAGTTCTGAGAAACTAATTACTGGGAACTAGATCTGGGCTGTCGGCGGATGGTCGATCTCCTTGAAGTCACATTACTTCACAGTTTCCTTTGCAACAAGAGCAGTGTGCACAGGTGTGTCTTGAGGAAGGCGCACCTTACCACTCGCTTTCCTCGTCTTTTCTTTGATGGAAGCACGGAGTCTGTGCAATAGGCCAGCATAGTACTCCCCGTTTGCTGTGGTGTTCCTCTCCTTTAAGTCAATGAAGAGTATTCCTCTACAGTCCCAAAAGATAGTGGCCATGATCTTGGTTGACTGAGTGACCTTGGCCTTTAAACGCCAGGTTTACGTCTTTCCGTTGATTCTCTTTTGAACAAGGAATCATAGTAGAGGACCATAGTTTCATCTCCTGTAACAATGGTTTGCAGAACTTCTCTCTCGTTGCCACGGCAGAGCTCCAAAAATGTATACCGACAGATGACTAGTTGCTGCTTTTAGACTGAGAAAAGAAGTCTAAGCACCCATCTTGCACTAACCTTATTCATGTTTAAATCTTCATGAATAATTTGAAGGACTTCTATTTTAGAAAGGCCCAACCTTACTGCTATAAATTAGAGCCACCAGTCTTCCATTATTTCTCCTTCCACAAGAGCGATGTTTTTAGGAGTGAGCACTTTCAAGGGCCGACCTGCATGCTCTTCGTCTTTCTCGATTCATTCGAAAAAGTTTGGCCCATTCTTTTAAGGTAGAATATGAGGGGGATGCTTCCCAATATTCACAGTCCAGTAGCTGTTTAATTTCGTTTGGAGTAACTCCTTTTGTGAAGAACTTAATAACAGCTCGATACACTACTTTGAACTTGTCACAATCTTCTACACGTAGCCTTTTTTTTTTTTTTTTTTTTTTTTTTTTTGCGACTATATCTGAATAGCGGAGCGGGAGTTACAGTGCAATTATTTACTTAACAGATAAGGTGTGACACCAGAAAAGGCTTTTGTGAAGGTGATAATCCTTATCAGCGAGACTGGAAACTTGTGGACCTATCCTCATGTGTTCTTGGATTTCATCCATCCAAGTTTCACTTTCAACCTTTTTTATTTTATCCACGCAATTCGCTCAATTTTGCAACGTAATATGTTCGTATGCTTCTGAGATTTATTGCCTCTTATCTAGTTGTCTTAATGACACATTTTTCATTTTAATATAGTTTTTTGCGTGACTATGCCGTTTTGATAGGATTTAGTTCATGATAATATGGTGGGGAGCGAAGAACTTGTCTACCGTCTTTGCCACTTCATCCAACAATACGTTTGCTACATCTATTGAGACACAATAAACGGGTGTTCCCGTTTAAGCATGTCATATTTAAAGGGGATTCCTTTCTGATTAAGTGAATCAATGTTCGATTTTTTTATTCTACTGTATCTGAACACCCGGTAGTCCTAGCTGTTTCTTTCGGTGCCTTACTAGAGCTCATTTTGCTTGAAAAATAACCTTTCATCATTCATTTACATTAGAAATCTTCCGAGATCTAAATGGGAGGTGTCCTCGCCAATTTGGATTTCGGCCAGGAAGATCTGCAGAGGAGACAATCAATCATTCCTTGGCAGTAGTATCCGAATCCGAGGCTAAATATGTAATTGGAATATTCATTGATATTGAAGGAGTCTATGACAACCAATGGTGACCGGCGTTATTAAGGCAATTTAAAATTTTAAGATGTTCAAAAAATTTGCATAATTCTTTGGCGGATTATTGAAATAAAAAAAACGTAAATTACAATATAGGGGAACAAAGGCTATCCAGACAGTTGTCAAAAGATTGCCCCCAGAGCTCAATTAGCGGGCCAGTTTTTTTGGGATGTAGTTGTTTAGTTACTTTAACAAATTTAGCTGAGATCCTAGCGGTGTTGGCATATGCCAATGATATCTCGATCCTTGTAGATGGGAACTCCAGAACAGAATTAGAACATAAATGTAGCGTAGTATTTATACAGTTATCGATAGTGTGCGATCTTGAAATTGAAGGTTTCTGTGAAGAACCCTAAATATTTGATGCAGCGACCTCCAATTATGATGTTCAGAAATGCGAACATTCAAAGGGTACAGAGCGTAAGATATCTAGGAATATATTTAGATGAAAAGTTATGTTTCAAAATATACATCGAAGAAATTTCAGCAAAAATCTTTTTAATAGTGCATAAAATCGCGCGTTTATGAAGAGATTATGGGACAATTCCGTATCAGCTATCAAATTATACAACAAAGCGGTTTTCACTTAAATTGTATGGTACGGAGCAAGTGTTTGGGCAAATAGATTATTCCTTCAGAGTGCTAGTAAGTCCCTAAGAAGCCTTTAAAGAAAAATCCTAATTGGGATGATTGAGGTATTTTGCACTATACCTACAGATACATTATTAATAATCACAGGTAACTTGCCTCTAGATTTGGAAGTTCGCAAGTGGGGAGGCAATGGAGAAATAATCTAAAAAGAGCTTCACAATAACAGGAGGTCTTGTTAGAGATGAAATAGAGATAGATGAAAATTTAATTGAGAAATTGCAAGACACTTGGGATGTCAGTACAACTGGTAGGAGAGCGTTCAACTTTTTTGCATCTGTGGCTGAACGTCTAAAAATGAAATTCCTCCATTCATCCCGAGGGCTTGTCCATTATCTAACATCTAACATCTAACGGGCCATACCGCGAATCTCTCCATCGTTTTGGACTAAGGCTAGATAGCTTGTGCGACTGTGATGCAACCCACAGCCCAGAACATGCTTTGTGTGAGTGTGATCTAACAAGAAATGTATGACAGGATGTACGAAACGAAATTCAAAACAAGGTAACTGTTTAACTTATTACGAAAGAAAATGCCATGGAACCCGATCAACTTTATGGCTAACTCAAAGGCTACGCCCTGAAAAATTTTAGAGGTTAGCTACCTTCGCGGATGTGACCTTCCAACGCGACTCCACTGATGTGCCGCAGAGCTTGCATCCTCTGCAGTGACATGAGCTCCTCTTGAAGACTGTAGAGGTGGAGGTCTTCAGAATTTCCCAGTTGACTGTCTCAAAATCACCGATTTTGACTTAGTTGTAAGTCTATTAGTATTTATTATCCTTATAATTATTATTGTTAGTATAAATATGATAAACTGACTAATTTTTGGAGAAGATAGAATATTAACCTATCAGAAATTAACATGTTGTAGAAAATGTAAAACACATTAAAATTGTAACACATAGTGAAGAAATTGAAGCAGCAATAATAGATGAATATTATAATGTAGTGGTTGTTAGAAATACGAACATTTTTGTAGGAACCACAGTACACATGCAATCTTAAAGCACATCCTTCTTGAAGTTGTACAAGTAGTTAACAATAAACCAAATATAACATTTCTAAACAGATGGACTGATGGTGGTGTTCCTATCCCCTGGCTGTCTCGATCTCCGGATCTTACATCATTAAACTCCCTTTTACGGGGACACTTGAAATTATCAGTGTATTAAACTCCCATAACAACAGAAGAGAAACTAGTGGACAGAATTCAAGCAGCATGGGAGGGAAGTGAGCACACACCCAGCAGTTGTGCATCAAGTACATAGGTCTCTTTATTTATAAACAGGAGGTCGACAGTCTCAACATTTGCTTTAAGTTATCGCTTAGTTACTAAACTTATAACAGTTAATAGTATGTTGCTCTGCATTATATAAATTTGGTCATTTACTTTTATTAAAAGGAAATAAAATAAAACCATGATCCAACATACATAAGCCTTTGCTTAGCTTTATTTACAATGTCTTGTTAGTACTACTAATAGGTGTGTCTCCATTGTCTTCTTTAAGCCCTTTCCTCCTGTCCTTAAGAACATCTTTTACAACTTCTTATAAGGCACCTTTGCACCATACATTCCCATTTTATTTGCTCTATTATTTACAATTCATCATTGATGTTATTTCCGATGAGGTTGAAGGATTCTACTTTTATCACGATTATCCTTGGATAAAATAAAACTAAACCCCAAATTATAATAAACAACTGCATAACATACCAGAGCATTTATGAAATATAAAATACTCCTGCCAGAAAGGGAAGGCATGAGACAGGTTTCTGTGCAACCTATTGGTGTCACTTCCACTATTTACCTAGAGAATGAATAAAGCATGCTGTTTGGTCTTAGGTAACTGTAACCCAGGGTTACGGCAACAAGTTTTTTATTTTTTTGATGTGAGTATTTTGGTGTTGAAATTATACATTTATGTTAGATTTGATATGGGTCATTTTGAAACGTGTGTGTGTACATATATGAACATTTAGTTCAGAATTTTCTTTAAATTTATTTTTATAACATTTCACTGTTATTTTTTGTTGTTAATTACAGTATGTAGAAGATATTATGAAACAATACTGAGTTTCTACTTCTATTTATGTTTGTAACAAATTTTTGTGCAAATTTGTATTCCAGATATTCAAGTTGTACACTGCCAGTCTCAGTAAACATATAAGATAAAATTATCATTATAGTCATTGATGTAATTGGAATATGAGTTGTTTATGGTAATTCCTACATTACTAAAGGATTTGTTTGCTTTTTAAGTACCTATATAATTAAAAATATATGTTTTGTTAAGAATTACAATTTTATTATGTACAATAAAATGCTTTACATAATTCTGTTTGTTCTGATAGTGTACTTTAATTTTTGTCAGAGCTGTTCCAGTCGCAACACAATATCTCTCTAGTCCTGATGACAACTAATTTTTAAATAAATGCTGCAGCTTAAAATAGTTAGTTTGGATTGTGTCATAACTACTAAATCAAGCCTTACATCTTTCTGTTAATTTAACAGTCAAATTTCTCTTATACATTTACAGAATTTTTTAATTTTTATATTTGATTGTATTAAATCTGCCATTTTCCCTGTACCAACCCATAACACACACATTTAATATTTTTTCCAATTTAATAACCACAAAGAAAAAGGTTTAAATGTTTAATAATATGAACTGTTGTGTCTGTTAGCAGCACATAATTTCTTTTCATTGCCTTTCTTAAATTTACATTTCTGTTATTTCCTTTTAAATGTTTATAAATATCCCAGCCATAAATTTGAGATCTCCCTAAAGCAGAATTTCACTTGCAAAGATCATAATACTGTGCCAGTTGAGTTAATTCCACCATATAATCTTGTCGTGATCTGCTGTCATTACTGCTGTAATTAAGAAACAAGATGTGCTGTTTATTTTATCTGATCCCTCTCTAGTTAATCCCTCTTTCTTAAAATAGCAATGGTTATCAATGAACAGTATACATTTTTATAATGCATAGCTGTATTTCAACAGAGAAAAAAAGTTTTGTTATGCTACTGTTAAGTATGCCAAAATGTAGATAAGTGGTGCAATTTAACTGATATATACTTTAATTAGAAGTCAGAAGACAAAAGCTTCAGTGATTTATTAGACAGATGGGGATGGTGACAAGAACGAACTTTCAGCATTTGCAATGGAAATTAACAGGAACATATGTCCAAGGTTGGACATTGAGATGTCTGCAGATTTTATGCCAAATGCCATTCTCTTATTCTATCATTTATTAGGTTTTCTAACACACCAAGTAAAGTTGTTTGGTGTTCTCAAAATTTAGGTTATTCTTAAATATTTATTCTTATTATTCTTAATATTCTTATTATTTATTTTTAAAGGACTTTGGGAGTAAATTTTCAAAGTTCCAAATTTTTCTGAAAATTTTATTGTAATTGCATTATGCTAAATTAATAGGTATGCCAATTTTCTCCAAATTGGATATATACTTTTGTGAGCCATAAATTATTTAATACCTTTTATTATGTAAATGTGTTGCATAATCAAAACGTCCCACATGTCTCATGAGCTGAGAAAATTAGTTTACATTTTTGCAATTGGAGCTTTGAACCACATGGGAAAACTGTATGAAGAGATATTTTAAATAAATTTGATGAATGAACTGTGATAATATTTTTATCTGTAAAAAATGTTAATCTTTAAAATTAATAATTTTTTCATAGAAAAAACATTTAAATTATTATTGGTGTTAGCATGTATTTTGTCTCATAAAATATTACACTTCTGCACATTCTAAGAAATTTTAAGTGAATTTATACAAAAACTGAATCCTGTGGAACATTTTAAATGTGTAAAAGTGAGGTTTTGAGAAAAATGCTGTTTTATAAAACAGCAGGATGGGAAATAGAGAATTGTGTGCTTTACATATCAGAACCCTTCTGTGTTATAGTCATGTGTGTCTGTACTTCTCTTTATGTCCTTCTGTGCTCCTGTTGTGCTACTTTTGCCATCTGCAGCTGACCTCCTGCTCTCATAGATTCGAGTCATATCCCAAATCTTCTGATCCTTGGAGCAGCTGCCAAACATTCCTCATTCCTTACCATAGATCTGAGCTCCTGAGAAGCTGAACAGCTCATATTAAAAGCAGAAACAACATTTAATGCCCCAATTTCTAGCTGTTTCTTAGATATAAAAAATTTCTTTGGGCCAGTTTCTCCAAATGAGTGAGTGAACACTTCCATTTGAATTTTGAGTCCTTCCATAAGCTAGCATACCAGTAGTTCAGATGAAATTATTGAACAAAACTTCTTATAAACATAAACATAAGCATTACAAGCATGTACTATAATAAGCATCATTATAGTACAATGCAGTTTTTATTCTTCAAATGCATGTTTCTGAAAGTCTACCTAACTCTATGCATAGCCAAGTGTATACTAGCTCACTTGCAGTTGTTCAGTCTGTCACATAGCTTCTCATGGTACACTGCATGCAAAGTCAAGTGTATTAGTAGCTCATCTTTATTTTAATACAGTTGTGCTGTGCATTTAGTAATGCCAGAAATGAAATATAAATGTTCTTTTATGTAGTGCAAACATTAAAGCAAATTTTTATAGCAGAACAAAAAAGGAAATTTTAGCAAAAACTTCCTTCTAAACCAGTCCCAAACTAAATAGGGATGGGGAGAGAAAAAGAACCCACTCATTGAGAAAATGCATATCACACGTTCTTTCCATGACAAAAAAAATTAATAAAAAGTGTTTAATTCTCGCAGAAGAAAAATTACATGAGAAAGGCACAATATTAGCATATATTCACCAGAAATCTCTCGGGTGTTTATTACAACACACAGAATATCACAGACCTCAGCCAGAACAGCTACAACTAAAATTAAAATTAGGAGAATTTTGATAGAACAGCAATTACAGCAGCATGATTAGGCCAACAGACTTAAATTTTCTAATTGGATATTCAAATGTTAGTATTGGAGAAGTTGATTTAAAATTAATTTCCTTATAACGTATTTGTTAAATTATTGAACGTATTTACAGTGAAGGTCTTGTATATTGATTGATACATAATGGGTAATTTTTATACACTTCACTTACATGTTTTTAAAATCAGGACATGTTTCAAGAACCGTCGTTCCCATTGTCAGCTGTTGACCCACTGTTTTATTAATTAATTTCTTTACTGACAAAACTTGACTTTATGTTCATGAGCAAGAACATGCAAAATAATAGGTCAGTATGTGCCAGCAGATGCTTTTCTTCTTCTTCTTCTTCTTCTTCTTATTTACGAATGCCCTTTAACCTCTCAGGTCATCAGCATCCCATTCAAATCAGGGCATGAAACATCCGACAATTTTGTTCAGAGGCCTCTTATTTCAGACTTGAGATTCTTTAATGTGCCATAAATGTATTACATGGGATCCATGCCTTCCCTTCTACTTAGGATTTTTATGCCCAAAAAATATCCATCACTTTTGGATGGGATTGAATCTGCAATCTTAGGTTTAGGGGCAAAATATGGTTCCATTACACCACCAGGACCGGCCCAGCAAATGCTGATGATATATGCAGACAAAATGCTGCTATGTCTTCTATGCAAAGCATTAAAACCTCCCTGTACTTAATATAGTATCTAATAGACTGGTGGTGTTCATGGAATTTTGTGAAATAAATAGTAAAATAATATGGGCAATTTATGAAAAAAAAGGAAAACATGCAATTTTTGGCATTCCATTAAACATCCATATGGGATATTTGAAACACACAAAAATGAAAAATTCTATGCAATACCTAATAGGAAGAACTACTACAAAATGTAAAAGAAATCCTCCTTGGAATACTTGAACCATAAATAACATGAAATTTCCTGGCATAATGAAGTTTGTAACAAGCTAAAACTTAAGTAATTGCTTTATCCTTTTTTCAGCTTAACTTTTACAAATGTAGGCATAAATATAAATACATGTAATATGATAAAAGAAAAATTATTGACAAATTAAAATCCTAAGTATTCTAGCAACCTAGTGAATGACAACATCAATAACTTTTTAAATAATGAATCATAATTTTTTAGGCTAATTTTCATAAAAAAAAAAAAAAAAGCTGTAACTAAATCTCCAAACACCAAGAGTAGAGCATGGGTTAACCTCAGACATTAGAAAATAATATACCAATAAAATGAAACTATACTAGCAACAACCCAGATTTAAAAGAATATTATAATCTACATAATAAAATACTGAGTAAAATAATAACTGAAACTAAAGGGGATATTTTTGGCAGATTATTGATAAATCTGATAACAAAATGAAAATGATATGGAAAAATAAAAACCGAATAAGTCTTAGCTAATGAGAACAATATTTCCCCAGTAGTTCACGTCAAATTGATGATTATGACACTGCCAATTCATTCAATTCATATTTCATTAAATGCAGCTGAGGGGAGAACAGTTAGAGCTGTTTTGAATGTTACTATACTTGGTCTACTCCAGAAAGCATACCCTTTAATTCAGTGTAAATTTAAAATAAATTTCACAATCTATTATAAATTGAACAAACCATTTCATAAAATAAATCTCACAGGTCCATTAGAATTTGATCCAATTATTATGTCATTGCAAAGCAAGAACTCCCACGAATGGGATGTCGGTCCTGGTGGTGTAGTGGTTACCATACTTGCCCCCTATACCCAAGAACGCGGGTTCGAACCCGGCCAGGACTGATGGATTTTTTCGGGCGTAAAAATCCTAAGTATGGAAGGAAGGGAAGTAAAGCCGTGGGTCCCATGTTGTACATTTGCAGCACGAAAAAGAACCTTAAGTCTGAAAGAGAGGCCTCTGAGCAAAATTTGTCGGCCATTTCACGCCCTGAGTTGAATGGGACACTGATGACCTGAGATGTTGAAGAGCATCCATAAATAAATCAATAAAAATAAAAATTAAAAAAAAAAAAAAACGATTGGGATGGGATAACACCAAAGTTGTTAAAATAGAATCTCTTGAATTAATTGAACTTCTCAGCCACACAATGTAGTCATTCATTCTAAAGGGATATTTCCATAAAGAATGAAATAGGTTAAATAAAATTAAGCTTCTATACAAAATTGTAGATAAACGTATACCCTACAGTTACAGGTCCATTTTACTCTTAAATACATTTTTAAACACTGTCATACATAAGTCATACCATATATTACATCACTTCCATCTGTGGATCCTGTAATGAGTTTAGCCAACTATAAATGTAATTTTGACAGGATGTAGATTTTATTACAAATTACATAGATTATGCACATTTGATGAAATTGTCACACATATTTACAAATTTTAACTCTGCTGCAAAAATTGTCAGAGATGATAATTTAAATTATTTACATATAGGATATTTACAAAAGAATAACTTAAAGTAGCTATAATTATTATATTTACAGGGCAGAATTAATTCAATGGAGAAAAATTAATACACTTTTTTTGTTGCATGAAATCCGCCTAAGTATAAAAGATTCAATGATAAGGTTACTCTTTTTTATATAAGAAATATTTTTTTTAGCATTTACTGAATTTGTCCAGAACACTATTCCAAAATTATTAAGGAATGGAATAAGCATAATTGTATACCTTCTTTAAAATGCTCTTATTTATAAAATGAATTGAAGATCTGATTGCAAAACATGCCGAGCTTAGTTAGAGCAAAATTAATCAATATGTTCTTTCCAATTCATATTAAGGTCAATCATAAGACCTAGAAATTTTATATTACTAGATTAAGTGATTTAATTGCATTCATATCGTATCTTTAAGTCTGCAACATTTTTATTTTTGGTATGAAAATTAACATTGTTTATTCAAAGTTTATATGAATTTTATTACTGTCAAACCAGTTATTAAGTGTACTGAAAATATCATTGGATAAATCTGAGAGGCTACTGATTTTGTGTTCTTTAATGAGAATACTAGTGCCATCTGCAAAACAATTGGATAAGCATGTATTACTGAGAATTGGTATATAGTAAAAATAATAATGCATCCAATATAGAACCTTGAGGAACATAGTGCTTTACTCCTGGCCATTCCAAGTACACTTAATTATCTGAAGAATTTATTGCAACTTTTAGCTTTCTTTTTGATAACCTTTGCCCTTAATGCTATAATGGAGAATTTTAATAATAGTATGTTATGATTTAAACAGCCAAATGCTTTTGATAGATCACAGAATATTCCTGGTGTATTAAATTTTTATCAAAGAATTAGAGAATCACATTATCTTGAAAGTGGCATGATTGGTTGACAGATTTTTCCTACATTAAGTATTGTTCCCTTGCTAAAATATGTTTATCTAGATGGTGATATATCCTTTTGAACATTAGTTTTGAAAATACTTTGGAGAAAGCTATTAGTAATGATTAGGGCCCAGATTTTTTGGTTTATATAAATCCTGAATTAGTTATTTTTAATATGTTAAAATAATTCTTTTCATTTTAGTAGCATGTTAAAATATCTCATATTAGTTTTTTAATACTATTAGGGTAGTTTTTTCCATTTTCTCTTAGCTAAAATTCAAATAAATATGTAACAATACAAAATTTAATTTAATTTTACTTGTATTTTCCATTGTTCTGAAACACAAAACATGAACATTTAAAATATTCAAGTTTTTATAATGTCAGTGCACTACATTTTTTTAAAGTTGTAAAGCACTAAACTTACTATTTTCAAGTCTTTATAATGTCAGGGCTGAATTTTTAAGAAGTTTTAAAGCACTGAATTTGTAAAAGTTGTAAAACGTTTTTTTTTTAAAAAAAAATATATGGTGTAAAACACTTAACTTAATTAGAAAATTTTTCAAATAATCAGTCATTTAGAATATTTTTTAATTAATAAAACTCAGCTAGAACAATTTTCATTTATTTAGATTACTGTTGCAGTGCACTATGAAATACATTGCTAGGTTTCATAAGATGAAACATTTTCTGTTTTATTTTAAACCATTCTTAGATTAAGAAAATGTTCTCTCGACAGAGCATACTGCCACGGGTGGCCAAGGTTGTTAAGACACAAGACTCATGAGCTGGAGGTCTGGGGTTCAAATCCTGCCATGGCTGTCCTCCCTCACTGAGTTTTTTCCAGGTTTTTCTCAGTTCTCATTAATGGCAAATGCCGGGGAGGTACCCTGAACTTAGACCTGAAACGATTCCTTCCTTAAAAATAAATCCCAATATATACATTTCATTTCATGTACCCTCAGTGTTCACTGCCTGTAGTGCCTCTGTAGCAAAAATGGGGTTAAACATCATTCATTCATTTGACACAGCATGAAATCATTGGTGCAGATTTCAGTAAAGCCAGTGCGGTTGATCCCCAGGGTAAATCATCTGAAATTTGTTCCCCCTGAACAATAGTAGATACATTATTCATTGTTGCAAACCTTGAGTTCCACTGCAGAATTTTGGTGAGCTTTAAAGAACATCTCATCCACTGGTCCCGGTATTTCTATTTTTGAAATTGTGTTAATGATTTCCATTGCATTTTAGATGTAAAGATGGTGATTCTAAGTGTTGAATAAATGCAGGAAGATCATTGAAATTGGCCTTAATAAAGGCAAGTGAAGTGTTGCTATTTTTGTTGTGAAGAATGGTTTTAACCTTCTGCTTTGTTGACATAAAATGGGTCTGTTACATTCCTGATGTCTTCAAAATAGTTGGAATAGTAGATGGTTGCCTGCAGCCAAATACCCCAGTGAGTAATAAATAATGGGTTCTGGGGCAGAAGTGTTTGGGTAGCATTTTCTTGAAAATCTAAATGCCACTGGAAACTTTCAAAAAGGCTTTCTTCATGGATGAAATAATGTTGTTCACTCCTGGGAAATTATTTTAACCTCTTCAATCAGTATAAGCCATGAGCAAGGCAGATGACATGAAGCATATTACGGTAGAAAATTTTTAATGTCTGTCCTGCCTTGATCATGTAGGCCTCAGGTCACACGCAGTAGAAATTTCTTATCATGGTTTTCTGAGAGCCATAGGATGCCTAAAGCATCTTTGATAGTGCAGGCTATGATCGTGTGGTTTTTGTTCAGCACTTTGCATAATATGAGGCGGGGTTTACCAGGTTCTGTGGGGTCTAACTTACCCACCAGTACATGCAATGAAGTGACTACAACTATCAGTGGTCTCAGCTATTGAAAGCCAGATGTTACAGTCCTGTAGTTCTGTCCTGATTAATTGCATTTTTTTCTAGTATAGTTGGTGAAAATATTTTTTCCTTAAGATTGATTTGTCTGGTATCTTCCAACCACCGATGTCTTGAAGAAATTATTGAATACCAGAATCTGTACCATATGCCATGGCACATATCACTGATACTAGCGCCTCACATAAACTGGATTAAAATTGTCTTCTGAGGTGCCAAAATACTGAAGCTAATCAATCAACCTTTCTTTTTGGTATCTTGCTGTAGTTGTTGATAAACTGGAAATGTAAGCTTCTTAATAATTCATTCAGTTCGCTTCTAAATAAGAGTTACATTTCACAATTTTCTTTAACAGAATGTGACTGACAAAAAAGATAGAGAAGAAGACTGTGTGAGAGTCATTTGAGAAAAATAGCCTTGAATGTGACTGACAGCAATGGTATTACAAAATTAAATTCAGGTTGCTTCTAAAATAAATGAGTAGATTTGGGTACAAAGGGAAAGCACATCTAGAGTTTCCTGCAGGTCATAAGAAAGGCATACATCACACACAGAGCACCATTTACCTGTTGCAGAGGGCTAGAACAGAGAATTTGATATTTCAGCAGGGCAATGCAACCATAGCCAGGTTCACAAAGAAGTGGTTTCACTACAAAGTGTTAGTGTCATGGAATGGTCCGTCTGCCAATTTTTCAGACTTAAACCCTATGGAGAATGTATGCAGAATCTTATGTAAGTCAGTTTATCATGATGGAAAGCAATAAGCCAGTGTGCAGGAATTAAAGACCTCTATTATATCTGCAATAATGGTCAAGTTCACGAGCATGAGTATAGTTTATGAGATCCTGAGTAAGTCTTGAGAGGAACAAATATATTTAAAATAAAGATCTATCATTTAGAGAATGAGAATTGAAAAAAGAACTTATTACATAAATGAAGGAAGCTAGAGGCGAGGGGAAGAAGACATACATTCGTAATTTACAGTTATGGATTGATGGCAGAGAAGTATTATGTGAGGGAGAAAAGGACCTAAGGAGGTTGGAAGTGGAGACAGAGCAGGAAATAGCGCAGCAAAATATGTCATTAGAAAGGAAAACAGTCAAAGTGCACTCCAGACAGAAACAACGCAGTAGAAGGCAAGCATGGGACTGTGAACAGCAAGATTTCCAAGGTGGCAACGATGTCATCAAGCAGAAGGGTCATTTCACCAGATAAGTGGCTTTCAAGTGAGACACATCAGCTGGCTGAGCTTGCTATGATAGAGATGGAGAGGCAGCAAGTATGTGGTACCAAGATGAAGGGGAAGGGACTACTGAATCAAGCATAGTGTCAACACCATGCAGGAGTATACTGGAACTAAATGATGGGGAAAGAAGAAAAATAGAGTCTAGGGTAATGACATGAGACAGGGAATTGGATGAGGTGATTCAACTATGAAGCAATAGAAGAACAAGGTATAGAAAGAAGTTAGAAAAATTCAGAGGAGGTTGGAGTGGTTCAAGATAGGGATTGCATTGGGTGTAGTGTTATGAAATGTTGAAGGTTTAAGATTGAAAATAAGTGGGGAAGTGTTTGAAGCATTAAAGGAGGGAGACCTGATAGTGATGGTTGAGACTTGGTTAGATAAGAAAGAAAGTGTAGAGGTGACAGGATATGAATATGTAGGAGATCATGGTATAAGGAAGAGTAATAAAGGCAGGGTTTTGGGGGGGAATAGGGATATTTAAAAATAATAGTGTATTTAAGGGCGAATGAAGTGTTATACAGGGCTATTCAAAAGATGGAACAGATTTCAAACATTTATTTTTTCCAAACTACAAAAGATAGAAACACAATTCCAAATGATCCTGGAAAGAGAAAAGTTCAATTTTAACTTTTTATACATTCAATATGAGCACCATGTGTCACATGACAAATACCAAAATGGTGGCTCATTTTTTGCCATACACGAATCGCTTGTCTCTAGTTATTGAATTCACAGCTTCAACAATTCGATGTCAAGAGTGCCAGGCATAGGGGGGATCTTTTACGTAACCGTACAAATAAAACATAAGGAGTGAGGTGTGGAAACCTGAGAGGCCACCAGCGATGAAGTTGATTTTCTGCTCCTCTTCCAATCCAACTTCTTGAAATGGTGTCATTCAGGTAACGGACGTGGTTAGAGAAATGGGACTATTTTTCATGAAGATGAAGTCATTTGAATAATCTTCAAGTTGAGGAAATAACCAGTTTTGAAGCATGTGTAAATAGGTTAGTCCTGTCACACTGTTCTCAATGAAGAAGAAAGGTCCATACACTTTGTTTACAGATATGGCAGAGAAGACGTTAATCTTCGGTGAAAATCTTTCATGTTCAATAACTGACATAGGATTTTCACTTGCCCAAATTCTAACGTTATGCCGATTGATTTATCAGAAAAAATTAATCGTTCAGAAAAATGATCTTCTTCCACATAATCTAGCATACTAATGCAAAATTCGTACCTTTTGTTGTGGTCGTCAGGATGCAATGCTTGCAATAACTGCAGTTTGTACGGCTTCAGGTGCAGACGGTGTTTCAGAACTTCCATACCGTTGGTTGAGGAATGTTAAGTTCCTTGCTTGCTCGTATCATGGACTTTTGGGCCTCTTTCGTAAACTGTACGAATACGCTGGACATTTTCATTCGATGTGCGTGGACGTCCCGTGCTTTTCCGTTTGCAGATGCAGCCATCTTCTGCGAATTTTCAATGCCACTGGTAAATCTGCTTATGCGCTGGCGGTTGTTTATAAAACTGACGGCTAAAAGCACGTTGAACTCTAATAATGGACTCTAGTTTTGCTAATTGCAACACACAAAAAGCTTTTTCCTGTTGCGTCGCCAATTTACCATAGACAATCAACATGGCAAGCTACAGCGCCAATGCGGCCGTGATTGGAAAGAAACTTAGAAGCAAAACAGATGAATTATTAAACAGCTTAACTAGTGACAATATAAAACCACATATTATCTGCCTATCTGAACATCATTTGAAACAACAGGAATTATCCCAATTGTCATTACATGGTTATTGTTTGGGAGCAGGATCTTCAAGAAAAAAACTAAATAACGGAGGAGTTTGCATTTATGTCAGGCAGGATGTACCATATAAAACATTAGACGTATCAAAATTTAATTCAGGACAAGACATTGAATTATGCACAATCCAATTAAATAGCAACAATACAAAAATAATTTTAATTGCTACTTATCGCTGGTCGTTAGGAAACTTTGAAACTTTCTTGATGAAGCTTGAAGATACCTTAAACTTTTTATTTAAGTCTAAACATGAAATAATTATATGTGCAGACATAAACATTGATTACTTAATGCCAAGTGTAAGAATGAATCGACTGAATTCCCTTCTAACTGCATATAATATGGTTCATACAATTAACTTTCCCACCAGGACTGATAAAAACTCTAGCACAGCAATAGATAATATATTTGTAAATTTAGACAAACTGTCATTATATTCTGTGTCTTCATTGATCAATGGTCTCTTTGACCATGATGCTCAAGTAATGATGAAAAAAAATTCTACAATAAAACTCAAAGAATGTTATAGATATATAAAATATAGAGATATTAATGATGCTAACCTCAATATAATGGTGGAGACTCTTCGACAAGAATCATGGAATAGTGTTTACAGTGCAAATGATGTTAATAGTAAATTCATTTTTTTCATATTTTTAAATTGCATTTTGAAGCATATTTCCCACTAAAAATAAAAAAAGCAGTTATAATATGAGCAGGGAATGGTTAACCCAAGGAATTAAAAAATCTTGTCAATATAAAAGACAATTGTATAATGAGCAAAAGTTCAGTAAAGACCCTAAATTAAAAATACATTTTAGAAAGTATTGTAAAATACTTAGGAAAGTCATAAAAGCAGCGAAAGTCCTCCATTACAAAACACTTATCAATCAGTCAAAAAAACAAAATAAAAACTACTTGGAATATAATAAAACAAGAAACAGGCAAAAATCTGCTACAAGACGATGCAATAATCTTAAATATTAACAATCAAGAGATACAATACCCTGCAGACGTAGCAAATGAGTTTAATGATTACTTTCTTAATGTAACAAAAAATTTAAATTTATATTCTGGTGATAAAAGAGATGCTTTAAAAATTTTACAATCATCAACTCCCCCTCATAATAATGAATTCAAACCAGGTATCACTACCCCACTAGAAATCAGTAATATCATTAGGAAACTAAAATCAAAAAACTCTTCTGGCTATGATGAGATCAACAACAAAGTCATAAAGGCCTGTGCAAAGGAAATTAGTACCCCCCTTAGTCACTTGTGTAATGAATCTTTAGCATTGGGTGTATTTCCTGAGAGGCTAAAATACTCAATAGTGAGGCCTCTGTACAAAAAGGGAGAAAAGATAAATGTCTCTAATTATAGACCTATAGCTATTTCACCTACATTTTCTAAGGTGTTTGAGAAAGTAATGTACAATAGGCTTTACCATTACCTTGAAAGTAACAATATTCTAGTTAGTGATCAGTTTGGCTTTAGAAAAGGAATTTCAACAGAAAATGCAATCTATAAACTCACTAATGAAATTTTAACTGCATTAATGAAAGAGCACATGTAAGAGGAATATTTTGTGACTTAGCTAAGGCTTTTGACTGTGTCCATCATGAAATTCTGATAGATAAATTAGCTTTCTATGGAATAAAAAACCAATATTTAAAATGGTTTATATCCCTCCTTGACAAAAGGAAACAAAAAGTAGTGATAAATTGTCCCTTCAAAAATAAAAACCATGCATCGGAGTGGGGAATGATTAACCATGGAGTGCCTCAAGGATCTGTTCTGGGTCCTCTTCTTTTTCTAATATATATAAATGACCTCTCCTTATCTATCCAAGATGTACGAAATGCTGTTCTATTTGCAGATGACACAACAATATTGATAAATGGAAAGAGCCTTAATGATTGTGCCATTAAACTAAATCTGGTTTTCAGTTCATTATGTGTATGGTTCAAAGCAAACAAATTGTCTCTAAATCTAGATAAAACAAATGTTATGAAATTCATTACTCACAGATCTCCAGATCCACAATTACAGATAGAATATTATAACAGTGTACTTTCACAAACCAAATATATTAAATTCCTTGGTTTACTAATTGATAACCATCTGAATTGGAAAGATCACGTTGATCTTATTACACTTAAACTAAGCAGTGCATGCTATGCAATACGTGCATTAGTAATGTTGGAGTCAATTAAGACTTTAAAACTAGTTTATTATGCTTATTTCAACTCAATAATGAAGTACGGTCTAATATTTTGGAGAAATTCAGTTAAAAGTGAATGTGTCTTGCTGTTACAGAAAAAAGTCATACAAATAATTGCTGGTACACACAGTAGACATTCATGCAGAAACCTCTTTAGGAAATTTGAAATTTTAACTCTTCCTTGTGAATATATTTTATCCCTCATGAACTTTTATATAAGAAATAAACAAAAATTTGTTCAAAATCAAAATATACATGACAAGAATACTAGACAAAAAGCAAACCTACATCGCCCAATTTCAGCACTTTCATGCCATCAAAAAGGCATTTATTATGAGTGCATTTTAGTATACAATGCTCTTCCCTCTAGCCTAAAAGCCTTAATAAACAATGACAATTCCTTTAAATCTGCTCTTAGAAAATACCTATGTAAAAAGGCCTATTATTCTGCAAAGGAATATATGAGTGACAATAGTACACTGCACAACATGTGAATGTATATGTAAATATGTATTAATAAAAGTTGTATGATTGATTTGTCTGTTTTTGATGTTAGTTGAGTTGTTCTAAGTGTTCTTTTTATTTTTATTGTAATTATTTATGTAGATGTAAACAAATTTTTGTAAATACTGATTTAAAACTACTGTGGTATTTGTATATGACAAGTTCAATGTTCGTAGGTCTCTGTGGCTGCTTCACGAACTCACTGAATGCTCTGAGAACTAAACTAAACTAAATTGGAACTTCTAACTGGACGGTTCAAATTTTAAAATTTTGTCTATCCAAGAGCGTTGGGATTATGGTTCTACCTTTTGTAATTTGGAAGAAAGAAATATTTGAAATCTGTTCCTTCTTTTTGAATAGCCCCTATATATATAGAAAGAGGACATGTAATATGGTTAAGGTTAATTAAGGTTAAGGGAATGAAAGTGTGTATAGGTTTAGGCATAGTGTATAATCCACCAGAGTTATCAGTTTTATAATAATCATGTTATGAAATTGAATGAATATATAGAAAACTTACGTAGGTTATATCCAAGCATGGATTTATTATTGTGGGTAATTTTAATGCACAAGTAGGTGATCAGGACATAAAAAGCACAGCTGTAGGAAATAAATATGCATGGGAGAAAAACCAGGAACAGACAAGAAGAGGTAGGGATAAGGCGCTGATTAAAGACGGTAGAAAACTTGCAGTTTTGCGAGTGGAACAACTTAATGACGGTAACGGTTCTAGATGTGAGGATAGAGAATACACATTAAGAATAAGAATGGTCACAGTTGGTTGATTATATGTTGTGTAGCATAGGTATAGATCAAGTGTTAATTGAGTTTGAAATCTTGGATATGATAATGAATATGAGATCAGTTTAAAAGGGGGAATATGGAGGCTGTAGAATGAGGGACGTAAAAGAGTTGAAATATGTAAAAGGTTTTAAATGGAAAGAATACAGGGAGAATTTTTGGGAGAATTTAGTTTCCAAAATGGGGGAAACAAGAAAGTATGGAATTTTGGAGGCACTGAAATGTGGAAGGATAGAGGAAGCAGTAGGGAAGGTTGAATCAATGATGAAGTGGCCAGGAAAAGATGGAGGTGAAGTATAAAGGAAAAACAAAGGGGTGTGGTTGGTATAATGAGGAATGTGTAAAAGCAAATAAAGAAGTATAGAGGAACTTATAAAAATGGAGGTCAGAGGAGGAGGAAGATAGGCTAATATTCTTGGTGAAGAAAAGGGGATATAAAGGCTTAATACAGTATAAGAATGGTTAAGGACATTGTGAGACAAAAAAGATTAGAAAATAAGATAACAGTCAGTGGAATGGATATATCACTTAGGAAAATTGCTAACTGATGGAAAGATACAGAGTTATGAATTAAATAGAGATAGTTTGGTAAGAAGAGTATAAGGTTTAGATAAGGGGTTTGGTAGGGAGGAGGTAGAGAGACAGATAAGAACATTGAAGAGGAATGAATGAATAGTGTTTAATGCCCATTTTTGCTACAGAGGCACCATAGGCGATACACTGAAGAGGAACAAGGTGGTTGGAATAGATGGAATTCCAGGAGAATTTTGGAAAGCTTTTGCAGAATTGGAAGGAGATGTGAGGTTATTAATAAAGTTACTAAACAGAATTAAGGAGACAAAGGAAATATCAGAGAATTGGAAAATGAGCATAATTGTTCCGTTATATAAGGGGAACGGTGATATTAATAGGCTTAGTAATTATAGGGAGTTAGTTTGTTATCCATTTTAGGTAAAGTATACACAGGTATTCTAGCGGAGAGGCTACAAGAATGGGCAGAAATGGAAGGTAATTTATCAGAGCGCAGTTAGGTTTTAGAAAAGGGAAAGAACAATGGATAATATTATTAATCTTTTCTGAGTCAGAATATTAGAACACTCTTTATGGTTTCACTTAAATGAGATTTACTCAGGACATATGTTTCGTGGACATTTTATCCACATCATCAGCTGTTCACGACTAATGGATCATTCGTAGGTAGGAATCCAGGTGGACTCTGGTGGTCTTTTGATGAACTTAAATAAAGTGTTGTCTGCTTATGGGATATCAAAATTAATAAAATTATGTTCATGTTTTTTTTATATAAATCCTTTCCCATATATTTAGTTATTTTGGTTGTTGAAAAGTTTTTAATAACTTGATGCCCCCTTTTTTTTTTAATTAAAAAAATGTGCTGCCACAGCTGATTTATCTATTTGTGTGTAATGGATGTTTCTGCAATGTTCCTTCAATCTAATGCCTATATATCTCTCTGTCTTTCCTACATATATCTTTTCAAAATCCTTACAATTAATTTGGTAAATATAAGGTTTTTGCTCTTTGGACCTGGAATCGGTTTTGTTTAATTTCAATAATTTTTTATACTGTATTTATTTTCAGGTGCTAAGATATTGTACTGCTTAAATTTTTTTTTTTGAAATTTCTTATTAGCTGACAGATGGTAAGTGAACTTTTTAAAAGTTTTTCCTTTGTTGAATTACTCAAAGTTGTTTTTTGTTCAATTCTTTTTTGTTTTTGGAATCTTTTGATTTTTTGGTTAATCATTTGTTTGTTGAACCCATTAGATTTAGCTGCTTTTATTATGTGTAGATATTCTTCTTGTATTTTTCTTTGTTCAGTGGTATATTCATTAATCTGTATATCATGCTGTTGAATGCTGTTACTTGTCTGATCTTGGATATGGCCTTCCAAAGATTCACAAACCTGGGAGAAGTACGAGGCCAATTATACATAAACACTCCGATCTACGGTTTACAGTTGGTTAGATAAATCAACTGTGGCAGCACATTTTGGAATGAAAACCATGAAATAGAAAAAGGCATCAAGTTATTAAAAACTGTTCAACAACCAAAAGAACTAAACATATGGGAAAGGATTTATATAAAAAAAACATGAACATAATTTTATTAATTTTGATATCCCATAAGCAGACAACACTCTAAGTTCACCACAAGACCACCAGAATCCTCCCAGATTCCTACCTACCCAATTTCTACAAATGATCCATTAGTCGTGAACAGCTGAAGATGTGGATAAAATGTCCGCAAAACATATGTCCTGAGTAAATCTCATTTAAGTGATACCATAAAGAGTGTTCTAATATTCGGACTCAGAAGAGATTATTAGTGCGTGTTTCACCGTGTTCCATTCCATATTGAATTAATATTGGATAATATTATGGTAATTCAAACTACAATGGACAAATATTTAAGGAAAAAAAAGGGGGTTAGTATACAACCTCTTTGTGGATTTAGAGAAAGCATTTGACACAACAAATAGGAAGGCATTAGCATACAAATTTAAGTTAAAACATACTTAATTTCAGGTTTTCACATTACATGATGAGTTTTGTCAGTTGGTTATATCACATTTTGAAATGCACTTTAGGTATGAAAATGGGTTTTTTTTTGTGATGTTTCTTATCGGTAAATTGTCTATCTGAATGAAGTATTTATTAAATAAGGTTGTTATTTGTTGCAGATCTTTTGTGATAATTTGATTTATTGTAATTTTTTTTATTTCATGCTCTTCTTCTACAACAAGGATATGCTGTGTGGCCTGTTTTCATTTCAAGAAAGTTAAATTAGTAACCTTGGGGTGCATTATTGAGTATGATTTTCAGAAATCTTTATTCTGGCATTCTTATATGATGGTACTTTAATCTTTTGAATGATATTTATCAGTCTCTTCTGGTATAAAATTCCAGATGGTCTTAGATTTGTTATACAGGATTGTGCTTGTCTTTCATAGCAAAGTATTTTAGCTGTATTTATACTATTTTTTTAGAATTTTGCAGCATTTTTATAGAGTCTAGAATAGTTGTTTTCTTAAAGGCTATGTAAATGTCTCTTTTATGTTTACAAGTTATTTTGATACCTTGTGTTAACGAATCATTTCTAGAGATATTATTAATTTTCTTTACATTAGATGGAAAAGTGGAGCTGTGGACCCTTATGTATTTAAGAAGTAAGAAGTAAACTTGTCATTTTCTTTAAAGGAACATTTCAGGAACATAAAGTACAAGCAAATAGAGAAATCAGCAGTAGCATATCATTTTTGGATACAAAATCACGACATAATAAAGCAAAATTATTACAGTACAAGGGCCTATGGAACTAGCAACCTGGCAGAAAATCTACATCTACAAATACAGCATAATGAACTTCGACATTGCTGGAGATGAAAACATAAACTATAAGTTTATCACACTGCCACCAGAGCAGAATATACATTTCCACAACTCAACAAATGATCTGACAGTTGAGCTTTAGCCTTGCTGAAGATGGGAACAAAATGTTCTCGAAATTGGTTCCATACATTTATGAAAAGTAAGTGAAGCTTTAAGAGTGTGTAGTTCAACTGAATCATACAATGATATGAACTAATATGATTAGCTTCACTGTGCAAGTTCCAATTTACATTTTAAGTAAAAACATTAACAGCTATTAAGGAATTGTTTTGGATTCTAGTTCAAAAATTGATATATGCATAAGATTATAATTTCTTAGTATTGAACAAATATGTTCTTCTTGATCACTCTCAACCATGAAGTCAAATACTAAGCCACTACAGATAAATTAACTCTTTGGTTTAAAGAGGCCTTTAAGACAGTGCCTGATAATAAATAAAATTTTCCTGTAGGAGCTATATGTACTAATATAATTAATTAATTTTTAATACTGCTATGAACAGCTAACACTCAAAAATTTATTCCAGGTAGCGTACTTTCCAGATCAATTATATCAAATTTCATGTTATTCCTAACAAAGAAACTCACACCTCCTTAAGAGATTTTTTGGTCTACAAAAAATAAGCTATTCGTCATAGTAATCCATTGAAAAATTTAATATTTCCTATTTATTCATATGATGTTCTGTTAGACATAAAATATCTGGTTTTAAATTTTCAGATTTGAAACTAAATAATAATTCATTTAATCTGTTTCTAGACTCTGAATATTTTGATGAACTAGTGTTAATGAATCACGTTACTTGTTAGCTTTGAATCATGTTTTTTGGTTGTTTTTTCAATGACTTTTGATGTTCTTGCAACTTATGATTTAACCTAAAAAAGGAGGGATGGTTATGTTGATGTCTGCATGAATATTACTGGAACCACCTGTGAATGTGCTCTCTCAGCATTGGAATACAATGCACCAATAAAATCGCAGGTAATTATCTTGACTCAAACAACATTCTATTAGTATCTCAATCTGGATTTAGGAGGAAATTGTGAATTAACAATGTCACATTTTAATTCACCACTGAAACATTATCTACTTTAAATAAAATTAAATTTCCTATGGGAATATTTTTGATGTAATAAATCATGAACTGCTGTTACAGAAATTGAAATTCTTTGGTACTGATATTCTAACTTTAAGTTGGTGTATTTCATATCTAACAGACAGAGTCCAATATCATTAATAGTGGTGAATCTATGGCTGGAAATACTGAACTTGGTGTTTAGTAATACTGCATCCCATTCTCTTTCTAATATTTATTAAAGATTTACCATGTGGCTTACCTAGTAAATCTAAGATAGTACTTTTTGTATGTTTATTTTTGGGGAGTCACATTCTCAGCTTTCAAATTTAGCGACAAAAACATCTAAAGAGCTAAGTATTTGGTTTAAAGCTAATCAGCTTTCACTGAATTTTTACAAAACAAATTATATTCAGTTCAGAACTAAAAACAGGCAAGTATCAGAATTAACCATTACGTATACTAATTTTACCATAAGGAAAGTTCCTCATACCAAGTTCTTGGGTCTAGAAATTGATGAGGAATTAAACTGAAGGAACATGTAAACTATAGCTTCAAGCTCAGGTCTTCCTCCTTCGCTCTGAAAAGTTTGGATGAACTTGTGAACCAAAAAGCATTACGATTAGTGTTATGCATATTTTCATTTTATCTTGAGATATGGGATAGTTTTTTTGAGTTATTTTGTCCAAAGTAAGAAAGTATTCTTTTGCAAAAAAAAAAAGAGTGATAAAAGTCCTCTGTGGTATTGGTTCTAGACAAATTATGTAGACCATTATTTAAGAAGTTCAATATTCTTAACCTCATTAGAGCTTGTATATATATATCTCCTTATATATACATATATTTTCTATGATGAGATTTGTTATTACAACTTTAAAATGGACCTTCTATACATCACTATAATAATTGGCACTATTGACTTGAATAGAAGGAGAAAAAAAATCAACAACAACAAAGTTTCAGAAGGACGGCCATTATTCTGTGGTGCAAGTACATAAAAGTGTAGCAGCTTCCTTGAAATTGCCATGCAATTCACAGGAGCACAAACTTTTCAAGAAAAATTAAAGAAATGTTTAAATACTCAAGCCCGTTATAATTGAGTGAATATTTTAATTTTAGCACAGCATAACTAATAGACTTATCATGTTATTCCATTAGATCAGCATAGTTAAATGTGAAGGGTCTTTTATTAGTTGACATGCTTTTCACACAATATTATATATTTTTGAATGTTTCTAAGTTGCATGACACCTTCAGTATCCTTGAATATTGCTCTATATTGAATCCAAGAAACAAGACTAAAACCAAACAAGAACTCAAAAGAAAATATTCATCAGGAATTTGTCAAGGTTTCTTAAAATGAACTACAGTCAGTGAAAAATAAACTCCTATATAGATGCCAAAATGTGTAGAGAACGAAGGCAGGCATTTCAAAAACCTCATTTGATAATTTGGTAAGTAATAAGCCTATTAATATGGTTTGTGTATTATATGATTGGTACATTTTATTGTTTTACCTTCACGCTAATCACTGAGACTAGCTGGCCAGCTAACATCTAACAAGCAGTGCACTCATCCATAGGCAAAACACCTTGATGAAAAACAAAACTGATCACATGGTATAGGTTAGTTCCTGAACCATTCAATGAGTTCACAAAGCAGTCACAGAGATCAACAAACATATTATGTACATCTGCATAAATAGTTACAATAAAAATTAAAAGCAACACCTACACAATATCAGAGATATCATGGATCAATGGAGGTACAGAATATGACAGTTTATCTAAATTTTCAAAGATATTATCTATTGCTGTGCTAGAGTTTTTATCAATCCTGGTGGAAAGTCAATTGTATGCACCATACTATGTATGTCAAACACACCACAGAAGATGCTCACTGCAGTCGTGGATGAAATGTCTGTGAAGATGAAGATGAAGGATAAGAATCCCATTGAATCCCTTACAGCCTAGAAGACCAGTTTGCAAAATTGATACCAGTCATGAAAGCCTATGTTCTACAAAACAATTATATAGGTATGCATGCTACAGTTAATTTTGGTACATAATAATGTTTCAGCTATTTATAGTGATTTGAGAAATACAAAAAAATTGGTAAATTGTAGCTTCTAACAATATAAATTAACATTTCACCATTGTTTAGCAACATTAAACAATTTTTATTACAATTTTTTTGAAAAAAAGTTTTCCATGTTGCTGAACATTTTTATTTAGATGAGTAAATGGTCTCAGAGATATTTTCTTCTTTTACTGCCAATTATGTCTTCTAGGAAAGTAGCAGTAAACCTATACAAGGCAATATCCAGCCCATTTACTCAGGTACTATTTTACCTACATCTTATTTTTTTAACTGCTTTTCTGCTTGGAACCTTTATCTACGTTGTTTAGTTTAGTTTCTGGAGCTTCTGTGAGTTTGCAAAGCAGTCACAGAGACATATGAACATTTTGTCATTTTAGTAGGTTTGCAAATCAGCTAATAACCACTCATATCAACATTAACTTTGCCATTATAAACAATCATTCTTCCAGCATTTACAGGCTACAGCATGCCTATATTTCAGTATTACTGTGCACATTCAAATTGAAGAGATTAATGGAAATTGATGGAATTTTTTGTTTTCCACTTTAGCTCTTTAGTACAGGGACCGCTGGGAGTTAACCAGACATAAGGCTTTAGTTTGCAGGAGCACTTACGATCTTGTTCCACTTATTTTGTTTAACATGACTAGAATGCTTATGATTTCTGCTGGAGTTAATGGAAATTTGCCACCACAACATAGTAACACACAACCCGCTATCAATTTATTTTTATGTAAAGGAGGCGAGCGTAGGCCTCTGGGTCCATTGGTTTTTAGGATTTACCCGAGTTTAGGTTAGCGTGTAAATGAATTAATTGCGATTTTTTTTCCGAGTTTCCATTAAAATTGCGCTAGATTTCCAGTTATGTTACCCATTCTTAAATCCGACCTGAAGGGGGTGCAATCATCACTAGTAGTGGGGGCCTGTGGCTATATAAATAATGCACCGACAACGTATGTGGATAGGAACTGCTAATAGTAAAGCTTGTAGATGGACGTGCTCCAGAAACCTACTTATAAGATTATGCTGTTTTTACCTTTCTGGCTGCATTATGTTGTTCCTTATTGCAAAATTGAATTTTTCAGGTATATTTCAATTTCATTTTATTACCCTTACCACGTTTTATCTTTTGCGCCTGAATTGCGGCATTAAGTATTACAGTGCACAAAAGGGGCACATGTACAGGATGAACTATTCGGAACAATTACCATATTTTTTGACAGATATTAACTAATTTGATTTATAAATCCTACATTTAAAGTCCATTGTTCCCGTGTTTTTTATTTTCTTCTCTTCCTTTGTGAGCCTTGGTCATTATAGAATTATAATTGTGACAGGCAAAGAAAAACGTGAACAAAGAATACAAAAATGCAAATATAACAATATTGTGAACTAATTCTAACTGATTAATTCAAAGCGACTGTAACGGAATTAGACTGTTTACTTAACCTATCCCACCACATCCAAAATTAAAGTATATCTGCTTACTTCACCTACCCCTTTGCCGATTTTAACTCTCTTACCTGCTCTAATGTTCTCTGAAAACTTCAGGCTCATCTAATTCCATTTCCATTCATTAACTTTCCCATTACAATCAGGATTATAAAATACTCTCGACTAGCATAATCGCCAGAACATTCATAATTACATACGCATAGGGCCAACATGCAATGTAACAAACACTAAATTCCCTATATGCACAGAATAAACTTACCGAACCTGGTGCAAGTCTCGTCACGAACGACAGCGAAGAAAACCTAGCCCATCTGCAATCAATTAATGTATGCTGATAATTAATATATTCTTCACGTCGGTCTGGTGGCTCGGTTGGCTAAAGGCTAAAGAGTAGAAGATACTGCCAACGGAAAGATATTGTGTTCACTTTCTCAATGTGCAAGTTATTTTTTACTTTGATCTTCATAATTTGTCCGCACTTTTTTCTTACTAATAACTGTTACCTTTTTAAGGGAGGAAACGCATAGGTTGCAATTTTACTTTTATTTCATGTACGTTGCAGGTCATACTGTGAACGCATAGGTTGCAAATTTTGGTTTGATTTGATCAAGTTAGGTACCGTTCACGAAGGAAGCGTTCGGTTTTCTGCGCTGTCCTCCGCTGCCGTTCGTGAAAGGAGGCTTTACTTACAACAAACTCGGTGTTAGGTGTTAAGTTAAAATTGTTGCTTACGTGATTACACAGCTTGGGAAGGCAACATTTCTAAACAGGGGACACTGTAGTTCTTCCCAAATCCGCCAGAGTGCCCTTAACTGAGATGTGCTCCCGCCTTGTTTAAATGGGAATTATAAAAAAAAAAATCAGCTCTATATGATAGTTTCCTTGCATATAAGCGTTTTTTTTAATGTTCACAATAGAGAAATTTACAATTAACATTTTTATTATATTAATACTAAAGGCGATAACTAGACAGATTTAATGACGATAAATTAAACAAAAATGCTAGCATAGGTACAGGTTGCAAGGGCAAAATATTTCTTCCCCCTTTATAAATTGAGAATATTTCGATTTGGAGGTTTTATTCAAAAATTCTGCATCCTTTCGTTATATGTTTTTTATTTTTATGTAATTTATCCTGCTTGATTTTGAGAATGGCATTTAAAAATTTTGTCTCAAGAATGCCACTTTGTCTTTCTGGATAACAATTCCTGCATTTAAAACTGTTCTATAAACTTGGGAAGATTGATGATTGGAGTTTTTTCGTCGGGCGGACTTTTCCTACATATTTTAAAGCACGACAAGTGAATTTTAAAATGTTTTGCAGGAAGAACACAGGGGGTAACAAACTCTCCTCTTTCTCACAGCTTGATAAAACATATCAAAGGGCTGACAATAGTTTTTGCCAGTTGTTTTACACAAGATAATCCGCGTTCACCTTAGCTACTCGTACTAAGTATACACCAGAATTACAGCTTAATTTCAAAAGAAATGTAATAATAATAATAATAATAATAATAATAATAATAATAATAATAATATAATAACGATCAGCATAATGATGATAATGATTAGTTGATAAAATAATTAATGTATATAATGTAAAGTATACAACCTTTGTTTCAGAGACTTCTCTATTTTCTTTTAATTTATTAATGTTGTTTTCAAATTAAGACAACCTTTATTCTCTTAGATTCCTCCAAAACTTTTAATTTCTTAAGTTATGCACAGTATATCTCAGTCCGCAATCTAATTACCCATTAAACATACATTTACATTTTATAATGCTGGATTACTGAAAACAACTGGAGAATTGACATGTATTCATAGTTCATTGGTTCCGGTATTAAATGTTCTCTATCATTATTAGTTTTTGTCTGTTTTATTTTCTTCATTTTAGGCCTTGATGTTTTAGGAATAGGAAATGGACATTTTCTGCTACTCCCGCCTTTCTGTTTATAACTCGGAAAGTCACTAAACACTGAAAGCACTATCTTTGGTAATATTGTTTTATTTTAGTGCTTATGCTGAAATCATTTTCTTGAAATAATAAACTGCAGACTTTAAGAGTAGCTACATATTTACGACCAGAGTCTCGCCCTATCTCGAAACGGTAATCCTTCGTTTTTCTTTCAGAAATGGTTCTAGAGGGAAAATATGAAAAGTACTTTCTTTGTAGTGTCTAATGTACGTCGTGGTTCACAGCAATTTACTATATTCACGAAATGATATTCAGTGGTGACCCCTGGTTTTTCAGACATGTACGATGAAGGGAGCCAATTATTAGTAACTAGAGCTACGATATATACAACAAAATAATAATAATAATAATAATAATAATAATAATAATAATAATATAATGATTTACATTTTATTTACTTGTAGAGCACTTCAATCCTCCTGTCCTTCTTGGTGGCAAAAATATCTAACTGCGTCATCAAAATTGTGCCGCATTTCTGTTTTCTAAATAAGGCCTTTTCTATGGACATTAAGGACAATCCGTTTAGGCTACCTGACCTGTTGAATTCCTGCTGTATGTCTTGGGATACTTTTCAGAGTAGAGAAACCTCTTTCTGCTGTGGCACTTGAAGGTGTTATAGTCTTAATTAGTTTAGGGTTGGCACTTGTGGGAAAAGGTTACTAAGGTGAATGAATGAATAGTGTTTAACGCCCGTTTTTGCTACAGAGGCACCACAGGCGATGGACACTGATGATACATGACATGAAATGATATATTGGGAAAGGATTTATTTTTAAGGAAGGAATCGTTCCAGGCCTAAGTTTTAGGGTACCTCCCCGGCATTTGCCATTTATGAGGACTGAGGAAAACCTGGAAAAAACCTCAGTCAGGAAGGACGGTCCTGGCGGTATTCGAACCCAGACCTCCCGCTCACGAGTCCGAGACTTAACGATCTCGGCCACCCGTGGCGGTGGTTACTAAGGTCATCTTATACTAAATAATCATTCAATTCCGAAACTGATTGTAATTTGAATGATGGTGACTATAGATTTAAGAGAGTTCGGAATTAAGGTCCCCACCATCAAAACAATGTTCATAGGGTGTTTAAATTAGAGATCAAAGATGTTGTTAGGAAATTACAAGAGTACAAGTTCAAAATTTATGAAATCTAAAACGGGAGATAAAAATTTTTTTTCGATGTGAACTATAAAATGATTCAGTATTTCATAATATAGTCGCCGAAATGGGGTTCCAGCTTCATCTCTAACACTGTTCAATTCACCGCCACGGGTGGCCGAGGTCGTTAAAGCGCGTACTCGTGAGCGGGAGATCTGGGTCTCGAATCCCACCAGGGCCGTCCTTCCTGACTGGGGTTTTTTCCAGGTTTTCCTCAGTCCTCATAACTGGCAAATGCCGGGGAGGAAACCTAAACTTAGGCCTGGAACGCTTCCTTCCTTAAAAAAATATCCTTTCCTAATTTATCATTTCATTTCATGTATCATCAGTGTCCACCGCCTGTGGTGCCTCAATAGCAAAAATGGGCGTTAAACACTACTCAAAAACTGTCCAATTGTTGCCTCTTTCTGGAGCATTCTGTGATTGAACTATCTGATGGAGCGGCATGGTTAATCTCATTCCACAGAATGACGAACTCGCCTCATAGACAACAAAGGAACTCTTTAAATTCTTTTACACTCTCCATACAGAAAACTATGTCACATGTCTTTTTCAGTATTAATTTAAAGAAATCCCAGTTCTTGGAAACCTAAATGGAAATATTACAAAATGAAATGAAATTTAAAATCAAGCGGGTTTCTATGAATAGCACAAAACCGCGTTTCAGGATCAAATTCTGTGTTATTATCAACAATGTGATCAAACAGTTGGATGAATTGGTTTTTGTGAATGCAAAGTATTTCTATAAGTCGGTTATTGCATAATCTTCTTGGCGCAACAGAAAACGTGCATTGACCATTTCATTAAGAGCATATATTTTGGAGAAATTTGAAAATATGACGCAAAATCAGATAAATTTATAAAGAATACTTTACAAGACTTTATGTTGCCAAACTACGGTTAACTTATGGCCGTAATGCTTGCGAATACTTTGATTTAACTTTATCTGCAAGGCCATTACACTGCCCAGTATGGATAGCTGCACCATCTTACGTCTGAGCAACTAATTTATTTTCAGAATGGAATTCTTATAAATGATGAAACACTATCATTGAAATCTGATCGGTTGTAGAATCAGCATTCATATCAATAAACCGAATGAACCTTTCTTGGATTTCCCCTTTCATATCAACGTACCTAAACACTACACATAATTGCCATTTCTTAGAAATATCTGTGGTTTCATTCACTAGTACTGCAACAAATTGTGCAGCCAAGGTCTTCTGTTTAATTTTCTGCATTAAATGTCCTGCACACGCTTCTATTAAGTCGTTCTGTATCACTAGTGCTTGTTAGTGCTTGTTATTGTTATTTATGTGACTGTAAATGGAATCTCTATTTACGTAAAATGTACCAATTCCATATAATTTCCTGTATTTGAAGAGCTTTGTGACTCGTCATGATCCCTGAATGATAGTTCCGGAAGTACTTAACAAAAACACGTAGCGTCAATTAAGATTTCATAAACTCTCGATTACTTTCATTCTGGCATTGGGTTTTTCTACATTTTCTTGATAAGCTTCGCTTACACAAAATTCTATTCTTGTCTCTGTTTTTGTAACTCTTTTAGTGAAACTAATGTACCCATGTGTTCCTTTGTTTGTTGATGACGTTTACCTAGAATATTTCCTACATTATTTAAATCAGTTTCACCTTCATTATTCCAAATACTTTTTGGTTACAAAACAATAAGCAGGGCCAAGAATAGTTTATTGAAATTACACACCCACTTAACCTCGCTGATTCTGATTCACCCTCTCACAAACTAGAAAATATTGGATGTAGGACACATGGTCACATCCTCACTGCCGGCGTATACGAAGCTGGTACCCCACCTCTCTCTCCTCGCCGCGCCTCGCTCGCACAACCATGTGCATTGTGTAAGGCCCCATTCACAATGAAACGTAAACATAATAAAATAAGACGTAACATGTTAACTTAGTAGTATGTAGGCAATTACAATGAAAGACGAAAATGTACGTATTAGCCAATCAAAAATAAGAAAAGGCGAAGATCAACTAACAGCTGTTTGAAAAGGGCTGCTTCTGAGCAGACAGCGGTAGCGTTTATGTATATGCAAAGTGCAGTAATTGATTTTCTTGGCGTAATGTGAGCATGGATAACTTTCTTATAATGCAATTAATATTTTATCCATTGACGCCACTCTGTCACAGAGGCAGTGAATCTTCAGCTCTCTCTACCATAACTTGCCCTTACACAGAGTAAGGATATCAAGTGCAACTCCTACTGCTAGCTGTTGCAAGTCCCGAGTGATAGCGGGGAGAGCCAAATTATTCTGCGTGGCGGCAGTGTAAATGTTGCATGTATTATTTTTGTTAAACATAACGAAACCTATGCTTTGTCCTCCGTATTTTTAAATATAAATTGGTAAGGGGTTGTTAGGCGGATAAAATATTGTAACGGTGGCCAATCTGCTTTTATTGGAATTCGCAATTCAATTCAATTCAATTCATTAAGTATACTAACGCTAACCTCGGGTAAATCCTATAAACAAGTGGACCCGTGGTTTTTTGTAAATATAAATTGATAGGGCCGCGTAAATAACTGTAATGGTGGCAAATCCCCTTTGATTGCAGTAGGAAATAGATCATAAAAATCATAATCATCAAGCAAACTCATAATCTCAATTGCCATTCTGCTCAAAATATAACCACTTGCTTCCTCCTCTGAGTGCTTTTCAGCAACACTGTTTTGTCATTTACTTTTCAATTGTAGCAATAAATGCTAATTAACATATATGCAGATGATTATGAAGTGTAGGATGATCCTCACGTTCTCTATGGAATAATTGCCGCTGATATTATGTATTGCTGTGCTACAGTTTTTATCAATCCTGGTGGATTAATTGTATGGATCATATTGCTTGGCATTAAGTAATCAATACTTCTGTCCCCACAATTAATTGATTCGTGCCTAGACTTAAATAAAATGTGTAAGGTATCTTCAAGTTTTATTAAGAAAGTTTCCTAATGGTGAGCTATAATTGCAGTTACAGTTATTTTGTATTTTTTGTTATGCAATTGTTGTGCATAGTTCAATGTCCTGTTCGGAATCAAATTTTTATATATTTAGTGTTATATAGTACATCCAGCGTGATATAAATGTAAACTCCGCCGATATGTACTTTTTCCTTGAAACTTCTTTTCCCAAACAATAACTATGAATTATAATTCCTGTTGTTTCAAATGATGTTCAGATGGACAGATAATGTGTTATATTGTCACAAATGAAGCTATTTAATAATTAATCTATTTTACTTTTCAGTACTCTTATATTTTGATGAAATATATAAAGGTTGTTTTTGCTTAATGAATACCCTTCAATTTTACTTAATTTTCTATGCACTGACATGTACTTTGAATGTACTTAAAAGGATGAAAATAAATTGAATTGAATCGTTATCATTAATACTATTGTCATTTGAGTTAACAGTAACTGACATTAAGTTTGACTTGAATTTCTGGCCTGGATCGGGTGTCTTTATCCTAAACGGGACCTTGTACCATTGATAGCAACGGGAAACGTGCCTTTGCTTCTGTCAGCAATAAAGTGGAGAGGTAGCTTTTTGCCCCTAGAATTCAAGTGAAGGCCACGTGCAGTAAAGCTATTTTGAAATTCAAAGTGGTTTATTTAAAAAATGCGAAATAACGTTACATGCCGGCGAGAACCCGCCGCCATGTAGCACTGCAATTACAAATAAGTAAGTAAAAGATACAAATTCTTGACATAGTCTTCTACTCCACCACCGAAAATTTCAATTAGGGAAAAATTACCACTATGTAATACGATTAGTGTTTTTTATCGTGGTTATTTTGTATTATTTAGTGCGATTCTATGGATTTGAAGGCTTGCTCATACACCGCGAGGAGACACCGCTGGAGCTCCGTCCCGAGCAACAGCGGAGAGAGCCGAACTCGAGCGACAGTGGAGCGAAACTCTTCGCGTGACGACCTACAGCCGAAATGCAAAAGCATTCGCTTATAATAGTGTAAATGATGCTTGTAATGTTTTTATTTTTTTTATTAAAGGTAATCTAACCTATGAAATGTCCTCCGTAATATTCTGGTTGTAGTATGTTGTTCCTTATTACAAAATTGAGTTTTATCTCCAATGTAGGAAAAACTGTAAGGAGCCACACACATAATGTACGCGGACGACAAGAGTAATGTACATACCACTTGATCCCATCCCGTACTTATGGAGGTTAAAAAACTACCCCTAAAATAAAAACTAACCCTATTTCAAGGTCAAACTACAGGTTCTAAAACCCTTTTCCAACCTTAGCCCCCTTCACCTCCCACCTCCCCCGCCAACCCCACCGCCCCTCCTTTTTGGCAAAATAATATTTTTTATGCATATTGTATAAGGTTTGGAAAGACTAGCTCAATAATTGTAAGTTGGGTTCATTACTCATAAAACCTGTTTATTTTGATTAATATTACATTGTTATATAAAATATGAACTGAGGTTTTAATAATTGTAAGTTGATTAATATATATTATTGTTGATGAGTATTGTATATAAAGTAAAAAGTATTGTATTAAAGATAAATGAAATACAACGAAAATCTACTAAATTTTGTTTATACATGAATTTATTTGTTGGTAAGAATTTCCTTAATATTAGATGGTAAGCGTTTCTCTTAAAACCAGTTACCTTGTTCAGGTAGGACAAGGCCGGGAACTTGTTTTTCAAGGTGTTTCCTGCAAAGCTTACCAAGGCTACCAGATGTATTAAACGCGTTAACGCTTTATTACAATGCCATGGGGGGGGGGATAAAAAGACTAGTTTGTTGCATTTATTATTATTAGCGCATTTGAGTATCTACAACATAGGAAAAATAACAAAAAGGATATATGGTTTACAAATAATGTTTTATTCATCTTTATAATACGCAAGCGTCGAGTTTAACTCGTCACAAATAACATCGTAAAGTACAAAACATGAAGTATTTTCTTTAGGAATTACAAAAGTACTGCTGCCAGAAGCGCTGTTAATGTAGTCTTTCACATCAGATGTAGCTAATATTTTACCATTTGGTGTCGCAGTATGTTAGCGTTGCACAATAGGTGGTTCATTTAGATTTAAAACAACGTGTTCTTGTCCACATTGTATTCTGGTACACTGTCATTCGATGGAGCGTAGGCAAAATGCTTCTTCGATGCATCTGTAAGATTGGTCCTTCCTGAGATCCTCTGCCAATTTCGGTTGGTGATTTTGTAGAGTTGAGAAATGATAATGGGAAAGCACAACTCTCCCACTCCACCAATTTCCACTTGAACCTCGTAGTTTCTTATTTTGTAGAAACTACAAAACTACTAGCTGATATATCTGGAGTGATGATTGTTTAGAAAGTAGGTTCGGCGATGCAATACAGGCTCTGAATTGGAGATGGACGCTGGACGTCGACGGAACATCCTGATCTGCTTGCCTCTAGACTTCAAGGCGTAGACTGGTGTCTAGAGGGCACGATCCCAGTTTTTATATATCTGAAACAAAAAAAGTACCGGGTCTATTAGAGCTTTCGGGAGGACATGTAATGTTAAGTTTTTTAAGTTTATGATGCTCTAGCCACTTGAACAAGGCATGCGCGTGTTTGCATGCACAATGAGTGTTAGAAAATTTGTGGCAAGGAAAACCACAGTGAATTTCATGGTATAGATTTTCAGGATTTGGACAGTAAATTCTTTTTCTACATTAATAAGCGTTCTCTCTGTTAGTGCCGAGAGTAGTGCACATTTATCCTCGTTCCTCGTTGCAGCCATATAGCGAGGTTTGTCCCGCTACCGCCTCCTCTGGTATTGCTTTAAGCATCCTGTAAGGAATGTATCCATCATTGAAATATATTCCATTTTGACTTTCTTTGTTGTATCCATATCCAAGGATATGGACTAGCAAAGTGGAAGGTTTGTATAAAATTTTCCCCAGAAATGGACAATTCCTTTATTATTATTTCCTTGCTGTTGCCCCTGAGGGCCTCAAAGTCCACCATTAGACTTCCTTCCATTGCAGGCATGCATAGAAAACTGACGATGAAAAAATAACGGTACTTACTTTTATACCAGGCAGGCATTCCTGTCCGCCGCTCGGGGGTGTAAACTCCCTGCGAAACATCTTTCTAGCCTGATCGCCTGGATTGGTGGAGTTGAACATTATAACAAACTCGTTCATGGTGTATCCTTTGTTACAGATATATAGCGTATAGAGGCACGCGTAATGTCCGCAGATTTCTGAGTAGAGGCTTTGAAGTTGGTGACGATTAAAGGAGAAATGAGGGGGAAGGGTGTCTTTCAAGGGGGTTACCAAAGGAGGGAGACCATCAGAATCGAAATACTATGCAAACGAATTTAAATTTTGAGTAACAGCTATCCAATGTGAACCAGGTAAGTTGTGAGGATCTAGATTTATTACAGATGTGCATGGTTTACTAAATTCTTTAGGCAACATATCTGATGCAAAAACACTTGCAAATTTTGGAATACCGGAAGGTTTGTTCTATCTGTAATGTATTCATGTTTAAAAATCAGTATATACTCTCATATCTTTATCTATTTGAATTGAATTTTCGTACTGGCAGTACATGAGGCAAGTGATTGCTTGTGTAAGTTTATCCCTAAATCTGAGCTCTATTCTTATATTCCCGTTATTTATCAAGGAAGTATATCCTTCTGAAGTCGCACTATCTGGCGTTAAGTCATAGAGCAGCAAAAAATATCCATATATATATATATATATATATATATATATATATATATATATATGTCGTGAGTGATTTGAAAGCCATTGTTGGTGTGATGAATGCCAGAACCATAAAATAGAGTATGATATGCTGGCGTTGAACCTTTTTCGTGCGATGTATTGATTGAGAGGCCTTCTGCCGGAATTCGTTGTCCATTTACATCAGTGCAAAATACTCTAGATTAAAATGTCTAAAGTCAAATGGATTGGTATTTGGAGTTCCTGAAAATTTTGTATTTTCTGTTAATGCAAAAGTATTCTTTTTGGAAGTGGGCCTAATACAACATTATCTATAGATATGGTACACTACCCAGCTCCAAAGGTGAAGGACCTCACGTCAACACGTGTAATGTCATAAAGAGCATTTACCTTTTTAGGGCCTTCATATGAGCCCTTAAAATACTTGGAGAGGGTTTATTATTATTTTTTTATTTTTTCACGTACAGAGTGCATCAAGAAATTGAAATCTCGTTTTTGAACTTGCAGATTCGGTTAGTATGTAAAAAGATTCCTTTACCTTGGTTAACTTTATTTGAAGATTGAGTCCTGGTAGCAACAGAGTAGATTCGTTAAAAATATCTCCATGTAATTTGCCTATCATATCTATTTCCTTTGATGTTTTGTTTTTTTCAAACCGTTCTTTTCATCCTAGATTAGAATCACCAGCCCCCAAAGTTCCATTTTTCGCGGCATAGGCATCTTTTAGATCTTTGAGAGGCGTGTCCATATACTAAAAAGCGGTAGTTAAATGACCTTTAACTGCATCGTGACCGTAGGTGAGTAGAGTTTCTAAATAGCTACGACAATGATAGAGATCTTCGGAAGGCGTGATGAATGTTTCATTTATGGAAACGCTCAATTGACTAAACAGGGGGTGTAGTAAGTTATTAACTCCAGTCGTTTTGACTGTAACTGCCAAGTCTGAGCCATCTGATTTTACAAAATTTCCTTTAATTTTAAAAGTACATTTAAATCAACGTAATGTTCCTTATCTCCGGGAATAACAGATTCCAATACAGTTTGCTCTACGGAAGCGATAGGTTTGATTAGTGTAGTGTAGTGTAATTTCCTAACATTGCCGAGTGAATGGGGTTTTTAGCAAATACATCAAATTCGGATTTTGTACAGGCGATCATGGTGCTCTCCTACTCCCATCCAGACCGCACGTGTCGGTTTGTGAAAAGTGTAGGCGGTATTTATGCAAACATATCTACAGTTTTTTTCTTATTAGTTTTGAATATTAAAGCTGTTTTCTTTCTCTTTTTACCTTTACTTTGCTGCTACTTAGCTACCAAATTTTTGGTTCCTTCGGTGACTAGAGTGGACACAATGTATTTAACTTTTGTGCTCACCGGTTTTGCTGCAATATCGGACATGATGTTAGCGCCAGTGGTGAGAGCTTCCCCTCCCAAAGATTTTGTCCCTGATATAAGAACAGGTTTAACAATTCTAAATAAACTTCCCAGAAAGCTGCTTAAACCTGTATCATGCTTAACGTAAGGGCTACCAGCATACAGTGGGCCTATATATTGGCCAAGACGCCCCACTCTGGTTCACATAGTACGCTGTTAGAGGGTCCATTGCCAAATGCACGGATTTTAAATTTTAATGTGTAATTTATATGGGTGTAAGTGGGACTTGAACCCACGTTAGGATTTAGGTTTACGTGGGACTTGAGCCCAGTTAGGATTTAGGTTTATGTGGGACTCGAACCCACGTTGGGACTTATATGTCAAATTCCCATCGATTTTCATCTATCCACCTGGGAATACCCATAGCCTCTGCGAGTGCACATTTACTAGTATTAAACATGTGCCACTTGCAGGCATTCATATTTATTAAGTCGTCAATTTTGTTTTTGCAATTTCAGTTTTCAATGTCAATTATTTTATATTTGTCACCTAGTTTTGGTTTTAATATTGAGACCAACGTGTTTCCTTTAATAAAAAGAATCCCTTCAGAAATTTGTAGGGTTTCCAGATTATAAATGCCTGATTTCGACGGAATTCCGTGAAAGTTTCTAATTAGCCACATATTAGTTCGCCAAAACTTTGGTGACCATGCAGAGGTGACAAGGTTGGGCTTCTGAAATAGAGAATGTAACACGGATTTTTCCATATCCACATTTATAATGGCCAATTCTTTAATAAAAGGTGTTCCTTCAGGGTTGTAAAACCTTGAAAAGCTACTGCGTACTCAGTAGTAGACATCTGAAATTAAAAAAAAAAATCATTGAACTTTTTTAAAATGTAACACAGTAAAAATAGGTGTAATATTACTTCTTAGACGAGCCAAATCGCCAAACTTAGTTACTAACTCAATTCCACAGTTTGAAAATAATTAAGTTATACGGGAATGTATAATATGTTTTCAAATGTGGAATGACTGTTGTAGGAGGGAAACTAAATTATTTTTAAGCATCGAACTTAAGAGCCACCAAGTATTTGCGGTTTTATTAGATTGCAGTAAATAAAGACAGGCCCGGTTTCATAAATTAATTCAAAGCTGATCTTTCTGTGTGATCTAAGGAAAAGGCATTTCATATCCTGACTTACCCGTAAAAGCAAAATTTGTTAGCATTTTCATAGCAATCGAAATTTCGAAGAGAATTTTTATGGCGTCTACGAGATCACCAAATGCCATAATAAACGCTGGTAGGAAAGAAAAAAATGTTCCATTAAATATTGTTTCCATCTTATTGTCTTTATTTTTCTAACTATTATCGTGTGAATACTATTAGCCTTTGTAGTGGGTTCATCTAAAACAGAATATGATGGGACCCATTCCCTCTTAGTTTTCTCGATTTCCTTAATTTCCTTTTGATGAGCAACGATGTAGCCCTGCAACTCTGTTAAAAGCATCTCCTGTATATTCTCATCTTTTACCCGATTCCTTATAGTGGTGTACGTTTCTTTAAGGTCTTTAAATTTTTTTTTTCAAAAACTATTCTGCCTGCTCCTATTATAATTACATTTTTATTGAGTTCTCCAGCCCCGTTAAGTATATCCACTTCTATGGACTCGTAACCGTAGAAATAGGAGAGTTCCGCCAAGCCCATCACCCACTTATCCCTTTGAAGAATGATAGGCTGCGCTAATTCATTACGAAAACTAGCTAGTGAATTTTCCGGATGCACATCTGTGCTAGAGTCACTCAATAGTTACATAGGACTCATCCATGATGCATCTATCCACGAATCGAACTGTGGACTATATCCTCGCCGCCGGACGAGATATTACGTTCTACCTTGCCGCACTCTAGTTTTCAGTATTTTATCAATTTTATACAGAGTGAATTTGTCGATTTTTACGGGAGTAAGCTCATAACTGTAAAATTGTCTTTCTATAGGCGTTCTGTTCAAATCCTTTAGTTTGTAAACGGGTTGCTGAATGATATATAGTTTTGCAATTTTAAAAATTTCTGTAGAGAAATTTTTCTCGTGACCTTTGGCAAATTTAATTTTTTCTTTACTTATTCTCACCATCTGTCCTACTTTGAATTTGATGAGTCGAGGCCTTATTTTAGTTCGTTTTGACTCTAATGTTTTCCGTGTTTGTAAAACGTTTTTGGTATTCACTTTGCTTGGAGACATTTCAATTGCAGAATGAACGGTATTGTTATACGCTAGAACAAAGTTATCAAGATCATCCACATAGCGGTAAGACTTTTTGTACGTAATGTACTCCTAGACCTTGGATTTTAAAGAACGATTAAAACACTCAATTAAACTACATTTCACGTCAGGATTTCTGCAAACCTGATGCTCTATACCCTTGTCTATTAACAGTTTTTGAAATGCAGAACCCAAAAATTCTTTCTCTCTCGAGTCTTACGATAAGAGGAACAGCACTATCTAGCATGGATTTAAAGGCCTTGGTTGTTTCCGTACTTTTTTTTTTATTTGGACTTTATAGGTTATATTCGTGCAAATCTAGAAAAACAATCTATGCACGGTAGCAGATACTGAACTCCATCATTATATTTTTAATTATTTGAAATCGGCCAAATCAATTTCCCAAACATCGTTAATTTTGTTTACCGTGCAGAAATTTCTTTAAAATTTTCTCCATGCAGGTTTATGCAAAGTATATGTATCTTATTTAAGAAGCCAATTCGCTGTTTTTCTCTTATTTCCTGCCACGGAAGCAAGTTTTTCTAGAGTAGAGAAGGAGGAAGAGTTTTCCGGATCATAATAGTTCTTTTTTGTTCATTGTTAGTATTCTTCTCACGAACCTTTGAGGAAATAGTTCGGTAATTATTTCTTTATATTTCCGACCTTTTTTTGACTTTATCTGATTGAAGAATTCGGTATTTTGTAAATGTCCGTTGGTTAAAAGAAGAATTTGCACATATTTACACTTATCCGATGATGTGACTTTTGAGAGATTTAACTTTTTTCTTTTCAATAATTCCCACAAACCACGAATTCCCTTGAAATATCTATTCTTTACATACAAATCGTTATCCTCTATTCTAATTACTGCATCACCAATCTTAAAACTTTCGTCCTTATCCCTATAGATGCCAAAGACGGCGTCTGTTGCTCTAAGGGTGTGTAAATAGGGTGCCATGTAAGGTCCGGCTAGATATCCAAAGTTTTGATTAGTAAATTCTTCAGTTTCCTTTTTCTCGTCTGGTGGTAATGGTAAAGCTCTGGTCTGCTCTTCGTCCACTTCTACCACATCATCAATTACATTCTGTTCTTCCTTTTTGTCCATGTCGTCTGGAGAGAGAAACACGAACCGTTTTTTAACCTTGCGCTTTGGCGAAGTCTGCAGCTGCTGCTTTTACGCTGGTAATGACGGAAGTGGGCGACGACTGGCTTTAAATTTAAGCAACTCTTTGTAGGAATCCTTTACCGTCATTGTTCTTTTCTTTTTTCTCTTTATGGAACAGTGGGTATCTAAGAAGTGCTGAGAGACTAAAAATGATTTTTGCAACATTTAATGTGTTATTAGAGCCGATAGCCCCGTCAATACTGCAGACAGCAAAGGTATCAAAAACACTCCCTTTTAAATTATAATATTTCTCTTGCTGTTAACTTTTCGAGATTTGTCCACCACTTGTCTATGGTCGTTTTTATATTTTCTTAGATTGCGTAGGGTACATTTGCTTACCTTACAGTTACCATTCAAAACATTCAGAGCGCATTCGGCAATAGCCAATATGAGCTCTTTGTCTGCATTCTCCAAAATGACTGTCCTCAGTTTCTGTTTGGCTCTTTTAAGCACGTGAAGCATGTGATAGTTCGATCTTATCCGTTTGCTCATGCTGGTAAACTACAGTAGGAAGCTCCGATGGGAAAATGTTGGTTCTGAATCTTAATCTATTATCGGTCTCCTGTCATAAATCAAATAACATATACCCGTGAGGTTTTTTCGTAGCATCTAAATAGGTTTGAAAAAGAGATTTCCAATTTTCTGGGTATATTTGTCTGGCCAGATAGGCTTTTTGATTCTTATCCCTAACGTTTTTAAAAACCACAATGTATTTAGCGTTTAACGATATATCTCTACAGTATTTACCCTGATGAAAAAGATTTTGAGTAATTAAAATGACACATATTTCTATGATAACTACCCTTTTTAAACAAATCGCACACCTCTCTCGAATAAACAGAGTTTAACAAATAATCACATCACAAATATCACTAACTTTGGCTCTCTTTTCCGGTTCTCAAATCTTGCAGCACCAACGTGAAATGTTACAAATTTTAATTTGGGCACCGCCGACTCTTCGCTATAACACCACAATATTTCTTTAAACTGACTAACAGTGTATAATTGTTTTAAGTTTTTAATCAGTTTTACATAAAATAACGTTTTGCTCGAACCTGAACTGCCACTAATTACACTGGGCAACAATGAAAATGTTTCGGGCTTAAAAATAGTGAATTTACATGTATTTCCATCTGCTGAATTCCAAAGTCGCCATAAAAATCATAGATTAGCTCTTGGTTTGAAGATAAAGTGACATTTCATTTTTTAGAGTGAAGATTTTAAATTTGGGGGAATTTTTTTGGGAGATGGCATACCTGTCAAATAACAAAACACAAATGCTCTTCAGCTGTTTGTAAGTCATAAACATAGATACTGTTGCTGTGACTGTGAATTACATGTAGTTTTTACTCAAATTAATGCAAAATTTCTGGTTCGCGAGTGCTTTTTTTAGTGTAAAATTTGTAAAAATGCCACGAAAATGTGTAAATATGGTGAATAACTTTTGTTATATTTGTGGTGAAATATTTTCCTCACAGAAACGCAATCTGACGCCTCTTGTAAACACTGCCAAGCCTCTTGTGGACCCAAAAGACGTTCTTCTTCCACCCCTGCATATCAAGCTGGGTTTGATGAAAAACTTTGTCAAAGCTATGAACCGAGAAGGACGGGCCTTTAAGTACATCAGAGAGAAATTTTCGAAATTAAGTGATGCAAAAGTTAAGGAAGGCATTTTTGTCGCACCACAAATAAGAGAACTTGTAAAGGATCCTGCATTTGACCAAGTTTTGGAGGGGAAAGAAAGGGAAGCTTGGGAAGCCTTCAAGGGTGTTGTTCATGGATTTTTAGGCAACAAAAGAGATGACAACTACAATCATTTGGTGACAGTGCTCCTGCAAAAATACCGTAACCTTGGATGCAACATGTCCCTTAAGATCCATTTTCTCCACTCCCACCTAGACTTTTTCCCTCCTAGTTGTGAAGCTGTTAGTGATGAACATGGGGAGAGATTCCATCAGGGCATTTCTGTTATGGAACAAAGATATCAGGGCCGTTGGAATGAAGTAGTGCTTGCGGATTACTGTTGGTCTTTGTATAGGGATTCTGCGGAACTCCATCACAAGAGGCAAGCTAAAAGACGACTAAGTCAATAGGCCACCACATGATTCTCTTCAGACACGACTATCTGCGAAGTATTTTTCCAGCAATTTAGAATTCCTAGCATGTAATTACCAGTTAAAAAAATCAAATGCACTTTCATTGTTGTTAGTATGTATGTAATTAAAATGTATCCTTTTCTCTCAATCCGTTAATATGTAATACTTCCACCTTGTGTATATCATAGAAACTAGAGCTAATAAAAATTTTTCATTGTCATATTTGTTTTTCTCAACCAAAAATTAGTAGGAATTGCCTCATGAAGTGATCAAAACATTCAAACATTATTTTTTTGTTGCCCAGTGTTATCGGAGTGAATGGGTGCTGAAATTTTACGACAGGCAGTGCACTCTGTTTGTCCATGCGTACAACGGCGAAATTTTTCCAATTTTTTCCTCAAATCGTCTGTTAGCCTATACAATACATAATCTACATCGTATGGTGTATATTGCTCAAACACTTTCAAAGGAATAAGCCTTAGCTCTTCATTGGTACAATATTTCAGTCCCTTTCGCTTCTCCAAATACTTTGACACTGGTGCCTTCACCTCTAAATCCATGAGGGGAAATGATTCGGTCAGCCGGGCTTTATATCCCCGAATGGAACCGAATCATAATTTGATATTCGTCTCCTCTTGTGAAAACAAATCCTATAGATTTTATCTTCCGGTTCGGAAACGACATGAACTCCATCAGATCTTTTGCGTTTAATTTCTTTTCCGTTCTAATCATAATGTTTTGCTCTCTATTTTCACCCCAAATTAAGTTTTTAATGCCATTAAAATTTACCAGATGCAAAGAGGAGTAATTTAAAGTTATTCCCCTCACTTTACATATAGTTTTGAAATCCCCATTTGGCAATTTAATCTTGTACGCGTAATTTGTTGGTCCTCCAGATACAAATTCTGATATGTAAGCTTTAGGCCCATAGTCTGCAAGTTCATCCGTCATATCTCCCAAGTTACATTTCACTTTACACTATTCTCCTTTTCTAACCTCAAAAATGATAGAATCGGTATCTGTGTACAAAATGTCTTCATTTAAGGCCTCCAAATAGGTATATAGCTTGAGTCTTGCATCAGCAGTGACACATGCTCCCAGGAATTCATTGGTGTGTGCCAGTGAAGGAGCTTCGACCTCCTCCGCATATTTCCACGAGAGCCAAACGACCTGGTCACTTGCAAACATAAAATTTTGCACCTCCATCCCGGGGGTGATCAAAAACGTGAATACTTCTCGAGGTTCCCTACTCATTTTTGTTCGCGATCTATTGCCCTCTTCAGCGAGTTTTTACTCCAAACTATTTAGACACAATTTTGCCAAAGACCTTGCATCGGGATTTTTTTTATTGCCGTTTTATCCAAAACGTATTCCTTCAATCTGAAAAAATCTCCTTACATAGAATTTCTTGTCCTCTTCGCTCTTAACCCAGGAAGGATAGCCACTGGCTTCTGACTTTAATTTAAAAAAAAAAAAAAACTATTTATGTATTCTACACACAAACCCCCTTGTTTTCACGTTTAACATATTGCTCTACCCTGTATTCATAAAATTCATAAATTTCTTTAACTTCATAGCCCATCTCAACGCCTTTTCTTACCTCATCCACGATCCAAGTACCAATGAATTCTCGTTCATTATCGTTGTGGTTGCAATTTGTTTCTTCATTTTCCTGTCCCATGCAACTGGCGCAAAGACTAAACATCTGCTTTTGACGGCATCTATAGGGTAGTACGGGGTGCTAAAGCTCTCGATTTTTCGCCAAAACTCTACGCATTATTACCCCTTCTTTTTTAAGTATTGCGGGAATATTACAGCGATCAATGTGAATTGTAGGATGACAATAGGAAATTTAATTATTTGTAAATATATGGATACAATGACATAATATAAAAGTATTTCATTTCAGTTTTGAAGTAAGTTTTCAGCGCCTGCGTTCTACCCCCATAAAGGGAGTCTTTGAGAACAAGAGACTCAGAGTAAGTCCACAGGATCATTACTAAGCGCTGGAAGTTGTCTTAAAATGTACTCAAATTCGCACTCCCATATGACGTGACACGTATACCCTACAGACACAATTTTTTCTAGCCTATTCAAATTCTGTTCTTGCCTATCTGCAAGCGTCTCTGTTTTACTGTCTATGACTGGAACATCTCTATTATCTAAGCATGTGTGACAATGCCACAAATATCCCATGAATTGAAAAACTTTCTCGTCTCCTCGCAAAACCCATCCACTTTGATATTAGGCAACTCTGGTAATCTGGCCTCTCGTCCGTTACCCTGTATGTTTAATGCGAATGTTTCGCTTAATTTCCTCATATCTGATTTACACGAGAGCCTTCTTGGACTGCTTATCTGCCTTTCTATAGCATCCACAATGTATGAGCCCTATAGTCTTTGATTGTAAATATTTTTCTGTAAATACCTTGTTGTATGCTGAGGCCATTATAATTGATTCTTGAAATACATAAATATTTCCTATGCTTAAGAAGGTGTTCCTAAATATGGAACACGCTTCTTTCAGCACGGTAACATCTGCCCGACTTATTTTAAAATTTAAAAACTCCATCTTTTACAGTGTCATACCATTTGAAAAATTCTTTATGTTCACCTGGCATCATCTGGTCGATACCGTAATAAGAGGGATCAGGATAAGCCCCCAAATAACTCATGTTTTCCAAAGCGTTAAAAAAATGGGGAAAGTATCCCTTTGTTAGAGACTATATGCCAAAGACTTTTGGCAAACTTCGCAATTTCATAGGTAAAAAATCTAAACTATCCAAAAAGGTGATATGTTCCATTTTCATGCACAATATTTTAGCACCATTCATGATTAAATCAGGTACCCAACTCTGTTTTATGGCATAATCTAAAATAAACATAAAATCATAAGTCCGGGTGTTATGGGCTATGGCTGTAATTTTTTTCACAAAATGATCTGTCTTTTCTTAAATATTCTACAAATTGTTGAATGCAGTTATATCCCCCAAAAGGAGTTCTTGCACCTTTCGCACTGACTGCATTCCAAGTCTTTGCTATTTTCACATACAAAGAAAAATTCTTCTAGACAAAGCAAATTTTGAACATGTAAAAATGTAGGAGAGTCACCTATGCGAGTCTTTTGTGTGCATTCAATATCATAAAATATAAACAAAATCTTTTCGGAAGAGGGAATTTTAGGACTCAGGGTAGACATAAAGCACATGTGTCCAGGCATCGCGTCTCTTTTACAATTTTTATAATATACCCTGTAACACACATGATTAGGTTTCAGCTGCTGACTGCAAGTTGGACAATGCCGCTTCCATTCGCAAATAGTTTTCTTTCCAAATCTATTCCGTATATGATTATTCATGCAATTTTGGATTCTAAAATAACTAGAATACGTGTAACAAAACAAATAATTTCCGTCAAATTTACATGGTGGAACTGCAAAACATCCCGTGCATTTATATTGACAGTTGTGGGTTTTGATTCCCCCCCTTGTTGCATCCTTCACATACATATCGTTTAGCCATAGCGCCTGTACGATTTACATCATAATGTTTCTCATGAACATCATATAGAAGATTAAGGCATTTAGGTGAATTTAAATTTCCATCATATATAATATTATCACAATACAGTCCATCATAAACTACAATTCTATACTCTGAAAGATAATTTTGAAATTGTTGTAATGCTACAATTCCTTCCCCTTACTAAGATCAATATTTGCAGCTTTTAGAAGATCACGAACTTTAGAATGGCGTTTTCTACCCTGTATGAAAACTTTATAGTCTGGATCTTTAGTAAAACGGGCAATTGCTATTACTAACGCATGGGCTAAACAATTTATATATGTTTTAACTGTCACAATGCTTCTTTTCAAATGTGCCAAAGCAGATGCGTAGCGACTCTTTTGTCTTTATTCTACCGTTTCCCAACGGCATCTCAACATGGTCTACTTTTATAGATAAAGTATCCGTAGCGTAAAAATTGGCGTTAGATTGGCACACCTTTTCCACTACCGCCATTATTACATCTAAATGAATTTGATCCTTTCGACGAAGACTAAGCCCTATAGGTTTATCTTACAAATTTATAGAGTTGCTAATTGACAAGCCTACCATTTCATGCGGTTTAATGTCATGTAATACAGTATTTAAAATCGTTTGCATGCTATTTTTAAAGTAAAGGATGGGATTTTCACTATCGGGAGATGGACTTATTTGAATAACAAAATGCCTCCCCATGAGCATTAAACCTCTTATATTCTCTTCGTGCGTCGCTTACAACTGTAATATTTTCCATGCTAAAAGCTCAAAATATTATATAAACTTTTCAGTTCATCCAAATCTTTACAAAATGTAAAAAGTGATGTTACTTACATTGGTGAAGACTTTCGACGTGTTTGCTGGCACAACAAAAAGGTCAACAGTAAAGGAAGGTAATGCAGTATTCTTTATATAGAGGCGAAAGTTGAAAATTGCATTCCGCTTATGACGTATTGCGCGTTGCCTGATAACTGCAACGTATAAAAGCTGGCAGGATATGCACCATACTTCACTGCTACAAGGTGCAATACTGCTGCAAGCAAGGTGAGTATTCTATAGTTTTTTTTCTTATTTTTATCGTTTTTCTTAAAACGAACCTTATACAAAATTATCTTCTTTGCAGAATGGATTTTCTCAGTAGATTTAATCAAATTCAAACCACCAAAACAATGCAGATTCGAGATTTATCCAAAAATACTCCATACAACGTAGTGGCTGCATCAAGAGTGGTGACACATTATGGACCCTCAATATCCATAAAACTTCAAAAAAATGAAGATCCCATTAGCGTGTTTGTTCCAAGAAAATACACGGATGTTTTTAAAGAAAGCGACATTGAAGATAATAATAAACAAAGACTATGCCTAACGTTTCAGTTTCTAGGATTTAACACTCCTAACAATACCTACAACATTAGTTTCAAAAGAAATATCTAAAATTGACTTTTTTTCTTTTCAGATGACTTTGCGAATTAAGCTAATTAATAATGTTACATTACCTATTAGATGCACTGAAGAATCAGCAGGCTTAGATATATTTTCACCCAAAACGTACGAGTTTCAACCTCAACAAACCATAGTTATCTCAACAGGACTATCAGCAAGACCTTCCAAGCATACTTATTTACGAATAGCAGAAAAATCTAGTTTAGCACTATTAGGATTTACTATAAGAAGAGGATGTTTAGATAGAAATTACACCGGTGAAATATGTGTAATTATGTGCAACAACTCGGATAAAAAAACAAAGTATTTAAAAAAATCAAAAGTTTGCACTATTAATATGTGAAAAACATACACATCCAAAGTTAAATATGTTAAAAAAATATACTAAAAGAGGAAACAAAGGCTTTGGTAGCACAGGACAGTATTAATAATACTTCATTTTTGCACTCCTATAGGCCATGGACGATTTCATCTATCGAAACACAAATCGATTAATCAGAAGATTTGGTATGCTGGCAAAAGAAACTGGTTTTAATGATCTGTTTGAGGAATGTACTCCTGTTCATTTTCCCGAATACTGGTCAACCCTGTTATGGTTATTGTACTCGTTATGTAATCAAAATATTTGTTGTATGTTAGGGAATGCATTTCCATGTTATGTAGCAAAAGTACTCGATGATAAACCCCATCATGTTACCATATATGTTGCTATCAAAAAGGGAACACGAGAAGAAAGAATGTTAAATTTTTGTTTTCTCCAAATAACCATGTACATGTTAATGAAAATAACCATGTAATGGATTACATCTTTAGCTGCGCAACAAAGTAGTTTACCTTTAAACAATACACCAGTACTTTCCTACGTTTTGAAAGTGGAGTGTAAAGAATATGAGTTTAACATTAAGTTAACTAACATACACACGCGCGCGACACGTGTATATGTTCATAAACATGTAACTTTGCGGGACAGTTGGGTGGACTTTATGTATTTTCTTTTCAGAAACTTTGGTATTGCTTTCCAAAAACGCCTAATAGTGGGATTATTGCACAACAATGTATTTTCTTTTAAATACCTTTGTGATCCTGTATTAAAATTAAACGAATGGGATACATTATCAAAATTTAATTTGAATTTTTTAAAAACCAGAGCTTTATTAACTGTTTCTATTCAAATGAATGCAAATGCAAAATATGTCATAAAAGTTAGCCGGTCCTGGTGGTGTAGTAGTTACCATACTTGCCTCCTACACCCAAGTTCGCGGGTTCGAACCCGGCCAGCACCGATGGATTTTTCGGGCGTAAAAATCCTAAGTATGGCTTCCTTCGGAAGGGAAGTAAAGCCGTGGGTCGCGTGTCGTACATTTACGACACGATAAAGAACCTCAAGCCTGAATGAGAGGCCTCTGAGCAAAATTTGTTGGCCGTTTCACGCCCTGAGTTGAATGGGACGCTGATGACCTGAGATGTTAAAGAGCGTCCATAAATCAATCAATCAATCAATCAATCAATCAATCAAAAAAGTCATAAAAGTTCACCATCATTAAAAGGTGCAATGATCCAATGTTTTGTTTGAAAACACAACTTTAATTTTTTTTTACATAAGGACACAAATTATTACAATTATATGTGTATGGCTGTAAATTTATTTGAGGTTGACTTTTTAATAGAACAAGTAATTCCATTTGACTTTCCAGTAAAGCTTACCGCCATGTATTATCCTGTTGACACTAACAAAAAATGTCATGTTTTATGTAACAAAGAAGACCGTTATACGTATGAAAACATGTAAATGTGAAAATGTGAAGATTCATTTATTACTGAAATGTTTAAAGAAAAGGATAAATGATGGTGTTTTTTATGTTCTAAACCATTGTTTGTGTAAAATCATCTGAATTGTGAATAATTATAATTTCTAAATCAATGTAATCTATTTTTCTTTATTTTATTATACACTCAAACTCAACTTACAATTATTAAAACCTCTGTCCATATCCTTATACAATATTCATAAAAAATAATATATATTAATCAACTTACAATTATTAAAACCTCATTCCATATCCTTATATAACAGTGCAATATTCACCAAAATAAATACAGGCTTCATGAGTAATAAATTCAAGTTACAATTACTAAACTAATCTTTCCAAGCCCTGTACAATATCCTTAAAATATATTATTTTGTCAAAAGGGAAGGTGTGGAGGGGGAGGCGGGAGGTGAAGGAGGGCTAGGGTTGGAAAAGAGTTTAGCACCTCTAGTTTGACCCTGAAATAGGGATAGTTTTTCCAACCCCCATAAGTAGGAGTTGGGATCAAGTGGTATCTATACTAGTGAGATGGTCCTAGGATCAACACACAGAAGGAACTGGAGGAGGAAAATATTTGCAAAAATGGGCCTAAATGCAGGATTATATTATAAACAAAGACAAAACAGCGAAAACTGCATATAGGAGAGGAGGAAAAATAGCGAGGACCGACATTCTAAGGATTCAAAATGAACCATTGAAAATAGTTAACAAGTACATAGGTACTACATTACAGACAACCGCATCATCATTCAGCACCCACATACAGGAGAGAACTTTAGAACTATCAGAGCAATGTGCACTATCACAATCATTATATCACTGAAACTAGAAACAGCGATGAGACTGTTCGAAACGACAATCGCACCAATCGCTGCTTAGCGAACTCAACTGACGTGGGGCAAACAAAAAACCAGTGACATGGACAAAATTGAAAATGTTAAAGTAAGATATACAAAGAGGACAGTAAGGGCAAGCAAGTATGCACCAAACAGACTGGCGTACGCACTCGCAAGCGAAATCTTCCTGAAACATATAAGGATCAAGACACTGCTACCAAACACAGAAGCGTACAAAGAAGCAGTAACAGAAAGAAACAGAAGGAGAAAGAGATAGACACCGAATTCTTCGGAACAGGTGCCATGATAAACAGAAAATGGACAAACAGCAACCAAATGCAGGGGCACGCAGTCATAGGACTCGCAATTCATGGTTTCCACCATATAATGTGTCTAAATAAAAAAATTCAATCAAGCTGAAGAACCGTTTGTTTGTAAAATATGTGGGGAAAAAAAGTGTGAACTATACCCTTCAACAAGTGAAAAAAAGAATATGGTCTTTAAATGAGGTTGTCAAAGCGAACAAATAGACACTAATAGACACAATAGACAATATGCTCATTCGAGTGCAACTTTGGTTTATTGTTATTAAAACTGAGTTTTTCAGGTCTATTTCAACTTCAATTTATCATTACGTTCTGACTGCGTACGTTCACCTCCTTTTCGTAAATAAAAAAATTTGGGCGATTGTGTACTACGGGTAAATCATTGTAATGGTGGCAAGTTTTCTTTAATTAAAAAAAAAGACAAATAAATAAAGAAATATCTTTGCGCCATAAGCATTTTAATCCCCTACTTTTGCATTTATAGCACGATGATATAATAAAAGCAAGCAGTTGCTCAAATCTCACTAATTCCAAGCATTTTCTCAACCTCCTCGCGAGCAACTTGTTTATCTTCATTGCTTTGTGAGAAATTGCTCACGATTTGGAAAAATAAAAACAAGCACTTGCTCGTTATTAGTAAGCAATTGCTTGCTATTTTTCGAGGTACCTCCATAGGTAATTCAGTTTTCTCAACTGCAGTTGAGTATTATGGTGGAGTTCATGATGGTAGTTCCTAAGCTATAAATAACTATTAATATAAGGCGCTGGGACTCGGTAGTGAGTAGTTATAAATAGTTATACCATTTTAAAAGAGAAAACGTAGACTGGATTGCGCAACACTTTCTTACAGAGGCAAATATAAACACGAGTGAAGCTCTTAACAATGCTGAAAAGATGCGGATTTTTTTTTAAGGTACATAGAAGATCCGGGGTTTCAAGCTGGTGTTGCGGGGATCTTGGCGTTACACAGGCTACGGTCTGAAACACATTCTGAGAAGCTGTTAACACAACCAAGGATAACGCTCTTTAGGAAGTCAATGCGGAGTGGTCAGAACGAAGTAATTTACCAGGTGCAATTGGTACAGTAGATTGTACTCATATTCCATATTTACATCAACAGACTACTTGCACCCAAGTGAAAGATTTACAAATGTTGCTGATAGATGGTTCGGGTCTGTGCACGATTCTTGGATATGGAAAAATTCAGATTCTTACACAGCGATACGATAATACTGCCAATGCATTGCTGCTAGATGATTTAGGTTATGGTACTGCACCATGGTTGATGACTCCTTATCAAAATCCTACTACTCCAGAACAAAGAGCCTACATTAGGTGCATTACAAAGGAGTGCGTAATCATTGAACGATGTTTCGGTCAAGTTAAACACAGGTTCCTGATTTTACAAAATAAGATATTACCCACCCTGCATAACTCTGCATAACGTGGTCGAACATCTAAAAGAGCAGGACTTTGACATATGTAAACTACAGGATGGTGGTGATATTGCAAGAATAGTTCATTTGACGTAACTCTTCACATCGCTTATAATTCAAATTTCACAAAGGTAAATTCACTTTTATAAATCTCATCACTGTAGTTGTCTGTGCGAACATGTAAGTAGTTATAGAAAAGAGCGAATAAGTGGAGACAGAAAAGGGGTATATAAAAAAGAGAAACAATTGATAAAACAATATGAGCTAGTAAAAACTAATTACATTATTAAGTATCTAAAAATATGAGTTTACAAAGATCCTATATAACTAATTAACTAATATCTAACACAATTTATTAATTGCGTTAAATATTCATAAAACGGGAAGAAAATATTCACTTTCTCGTTTTCTCGCTTCTTTCTCCAGCTAAAATGCTTCTTTTGCCAGTTTTAACACTTCAATTTTCAATTTGTATTTTCATTCTTTGGCTTCTTTCTTCTTTTTGCTTAAGCAATGTAAGGCTAAACAGAATGCGAGGGCATGTGATCCTCTCCCATTACCGGAAGAATGATACATAAACAAAGCTATATACAAATGATGCACGCGTATGTAGAACAGAATGCTCGTACAAACCAAACCCGGATTATAACTAAAAAAATTTCCTACAAAATGACCCTAAATTTAACTTACAACGAATCGAACTTATTACGTCCTGTAGAGTTTTAATTCATGACAATACCATATAAAAGTTGGAATTACTTATTTTTATATAGATTTTAATCCCTTAATTGCAGAGGATATCAATAAAATAATGCAAAAACACAAGTACAAACAATCCACTTTCAATGTATCATTTGGCAAAGACAAGGTTCTTAATACTATCATATTAAGGAAACCAAGGCTTGAATTTAAAAAGGGGGACTTTTGAAAGTCGAGCGAATCTGGATTTCTATATAATAATTTGCCAAACCTTATAATTTCATTTCTGTTATTTAAAATGTGTATCTCCATTTAGTTATTAAGATGCAATTGTTTATTTTCATTTATATCAACCATTATCTTTGTATTTCTCCCATTCTCCCATTCAGGACCGAGAGTAGCTAGGCTCTCTCTGCTGTCATTTGGGACGGAGCTCCTGTGGTGTCTCCTCAAAGGTATTCAAGCACCGATCTAGTGAAATTTGTACTTACATCTTTACATTGGCTACACTGTACACGAATATGTGTACAACATGCAGCAAATGTTTTCTGCTATAGTTAAACTTATAATATATGAATAAATTGTAGTTACTGAGCTGTAATTCTTATGTGTAGCTGTTAAATTTGCACTCCCTAAATTCAGAACTATTTTCAACCTCTATAGTCTCCTGGGTAAGTTAATATTTGAATTTATGTGTGATATTCAGTAGGTTTATACATTCTGTGAAAAAAATGCAGTGGCCACTGGAGTTGAGCACAAATAAAATTAAATTTACTTGGGGAAAGCTGCAAGATATTGCCATTGTAAAACAAAATTTCATGAAATATATTTAAATGAAACAGACAAAACAAACAAGCATAATAAAATTCCCTCCATAGCATTGATAATGTTAAATTTCACATTGTTAATGCATTAAACATTTATTGAGGGTATTGTAGTTCAGATTGATTTTCTGTATTTCCTGGTAAAATTCAGTGCAGTGATAACAGCTGTAAAATGTTTTGGCAGTCTACGAAACAAAAATAAGATAAAAACAGATTATATTACGGAGTAACAAGTAAAACGAGAAAATGTACAATGGTGCCGAATATTGAATTAGAATAAAAAAAAAACATTACTTGCAGCATCTTTATATTTAGAATATGAAATTACAATATCATTATAGATGCCCATGCTTAACTTAAGAATGAACAGTACTTCCCAAATTGAATAAAGTACATTGAAATGCTGCTCACTTACTACTACCAACAGAAACAGCATTAAAGTCACTCTATAGGAATTCAGAAATGCTAAATTAATAAATATATTAATGTAAAGTGCTCAATGGATATATATAATATCATCATTTGCAGTTATCCTACACAGAAGTACTTCAGAAATGTTCTTCTAGCCCTGTATGATTACGGTAATATGTCAGCAGTCGTAAGCTAATTATTTTCTCTTGTGTGTGTTGAGTCTTAAATATGCTTCAGGCAGTGCTTTGCAGGAAAACAGGTAACAGAGTTAGGATAATCAACTAGAATGAGTAGTCAGAATTCTAAAACATAAAAGATCCATATTCTTGACATGGGCTTCTACTCTATTACCCATATCCTATAAGAAATGCATTTTCTATACTGTCTCCTTTCTTCATTTTCTGTGGCCCATTGTTGCAAATATTTTCCTTTTGCAGTTCCTTTTGTGTGTTGATCCTAGGACCATGTCGTCTGAATGCATTATGAGTGTGGCTCCTTTCAGTTTCTCCTACGTTGCAGATAAAAATCAATTTTGTAATATATATTCTTCAGATTGATCATCTTCTCTTATATATATTTCCAGATAAATGCTTTTTGTTGGCATAACAGAAGTTCTCCTTTTCTTTTGCTGAAACTTCATGCTCTAACTCAATAGCAACTTTCACTGGTGTGTCAGTTATCAATCTGCTCATTGCAGTTTGCAAATTTCTTTGGCCATCTTTTAGGAAAAATCTGACTTCTTTTAGTGAAATACCAATATCAATTGATTTAGTGACAAGCTGAAAAAGTAGGTGCAATAACTAACCAATGATCAGTCTGAACTGAGAAAGAACTTACAGAAGAACTGAAATTTGCTGTTAGATCTACTGTTGTTGGAGTTGCCGGAGAACAATCAGTCTCATAGGAATAAATGTCATCTACAGCAGTAAAAATATTTGAATTGAAAGACCATCTTCCAGTGCACTTGATGCCATTCAGTATTTTGTGGGGATGAAAACAAGAGAAAATACCACTCCACTCCAACTAATTAGGTATATGATAAATTGTAACAGGTCCTACAAGATGAATGGCCATTAAATCATTAACAGCAACTTTGTAAGCTGACTTGAAGGGATCAAGTACAGTCCAATCAAAGGTCTGTAATCATTTGCTTGTATGGACTGTTAAAGTTACCAGAGTTGCTCTTTCATTTCTATAAAAAGTTTGGCATTATGATTATGCAGGTTATTTAATTGAATATTTTGTATATTTAACAAAATAATCCCAATAAAATGTGAATGCACTCCTGTTATTCAGCCATTTGAACTGGCAGATATGCATAATCCTATAGGGGCATCCTGTTTAATTTGATTATTTCAATCTTAAAATCAGAGAAAATGCCATGAAATACTCAATAACTTACAATATACATATATGCATTATATTTAAGAGAAGAAAATATAATTTAATGATAAAATAATAATATTTCCACATATTCATTTACATTTCCAGTACTCTTACATGTTTTATCACTAGGTGCTAAAATTAGTAATTAGTAATAGGTGATATTCACAATTCTTCACTTCTCACTGCTTCTTGGATATCAAACATAGATGAAGTGCTAAAAACAAGTTCATCATTGTAAATGATACCATTTTATTTGGCAGCATTTTCAAATAATGGATGTGGTCAAAACCCCCTATCGTCCTACTGGGCATTTTCTGAATAGAATCTTTTCATAGATCGAAGGTCATCATACTTTACCTTGAATAGTAGAAATAAGCTAGAATATACATGACTGGGCCATCAGAACATTTTTCAACAATCATATAGAATTCCCAAGAAACTTTGTAGGTCATTAAACTGAAGAGTGCCTGTTTACTACCAAATCTCTTATATCTCTTATTTTCATAGGACAATTTTTCTGTATTCCTTATTAAGAAATGAAATCTTTGATTTAAAAGTAGTCTAAGGATACTCACTTACATTGAAAGGAGAGGGTCTCTAATAGCACCTTCTAATATATTCATTCCATTCTTTAGGTGTCTCAATATGGAGTTTTTCATTTATTAAGCCCATACCTTATAACTATGTACTCTAATAGGAAGAGTTAATTTTACTGAGTCAAATATTTTGTATTTATGTTGCAATACATGAATAAAGCGAATAAAAATATAATTTTTATTCTGGCCTGAACGAGAAACACAAACAAATTTGCAAGTGTTAGACTAAAGAATCAAGATATGTGAAAGATGATATTCTGGGTTAATGTTTATGCACATTTCATGTAATTTCTATATATTCAAATCCTCCAAAAGATAACTTTTGGAGGGTTAATGTTTGTACACATTTGATGTAATTTCGTTATATTCAAATCCTGAGAAAGATAACGTTTGGAGGATTTATGCAGGCTATAGTGAGAAGGCTGCCTTGAAGGGAACTAATATGATCTATTATCTACTTATGTTAAAAAGATTAAAATAGAATAGTTTTTCATTATTTAAATGAAGTAGATAAGTTCTTTCCTATTCTAGCAGCAACACAATAATTTTGATATAGTATCAGGATAGGTAACCTTAACATTAATGCACCTTATTTTGTGCCACTCATGGTTAATAGGAACCAAGTCATAGTATTAAATGAATCTCTTGGCCCTTAGTATGCACTTATTTGACTAAGACTAATGTACTACTTAGTATGGATCACACAGTAAAGCCTGCCTGATCTGAAATCTTTCCTTTAATGTTCCAGTCTAATGATTCTACTGATGGAAGCTATTAGTCTTTAGTTCCCTTGAGCTTTATTTACATTTTTGTAGGTAATAGATAAGCAAGATATATACCAATCTTATGGAATTTCGTCTCCTTTAAGAAACTAATTACCATAAGGGAGGTCTATATTCCCACAATCAGCAGGTTCATGCACCTTGCAAATTTTGGCCATGTTAATTCTTCTAAAATTGCAACACATTTCATACAAAATGTTTGCTTAATTGCTCCTAGTAGTATTCCCAATCATTGTTAAGGTCCATTGGTATAACCCAGCTTGTCAGCAAAGTCATAAATAGTTCCACCTCGAATATCACGAATGAGGTGTTGAATTTTGGCAAAACATTATGCTGCTAATGGGCGTGCCTAAGTATCTATCCTCAGTGGATGTTTAACTGGCCTTGAACTAAGTATAAATTCAAACACTTATATATGGCACTTATTATAAGCTTCTGCTTTCTTCCACGAATGCTCATCTAATCACAGCCAAATGCTCCATCCTCTTTCTCTGATATTTGCACAAAATTTATGTACACTAGCTGTTTGTTTCTCGGATGCAGACCAAGAGAATGACTCCAAAAGGATACAGAAAATCAGCACGTCCACACATTTATGAAATTTCTCGTACTCTTGACTCACAAAATATGCTAGTACCATCAGAAAATTTGGATTACACATTGTATTATTTGTTTGAAACTGTTCAGTTTCTAAATTTAAAATGTAAGTAATTACACTTATATTTATCATAAGTATAGCTTTTGATATTTTATTTGTTTTAGTATTATACATCTACTACAAATCTCTGTGATATGTTAATATTGCAAACATATCTGTTTAATTAAATCAGTTAAATGATGACATATAGGAAGAAATCTTTGGCAAAATTTTGGTGTAGCAAAGTCAGTCCACGTAGGCTCATTATATAACATTTGGAAAGAGTAGTGGCAACACTTTCATCACTGTCATTGATAGAAAAGGCATACCTATTGTTCCTATTTTAGAGCTTACAGGCAGGCAGGCACAGTAGCGATAAAAAGCGTGTCCCTATAGATACTTTTTTGTGTTTGATCAACTGACATGAATAAACATTGAGGTAACGTGAAAGAAATGCTCAAGTGTTATATGAGGTTCTACGGAAAGCATAAGGTAATGATGTTTCGCTATATATGCATCTGTTAAGCAATTCCAAGGTCGCAGCGATTTGAACTTCGCCAGCTTTGAGCTCAGATAATCTAGGTTAAATTGAATGTGAAATGATAAAAAAAAAAAAAAATACATTGTGCCTTTCCAAAATAGTGATTGTTGTTAATGTTTAAATATCATAGTATGCAATTTTGTATTTATTGTATATGTAAACATGATATGTTGTATTTCATGCATATGATCAGTTGGATGAATAAATTGAACTTGTTCTATATAAGACAGGTCGGTCTGCGTTTTGGTAAGGCATGTTAGTGTGGAGAATGCTCTGGAACTGTAGCACACTACACGGAGTTGATTGAATCTCTGCTGATGGTAAATAGAAGATGGACAGTGAGAAAGTTTGTTTGCAGAGATAGGAATCCGACATTGTTGCACTATTTGCTTGCATCCTATTGGGTGTCTTATCACCGAAAGTATGTTTAGAAATATCACCGTTACGTCATTGCAGTCAATCATTTGACACTTTACATCACGAAAGACTAAGTATTCATTAGTAGAATAATCGCACTGGATGAAATATGATCTAAACTTAGAGCCAGAATTATTCGTAAATATCACTCCAATGAATGGCGGCATCCACAATTCCCCGACCAAAGAAAACTATGCTTACAGAAAGGATACGGGAAAGTGAGGTCGATAATTGTCCAAGATGTGATCATTTCAGTTCCTCAGGACTAGATTGTTAATGCTTTGTACTGCCTGAAGTATCTGAAACCCTCTTCGTCCTGCTTTGAGCAGAAAATAGCAACAATTTAAAAACTATTCTTCCACTGTCTTACATAGCAATGCACGATGTCACACTGCTACTATCGTGAAGATTTTGCTTCTGTGGTTCGTGTGAGAGATAAATATTTTCCATATTAACCAGACCCCTGTAACTTCGGTCCCTTTTCTAAACTAAATGAACTACTCAAATGAAAGCCTTCTATTGCAAGCAGTCAGGATGGTGTTAGTCAGTTGGCAACAAAAACAAAGCTATTATGATAATAAGTGTCTTCCAAAGGTTGATAAATGTGGAGGGAATTATATTCGAGCAATTTAACTATATTCTGTCTCTAAAGCAAATGATATCTCAGATAGAAAGATATTTCTATATTTTATTTTCAAATTTAGTGATAGTGGTTATGTTTTATTTTAAATATGGCATTAAACATAAAATTCCTTGAGCTTAGCCTCCAGATCTAAGCCTGTAGGAGTTTCCAATTCCTGGCGTACCAACTTCTGATAGGCTCTCACTTCAGGAAAGTCATAGTACTGCAGAAAGTCTCTGACATAGGGATGCGACAGTTTCTCGACATCTAGCGCAGGGTACGAGCTTCTGATCTTCAGCCTGCACAGAGACTGTAGAGATAGCGGAGTTTCTGCAATCAGAACTAAACGATTAGAACTCTGAACGCCCTCCACTGGCGGGAGGGAACCCAGAAACGAAAGTAACTTACCCATCAGAGTGCGAAGAAGCGGAGCATTCAAGTTGCCCGGTATGTCCACAGCGAGTTGGCCAGATTTATCCCTGTACCAAAGGCTGCCTCCGAATTCCCACCACAGCCTCACAAAAACTGGATTCCACTTTCTAGAGCAAATTACGTGAAGAATGTGGCCGACCCTGTCAAGACGAACTCCGGCACATAGCAATGCAATGTAGCAGCTTAAATGTCCATATGTAGATGCAATATGTAGCGGATGCGTCCAGCGTACAACTCCCTCAGGCGAGATGCTTTCTACAGCCGCACCATGGTCCAGCAACAACTGCGTAACATACGCATCACTATATAATTTTAATACACAAGTTCGTATAATCAGAAAATGACTCGTAATGGAGGGTACTGACCTGCAATCCGGGACTGAAGCCTTCCTGACACGCGATTTGTAAGGGTGTGGAAAGATTTCCTGCATGTCCCTCCGGCGAAGCTCCGGCCTTTAGAAGGATTTTGCAGCTTGCTAGGTCTTTGTTCTTCACGGCACAGAATAGTGGAGTCTGATTCTTTCTATCTGGGAGATCCACGCTGGCACCTTGGGAGAGTAATAGTTGCGCGCATTCTGTTTGACCATCTGCAGTGCACAATGCATGCATTCTTCAAAATAGACGAACATAATCACGGGACAACGGTAGTTACAGATCCTTTCCAACATGTTTATACAAATAAAAACTCTTAGTAAAATATAAGTGTTATTGAAAGGTTCTTATTCTATAAGGAAAACGTTTTACAGTAGTCGTCCAGAATATAATCTTTTAAAGAAAAATAATGTTATTTTTTCCCCCGTTGAAACGTTTTGCACTCCATTACTCCTATTTAGACTTCGTAGTGACCGAGTGGTTGGACTACTCGCCTCCCATCGAGGCAACTTGGGCTCTATTTCAGTGGACGTAACTGGGATTTGTGGCGATGAAGCGGCGTCTGGGCAGGTTTTCTCAGAGTACTCCGGTTTCCCCTGCCACTCATTCCGCCATTGCTTAATCTTTGAGGCAAGCAATGGGAAATACTGCAGTGTCTATCCAGAAAAGCCATAAAACAGGACGATCATCCTTGGTATGCAATGAAATATAAAATTATGTTACTTTTAATAGGATGTCTGCAATTCCATTCCCACCAGGATCATTCATTCTCCTTGAGTGAGGTTCTATCGAGGTTTTTCCCAGTCATTAATTATAAATGTCTGGGTGGCACCATAAATTAGTCTGAAACGGTTTCTTCAAAAACACACTTTAAACTTTATCATTTTTCTGGTGAGCACCAGAGCATCGGTGGTGCTTCTGACGTTACTAGAAGTCTACCAGGCCGAACATTCAAACGTTTGGTTAATTATACATGCTTGGGTGAAGCAATGGTGTCACTGCTTCCAAATTTAAGTATGGGTTTAGATCCAATGCCATTTGAAACTGGAGAAGCCGCAGAATTACAGATTTATTGAACATTATGGAGATGGTAAGATATAAATAACTTTACGTATCTTTGTTTAAAAAATTGTAGGTTTCCCAAACTTTGTTCAGCGTGTTATCTCATGAATAGATAGTTTCTTTTGTAGGAGTTGATCCCGTCCTCAGTATTTTATTTTGGGTTTGGTTTGTTGATTACGCTACTATGTTTAATATTCCTCAGGCCATGCTGATGTATTTCGTTCTATTGATTGCCTCAAGACAATGCTCTGATATTTTACTGGCTGTCGTTCAAAGAGATGCAAATTTATCTATTTGTTAAGCTCGAGTATTAGAGTGTTTTCTACCTTCACGTAAGAATGGGATTATTAACATTTATTATAGGCCACAATTGAAACGCGAGACATTCAACGAGTACTTGCAAGCAAAATATTTACTCTCGTGTTTCAAATTTCTAACGAGTCAAAAGTCTGTCATTTGGTTATATACTACCTGTAACTCTTTTGAGTATATCTTTCGGTTAGTAACCTAAAATATGTGCCAAATTGGAAGAATTGGGGCTTATTATTAGTGGATATAGATGGATGAATGATAGAAGGCTAAAGTTTGCTCCCAGAATGCAGCCGTTCGACTGCAGTTACCTTCATTTTCGCACACTGGTGAAAACTTTGTCTGGTCAGAATTCTAGCCAGCAGAAACCAAGATACCCGGTGTTGATATTGTAATATTTCAATCCATCACATTTCTCTTTGTAGTGAACTGATGCGATCTGATCGCCAAAGTTGTTTAGTCGAGCGTCCTTCATGATCTCATAATAGTTGACGTAAAGAAATAGTGTGTGACTTACTAGTGACCAAAGATGTAGTGTGTTCCATGTTTCAGTTGCTGCTTTTCCACCTAGTCCTAGACCGCTGTATCTATGGTGTTATTTAAGTTGTCCAACAAGGTATTGTTATACTGATAGTTTTTTTTTTTTATTTGAAGCTTTCCTGACTACAATATTTGTAGCACTTTTCAAGGGCAACTTACTATATAAATGGTGATGATTTTGCTGCCAAGCTTTCGCAAGTGGCCATTGGTCTTCTCATCAGGGTGATGTGCTAAGATGGACAAATAGATTTATATACACTCAAAGCACCGAGATGGAAGGTAAACTTAATTATCCAATAAGGTCAAACACCCAATGTAGGGCGGATAGAAACAGCCAATATGAAAATATGAATTGTATTTGATTGCGGTGTGAGACCACGGAACCAGATCGAACTAAAATCGATACCTGAAACTGTCAGACTTAAAGAGACCCTCTCTTGTAATATCAAGTGTCACTATTTTTTGATTGGTCCATGTTCTATTTCGCAGATATTTACCTCTATGCAATTGGCTGACACAGGTGGTATCATTTGTCAAGAGAATAATTTAATTTCAGAAAGAGAAGAAAAGAAAGGTAATGGTTAGTTTTGCAAGCAGGGACGATTGTTGTTAAGGAGCAATGAAGCATTGAACCTCTAAGTATTTCAACACCTTTTAGAAGGTTACACCTAACATTAATTAATTCGTTTATTTATTTAGTTTTATTTTAGAACGCTCCTTACATCCCTGTTTATGGCTCGAGATGGCCAATGAATTTTGGAGGTCTTTTCTTTCAGACTTGAGGTCCTTTTGCGTGCCATAAATCTACGACATGGGACCCACGGCTTTACTTTCCTTCCGAAGGGAACTGTACTTAAGATGTTTCCGCCCTAAAAAAAAAAAAAAAAAAAAAAGCATCAACCCTGGCCGGGGTTGAATTCGTGATCTTGGGTCTCCGAGGTAATTATGGTTACCACTAGACCAACAGAACTGACCCATAAGCTAAATGTCCGCTTATTATTGTATTAACATAATCTTGAAAATAAGTTATACTCTTCATAACATTCCAAAGTTTAGGAAAAGTTAAGTATAATTTCTTGTTCTAGAAAAGCAGTGTACACCATAAGACTGGAAGTTGCACTCCAGTTTCATCGCTTTACTTTTTCGTCCGTAAGCGAGGGAATAGTTCAAGAGGCAGTGCTTCCATTTTACTCCTAGGAGTTGCAAGGAACCTGCCTCCTGGTAGAGCATGTGCATAGTAGAGAGAGTGAGAAAGAGAATGAATGCTTATCCTCGTAACCCGATGGCTTTGTACCTGAAGATGAAAATGCCTACTCTGAAATAGTGGAAAACATGTTCCAAACCGTTTATTAATTAGTTTTCATTGTCATCCATAGAATGAGGCTAAACAGGCAGCACGAACTTGGTAGACAGTTCATGGAAACTATTTTTCTCAGCTGGCTTTAGAAAGTAAAATGGAAATCAAAGCTCGGGGAGGACTATTACAAAATTCAAGAAAATAGTACGATAAAACTGTTGTGAGAAAGATAAACGAGAAGACTTATAATAAAACTCAACGGGGATTGATAATTTGGGGCATTTGTCTCTCAAAAACTCAAAATGGACGAAAATTCCTAATGTATTTGACACTTACATCTATAATTCAATCTTTTGGGCAGACAGTAACTCTAGTGTCACGAAATTAACCGCGAAATGTTTATGTCGGCTAGCCAAGGTGGGGGTTCATGAACTGCCACCTCGCTCATATTAGCTGCTGTATTTTCATTTTAATAAATATTTCTAAGTCAAACATTGTTATGATAACGAGATGTTTTATATTCATAGCTACAAAGTGTTTCCTTTTGCTTTAGCAAACAATTAAATACTTTTCTCAACCTATGTTTAGAAAATATACATGTTGAAATAAATAGTGATAAAATAAATTATTTATATTGATTATAAAAGTATTTCTATCCTTTATACTTATAGCCATCGTTAAATGTGATGAAATGCACCTTGTTTTCCACAGTACCCTGAAAATAGCATGTAATAGAACAGCAATTCGTACTCTTTAAGCGTAAACATAACGTGTGCTAAACTTACTAAATAACTAAATACCAATACTTGTGATATATTGTTTAATGTCATATTTATATTTAAAATTTGTGGTGGTGCGAATTAACAAGCGAGGTGATATAGAGGGCTTGTTATGCAATATGGCAACAAACTTACTCGAGACTGCTAGACGCAGCGGAGTGGCTAAGAATGGCCTCACACGGATATTGACGGCTGAAGCGTGTCGTTGGTTCTGCAAGAGCAGCTGCAGCGTTGCTACATCTCCCCTCCATGCTGCCTGATGCAGTGCAGCAATACTGCCCTCTTCATCGTCATCATTACAGTCAACAATGAATGTTTCTAAATCTCGCGCCACAGCCACCATCCTGTAAAACCCCAACTTACCTGTGAGCACCCAATTCCAAAATAGCTGCGTTCTTATTAGGAGTTAGGCTGGTCAGAAGAAATGATATTACAGTTTTAATTAGACAAGTTATTCAATTGCCCACCCCTTTTAAGTGCAATGAAAATAATTTCATTTACGATGTCACCCATTGAAGTAAAGTTTTATAGTACCACATGCTTCACTTGCTCAGAATCCCGAATTTTCTCTTGTAACGTTATGTGAATGTAATTCATTGAAATTTTACATACTAACCTCTAGCCATGCATCATGCATGCCTTATTCACTCCCTTGGCAGTACAATGATGCACCTGAAATGTATCTGTTAAAAGTTTGTCTGCAGTTATCTTGCAATACAGTACATCCAGTGTGTGTGTGTGCTTTCCCATCACTATCATAGGAAATAAACATGGTGATATATTAGATAAAATTATTAATTGAAAATGGATTTTTTCAGAAGGAAAAAGGCCTAAATTTAGGGTACTTTCCCGGCATTTACCACTGATGAATAAAGAAAACGCGAAAAAAACTCAATCAGGGAGGACGGTCCTGGTGGAAATCGAGCCGCTAACGTCCAGTTACCTAATAACCTCGGCTACTTATGTTGGTTACAACACTTACAGTACATTTTGAACAAGTAAACATGAACACCTCATGCTCCTTTGCCGCATATACTGCAAAACTGTCCGGATAAAGGAGTTGTCCAGTTGTGGGATGCCCGTCTGAAACTGCCAGAAGCAACAGTGAGCTGCTGAAAGAACTTCCTAGAGAATTTCTTTAGTAAATTGCGGATTTTCCAGTTGCGAATAATTAAAAACCTTCCGATTAACAGAAGACCCTCAATTACTGTATTCGTTCTATCAGTTTGTCAATGTAATCCACGAGTACCGCACCTTCACGTAGTTTACCGACGAAGTTACATATAAGTGAGTATACCAATTCCCATAATATCCGTATTTTGGGCAAGGAAATTTCTCAAGTAGGGATATGACAATTTTCCATCACTGCAGAGCGCCAGGCCGAGTGACTGCCGGGATAAGGAATCTCCTTCGTGTGAAAACAAGGAAGCAAGCCACCATCTTGGGAAATGAAAAAGTTCCTAAAAATATCAATGGACAGACGAGATTAAATAGCCGTGGTGAAAGCTACCTGTCTAGAAACGGCAACTGAAATTTTGGCGTCCGTAATATGGGAATTTACCGCGAATCGTCAAGAAAATAGCCGGAAAGATAAACTGATGACGACTCAGGTAAAAATACACGGACAATTTGGTATTTTAGAGCAAACAAAATAGCCCCCTGAAATGTTGGCGGAATAATTCATAAAGAAACGCTAATAGAACAAGAGTTAAATGAACAAGGAATATACATTTGTGTACTCAAGGATAGATACATATATTAAAAGAAAATAATGCATTAATAAATTACATAACTATTTATAGTGCTTCTTAAAACACAAGAATTTCTTTGGGGTTATTGCTTAAAAATGAATGGAAAATTATAATATATACCTACACTTTTATTAATGATACAGTTATAAACATAAAGAATTAAACTGCCCAGAGGATACCTGTCACTCATGGATATATATGTCCCAGAAGAAGGGAAGGAAGAAGCGAGTCTGGAATTTTATGAACCACTGCAAAAGCATATATAAAACTGGTTTTACTTATATAGTAATAGGTGGAGATTTAAACGCCAGAGTACGTAAGCATCCGGTTGGAAAAATGGAGACAAATAAAGAGCAAGTGTTCAATGAAAATAGTAAAACATTAAAGAAATTAGCAATATATAATGAATTACGAATAACAAATATCTTTTTCAGACATAAAGAAATACACAAGTATAAATGGACAGCACGAGAGAGCCAATCGTTAAAGATTACACAGTAACAAATAAGAAATTAACTCCTATGGTACAGATACAAGGGTCTACTTAGATCACTATTTGCTACTGACAAAAATAAACCTCAAGCAAACTGGAGACATCGGAAAATAAACAATTACAACGTAAGTCATCATTTGAGATTCAAGACTTATCTGCTACAGCAAGACAGAATAAGGAGAAACTATCTGGACCAAGGAGCATTAAGTGCAAATGTAGATACAGAAAGACAAGCTATAATTTTGAGTGTAGTAAATGAAGTACTTGAAAGATGATGATGATGAAGAAGAAGAAGAAGAAGAAGGATTAAAAGTAATAGAAGACAATGTAAATGGACCGATGAAATTAAAAAATAATTGAAGAAAGAAAGCGGCGAACAAAAAACTATTTACAATCTCAATTAGAAAAGAGTGGAATAGGTTATAATTACAAAAGTGCGAAAGAAAACAGGCAGTAAGAAGGAAAAATAGAGAAAACTGGGACAGATATGTAGTTGATTTAGAACATGATTTACATGGATCTCAAAAAGCGGCATATAAGGTATTAAAACACCTAAATAGAGGTGAATAAGTATGAGTACACTAAATATAAGTAACATTATGCCAGAAACAATGATAAAACATTACGAAAATTTATGAACGAATCAGGCGGAAACCACAAACGTCGCAGGAAAAGAAAATAATATATATAGATATGTGTGTGTGTGTGTGTGTGTGTGTCCTATAGAGTTTCAAATATTAGAAGCAATTTTAAAAACATTTAAGAATAAAAAATCTTACGGAATGGATTATATAAACACAGAATTAATAGCATTTGCACCAATAGAAATAAAATTCCATTTCCTCCAAATTTTGAATATATTTTGGAGCACTTATAAAATACCTAAAGAATATTACAAAGGAATAGTACTGACAATATTCATAACAGGAAATCGAGTTGGTTGTAATAATTCTCGAAGAATTTGATTACTCAATTAGGATTATACGTTCTAAAATAACTCAAAGAACAAATAAAATAAACGAGGCTATACTAGGGGAGGAACAACGTGGGTTCAGAGAAGAACGTTCTTACTTGGATTATATGTTTGTAACGCAGAAAATGATACAGGAAAGAAGAGAATATAATCTGCTCACTTTCATCATATTTATTATGAAAATACATTTAATAAAGTTTCAAGAAATTAACTATAGGGCATAATGAGAGAAAGAGAATATCCAATACACATCACTAAAATAATCCAAAACGTATATGCAAATTATATCATACGTATTGAAAATGGTAGAGGGCTTAGTGGCACAGTTAGTATTAACCAAGGAGTAAGGCAAGGCTATCCGCTTATACATGTATATGTCTATAAAAGTGCATAGATTTATAAAGACAAAGCCATAAAAGAAGGGCAACAACATTTAGCTAAATATTTTAAAATAAATAGTGCCTTCACTTAAACTCAATACTTTTCGCGGATGGTCAAGTTATATTTGCTACAACTGAGGATGATCTTCAGAAAGTTACTATAGTTACACATATAAAAGAGGGAAACAACACAACTTAAATATTGTGCATATAAAAACCAAACAATGACATTAAAGAGAAAAGGGCATTAAAATGTAATATTGTGCTTAATAGTAAAATCATTGAACAATTCACCAGTTTCAATTATTTAGGCTACAGCATTTCGTAAGGACATAGGAAAGATATAGACACAAACATTCTGTGGAACAATCTGAAGAACATTGAAAAATGAAATAAGAAGAGATGTCCAATTAAAACTATACAAAACAATGGTGGTACCAGTTTTCTGTTATGGAAGGGAAAACTATACAATAAGCAGGCAGGACCGAAGAATAGAAAGTTCAGAAATGAAATTCCTTCGATCATTAGCTGGATATAGATTAAGGGATCAAATGAGAAATGAATATACAAGAAGTATTACAGATCTACAAACTGAAATAAATAAATAGAGAAATCAACTTTTTAATGGTGTTTAACGGCCGTTTTAACCACTGAGGCACCACAGCTGTGGACACTGATGAAACTTGAGAAGAAATATTGGGAAAGGATTTTTTAGGGAAGGAAAATATTCCAGGCCTAAGTTTAGAGTACCTCCCCGGCATTTGCCATTTATGAGGACTGATGAAAACCAGGAAAATATTTCAGTCAGCAAGGACGGTCTTGGTGGGACTCGAAACCCAGACCTCCCGCTCACGAGTTCGTTGCAATTTATACACATTCTCTACTGTATAAATGTGAAATCAGCAGCAAAGCCTATGATTCCTTCAGTAATGAAAACTATGGCTCACCTCATAAGTATCTGAGGAAATTTCTGATAATGCTTTCAGCAAATAGTCAAAAGGCTTGAATTGTTACTAATGTTAATATTTTAGAATAATAAATATTTTGTTGGACTTAAATTTCTTGAAAACAACTTAATGAAATGATCAAAGTTTATGGTGGTGCGTGAGCATGTATTTGTGTCTTATTTGTAAGAGGTTTTTGCAAGGAACCCAAACATTTACAAGTATGAAAAATAATTCGCATGTTGTTTACCAGTAATATATCAGAAATACTTTTTTTTTCTCTTTACTTTGAAATCCACAATTCTTCGCAAGATAGATATTGATATACATATTATTTTAATACTCTTTTACAATATTTTTATTAAAATGTTTCCTCCGATAGCAGTACAATCTTCCATTTCTTAAATAGAATATTGTTTATATTCATTGGTATACTGACAAGCCTTTAAATTGAATTTTAAAACCCAATTGGAGTTCATTGTACCTGAAGGACTTTCTCGTTTTAGCTATGTTTTTGCTTTCATTTTTTTTTTTTTTAATTTGTCATTTTCATTTTTATGAATAGCGATTGTATTTGAGAAAATCTTTTTCATAATTACAATGTTGTTGGTTTTTATCAATGTCAATTATTATTTCATTTGCAACTTTACCAAAAAAATGTTGATACTACCCCAAATCACCGATAATACTTTATCCCACGTCCCTTCTCCCGTTGCGTTTCGTGGGAATGCTGAAGGTCGGCAACGCAACCACCCACCCCAACCCCCACTCCCACATAGGTCGGTATGCAGCTACCGTAATAAACTTCATTGGGAAAGGGAGTAATACTACTCAGCTGCAATCTGGCACGGTATGGACGCGCAGAGATAGATCAGTGACATCACTCACATCCGTTTACTGGTATTCTATTCTGTCGTTTACAATACTTCGTTTGACGGTGGGAAAAGGCACATAAATAAAAAAAAAAATGTTTATTATATTAGATTGAATCACGGGTGTTTATTTTAGTTTTTAAAATAAAAAAAATATTGAAATTCATATGGAAAGAGAGCATAGTTTACTAAACATATATGTATTCCATTCTTGTACTATTATAAGAAAAAGAATATATATATTTAAAAAAAAATTCTCCTGACAAAATATTTTTCACTTTTGTGACTTTTCCCATGGCCAAAGATATAACCTTACATAGCCTCTGCCTGCTATGTAAAAATGCCTGCTGCGTGCACTGTAGCTGTATGTAAATACAAAGATAAATCACATAATGCTTTCCATAGATTTCAATGCATTGAAATATAAAAATCAGAGTGATTGTTTCTCCAGCGATAAGTCAATAAATAAATTTACCCTTTTGCTCCTTGTATTTTTATGATAATACCTTTGAGTCTTCTTTTAGAGCATGGAAAGCGTGTTTCAATTATACTCTTCAAATTGCAGTAGAGCGAAAATCAACCTTATTGTCTCTCCAGATGGTTTTATCAATCCATTTATAATAATAATCGAAAAGACGAATAATATACCTATATAATGTCGGCTAGATGCAGTCAAAGCGTTTTATAAAAAATATTTTTCTTTCCCTTCAATTCAGAGTTTTTGGGTAAATTGTATATTCATTCTTTTGTCTTCTTATATTTTACAGAAGAAAAATTAACTCATTTCATAAAGTTTAACTATCAGAATGTATTAAATCTACTAATTGCACATATGAAAATATTGCGGCATTGGTTAAAGAATTGTTGGAAACAACGGATTACTTACGAATAAAAAAGAGGCTAATGAACGCAATTGTAAAGATAAAGGTGAATAGCTCGTCTAACAGCGATTTATAAATAAATAAATAAGATGGAATTGTTTTGTTTTAAAATAAAGAAATAAAAGACCGGACTATTAAATACGATGCTGGATATATAGAATAAGTTCAATGAGAAAAGATACGGTCCGGAGATCGCCAATCGTTTTACTATTCATACAAATTATTTTATATCAAGCCGACTTTCTCTATGTACATTCAAAAGAACACTGACGTATCCAGCATCTCATTGGGTAACAATTGTTGCAAACTGAAGAAATATTTCTGTGATGCCCATCAAATAACATCAAGCAATATCATAAATTGATGCAAACTCTTATCGTATGATTAGGGAAATGTACTCACATTTTATATTACTTTGGAGACTGTCAGAAACTCGAACTTCTTTAGATGAATGCTCTGAACTGAAGTAAAGCTGCGAAGGGAGGGCACAGCACAGATTCTTCTAAAAATACACAAAGGCTTTTAAATAATAATTATAGACAAATGAAATGCTCTACATAAGTAGAAAAATCAGTCCTGAATTCATTGTATTTTATACTACACTGGGAGTAACAATAAGGTAGGGTCAAACTTTCAGGATACACTCCTCACACGTGAAGAAGAAAATATGTTATATATGGGTCCTTAAACGCTTTATTTCCATGTTAGAACTCATTTTCTACAACTCTTCATAATACATTAATCATGGGAAACACACAGGAACAGAACGTACCAACACACCACGTGAAACTCTTTCTTGTATGAAATGCACAAAATGCCCTCTTGGTTATGTCTGGTTAGGTTGTAATTCTTTTATTTACCACTGGTGTTTTGTGTTCCATTCGACGAAGGTAATGTTGACACGCGACCGGACCTAAACCCACTAGCCTTTTATTTGTGGTGGTATTTGAAAACTCTTGTGTTGTCGAACCCCGGTACAAGATGCAGATAGTCCTCGTGCCAGTATTGTGGAAAACTGCGAAAAACACGCAATGCTCCAGGGATGCATGAGCGCATCCAGGATTCAATGCGACGACCGGTTGTTGTATCAGTGCTAACGGAGGGCATGTTTCATGTGGGATGCTGGTACGTCTGTTTCTGTGTGTTTCCCAAGATTAATGTACTATGAAGGGTTGTAGAAAATAAGTTATAACTTGGTAATAAAACGTTTCCGAACCCATGTCCATATAACATATCTTCTTCTTCTAGTGCGAGGAATGTGTCCTGAAAGTTTGACTGTACCTTATTGGTTCACTCGGTATATCTACCAGCTTTACATTAATTTCCCAACGTTATGTCATGTGAACTAAACAGGAATTACATTTTGCTACACAATTGTCCTCAATGTAATAAAAACAAATTTACAATACACAAATATTGCACTATACGGTTAGTTCTATAAATGTATTAAGGATAGCTTTTATTTCAGTGTTCATTAATTAGATAATATTTTTTGTAAGTACTTTGCTATTTCATTCTTAGCAGTTATACTGCTTTGCAGTATAAGTATATAGGCATATTAAGAAAGCACTATTACCTCTCGTACACTGAAACCAAAAGAAGAATAGCTGCCGTCCTTTCTTTCCTGTTGCCCCCATTGTGTATTCAATGGAGCATTGTGTACTACTGAATTGAGATCTGGGTATATGCTGGTCATTCGAAGAGATGAGCTTCAGAATGGCTAACAAACCATACCTTTGTTGGTTTTGAAGTGTGCACACTGCTATTATCGTGCACTTCATTAATAGTTGGCATTTTCTCAGCTTGAACGGTGGGTAACATACTACCTCCTAGCACATCGACACCTCAACAAGCTCTTCGATCTTATCTGTAATCATCAGTTCCGAGAATGGGAGATTTAACCTGCTATTTCTTACCCTTGCAACAACATGCTCTGGAGAGTAACTGGCATTGACAGCTACTAAATATAGTCTTCTGTCCTCATTTGAGAGGAATATTTTCTAATCTAACCAGAGTACAGTTTTCGAGAATTCTACAGCAACAAGCAAATATTACAAACAGAAGGCCATCGAGCCTTACAGTATTAACTTCTTAAAATGTCTTTCTTAGTAGGCCGACTATATTGCATTCCAGTGGCAGGAAACCTGTTCCTTAAGATCTGTGCGCTAACTTGGAGTTTGAGGGTTTTATCCAGTTAAATTGCGGCGGAAAGAATTCTGGCGACCAGTCTTTCTGCCCTTCTTTGTGGTAATGACGAACAGATAGCGACATTCTTCTCGCTTCTTGCTACTGTTTCCACTATATCGAATATGACAGGCCCACAACCCCAAAAGCCTATTGTTTACCACTGAAGTGTAAGACATGGAGAACAACCAATAACAGAATATTTTATTGCACGACTAACCGAGAAAAAGCAATGCGCAGAGAGAGACAGGCAGAGACAGAAAGGGAATGAGAGAGATAATGCGATATGCACATAGGACCTGCAATATAGCTCTCTCTCTCTCTCTCCTGTTTACTAGGGTGGGCGGGCTGGCAATTTTGTCGGGATTATCCCAGGTTTCAAACGTATCTCCCAGTGTCCCGAGAAAATCTTAGGGACACTTAATTGTTCTCTTTTTTTTTTTTTTTTTTTTTTTTTTTTTCAAGAAGCGAAATGCATTAGGCGTTTTCTTAATGATTAACGTTTATTTTACTATTGACAGCAGAACGGAACTGAGAAAGTAAGAACGTCTAATCAGCCTAATTTTAATACAACGAAAGTTATTATTTAGTAATACCTTATTTCAATCTGTCAAGCTCAAATATTTTATTAAATTTAAACAAAAAACTGCTACTTTCAATTTATTTAACAAATGCATATTAATACATTGAAATGCAAATACTAACAGTGTTTTTATAGATTTTAGAACAGTGACTATTAGTTTGCATTGTGAGAGTAGGTTGCAACAATCTGTACACTAAATTTATTTGGCCACATTTATAACATTTATAATTGCTAAATCATTTATGAATTGTTTCATTTTTCGTTTAATTCACATTTATGCTTTCCAATATTAAACATGTGTACATTGGCATTGTTGTTCTTCTACATCTTCTTCTTCCTCTTGTTGTTGTTGTTATTATTGTTATTATTATTATTATTATTATTATTATTATTATTATTATTGTTGTTGTCGTTATAATTATGTTATTAATGTCACGATTCATCATAATATCTAGGTAGGTTGATAATTGGCAAGTACTGAAGTGGAGTATCAGGATTTTAACACAGAAATTCTGTTTAGCCCATCAAATTGCAATGAGAGCGATTAAGCCAGTAGACTGGCATGCGGAACCTTTTCCTGTTCGCTGTCCAGCCCTGCTGTCACTCCAAGGACAAAATCGAGCAAAAAGAAGCAAAACATCTAAGTACTCTAGGTTCACTAAATAACCCTATCTTATTTGTGTAAGTGTACAATGTTTACCGTTTCAGCCGATAACGTCACAGAAGGAGGAAGCATCACATTGGCCGTTTCCGTCGTACTCAAGATGTCGTGCAACAGAACGTGCGGAATGATCGGCGAGTATAATTTTAACCAATTATCTACTAGTATGCATCCAGAGTATTCAAAGGTTTATACTCGAAGACCGAGCGGTTGGTTAACACAATAGCTGTTGGGACTCTTATTCTGGAGGTACCAAGTTCAAATCCTGAGGTCGACTAACCTGATTGTGGTTTTCCGTGGTTTCATCAGTCCACTTTCAGAAAGGATAAATGCTGTGTTAGTAATTCTGTGCCAATTCTCATTCTGTGTGTGAGTCTGCCTCTTTGTTCGTTTGTGATGTCCTCGAAGAGATCCTGACATTAGAATGACTACCATTCAGGGGCTCCCCCAGCGTGTGTATGTGTCCAGAAATAACTATCCGCCCGCCTGGGCTTGTAAACCCCAGGAGATGTAAGCTCTAATTTCAGAGGATGGTAAACAGTCAAAAAAGAAGAAGGATATCTGGAATCCTTAACCGGCCAACGGTCATAAGGAACAAGAGAGTGATCGTGGCGAGGTCGTTAAGGCATGGACTCATGATCGGGGATTCTGGGGTTGCCACCAGTACCGTTCTCCTTGATTGAGGATTTTTCCAAGCATTTCCTCAGCTCCCATAAATTGCAAATGGCAGGGAAGCGTCCTAAAACGTATGCTCGTAACGTTTCTTTCCTAAAAATAAAATCCTTTTCCAATTTATCATTTCATCTCATGTATACTCAGCGTCTATCAGCGTGGTAATGAGATGAAACAATGCTGTAGTAAAACTTTTATATTTTATTTTGTTCATTTTCATGTCTAACTTTCCAATGCGCCGGACAGTACCAGAATTCCTCAGAGAAGTATTCAAAACTCTATTGTCGCAAAATGAAGGGAAATAAACGGAATAAAACTTTACCCTGTTTTCCTGTGATTTTTTACATACCTAAATAACATTTTAACAGCAACAGATACGAGAAACTGCATTTCTAACTAGTTAATGTTTAGATAATGTGTGCAAGTTCTCTTTCAAATGTCATTTTACATCAAATGAATGCAAATTACGAAAAAATAACAGTTGAAAGTGTGAAAGTAAGCAACACAAAATCTCGTAGATATCACCTGCATCAGATTTCCATAATAATGATCATATTCAAAATATTGTGAGGCTTCCGTACATCTGAATAAATGCATGGATTAATTCCCTTTTTGAAATTACTAATTCAATTGCAGGGGTCACTTAAGAAGCATGTTATTTAACAAATTTATGAAAAATCCTGCATAAACAACATATTCTTGTAATATAGCACATTGTATTTTAATGACCAAAACATGCATATTTATTGTTATTTAATCATAATATGCTGGTCATTAAACTGGGTATTCCTAACAAAATGTTTCTTTAATTATAAATTTAATTTTATACTTACTTTCCAAGCAATTTTCAGCTTTCTGTGCTATGCTAACATGCGACGCCTAAACAGTTTTATTTTTGCTGCCCGTTCAGCTCACTTGTGAATTCAGTTCTGTGAGTGTGCTCAAACCGCTAACAGAGTGTATGCCAACATTTATACCAAGTGTTTAAACAAAGACCGGGAATGAAAAAATACAGAATTATCCTCTCAGGAAAAGATTAATATATATGCATGTTCGTTTAATTGTTAATATAATAATGATGTATTTTCGTTTGCCTAAGATTATTTTACGTGAAGATTTGCCTACCTTACTATAGCGAGGACTGATTCTATCCTTCACCGTGATGAAAGAGAGAGAGAAAGCGGAGCTTGATAGAGGAATGTGTTGAACTTATGCCAAGTGAAGCCTGGCAACCATTGCAATAGCAGAAATGGCTTATTGGTAATGTTTAGCAGACCTCTTCAAATAGTTGTTTTTATCGAAAAATAAAACGATAATGCAGGTAACAAAAACGTAGCAGCAGACTATACATTATTATATATTAATTACTATCGAAATATAAATATGATATGTGCATGGCTTGATCAACATTTTATAGGTACAATAAAAACAGGCTGCGTTAAAAAAATAGTTCAACTACTGAATCCAAAGGTTTAGCAACTGGCATATTATATTTGCATTTATACATGATTTAACTTTCTTTCCAAATAAAAAGAAGTTATGTTTTTTATTAACGTGAAAAGTTTTTTGAACTTTGTTTCATGATTATATTATCTCCTCGTTTTCAATATTCTTGTTTTGATTATATCGCTCCGTTTACTTGGTCCAAAACATAGCTATGTGAAAAGATATTTAAAAATTCTATTGTTATTATTATTATTTATTTTAAAAGTTTATGGATAACTATTTCAAAAACATTTATTTTTAAATAAATTTCAGGTAAGAAAGCAACTTTTTTAATGTAGACATACTAAGTGGTCAATTTATTCGGCCGACTTTACGGCTTGTCATTTAAAATGAATTATGTTACTTTTGCGGAGCGAGTTTCTATCAGCATCATCAGGCATTGGTTGATGAACCAGTGATCCTTTCCCTAGAGGGGCGGGGCTTTTTTCTATGAGCGAACTCCGTTTGTGTGAAGGAGGTAGCAAGGCTGCTTACTTGTTGAACCTTGCTGGCTGTCGCAGTCGTAGCGCAGCTGTTACCGGGTTGCGTTGTGTTGTTTGTTTCTTAAATCAACATGTACATAAAATGTATTATGCCTCGTGTGGTTACAATAACACAGCGTGTCTTTATTACGATTCATATGTTAATACGTATGTGTTAACTCAGTGGGTTTTTTTTTTTTTTTTTTTTTTTTTGAATGATTTATTTAAGGACGCTCTTTAACAGCTCAGGTCATCAGCGTCCCATTCAACTCAGGGCGTGAAACGGCCGACAAATTTTGCTCAGAGGTCTCTCTTTCAGGCTTGAGGTTCTTTTTCGTGCCATAAATGTACGACACGGGACCCACGGCTTTACTTCCCTTCCGAAGGAAGCCATACTTAGGATTTTTACGCCCTGAAAAAATCCATCGGTCCTGGCCGGGTTCGAACCCGCGATCTTGGGTTTAGGAGGCAAGTATGGTAACCACTACACCACCAGGACCGACTAACTCAGTGGTGAAAGAATCATAAAATCATTAATTTTTTTAGCATACAGTTGATTCTATTACTCGTGTGAATACCAAGGAGTGTGATTTTTTCAACCGGACTGTGCCACTGCTCACACTGCGAATAATTCCATGAGAGCAATTCACAATGTGTTTCCATAAGACAGAATAAGTAGAGATTTGCGGTACCCTCGATCCCCCAGGTTGTGATCATTATCTCTGGAGTAAATTAAAAATGTTCTGTACAAGACGAACCAGAAACACCATACGTGAACTCAAAGATAGTATTTGTCGGAAAAATGTCTGGATTTCTCCAAATGAAATACATCGAATGCGAATAATTTCCTAAAAAAAATGCCTAAAAATGTGGAGAATGAAAGCGAGTAGTTTCAACATCTTATTTGACAATTTGATAAGTAAGTAGCCTCTTAAATTGGTTTGTGTATTATTGTATGGTTGGTTTGCTTTATTGTTGTACCCTACCGCTAATCACCGAGACCGGCTAGCCGGCTAAAGAGCTGCGCGCACACCCTTAGGCAGAACACACCGGAGAAAAACAAAATTGACCGCACGTAGTTTTGTGAATTCGCTCTGAATGCAACTGAGAGAGGGGAGGAGTAAAAAGGCTATTGCCAGGTCGAAATTAAGTAAGTTATTTACAAAATGTGGTCTTGCTAGTTCTTTAACCACTTGCTAGGTCTCCCTCGAAGCAGGTACCCTTTCGCCACTCCTTCAAGGCAAAATGTGTTGACTGGCAATTCCATCATCGATTCAAACTGACTCGCTCCAGTAAAGTCCAGAGAAATTTTATCACCAAGATAATATTTACGAATATATGTTCTTACAAAATACCTTAAAAACTGCCCCATGCAAAACTCTCACCGTGTGAGGTTATTTTTAATACCCAGTTTTAACTACTGAGGCACCACAGGCGGCCGGGTGAGATTTTGGGTGTAGTGCTCATGCTGGGCGAAGTCTACTTTCTTAAAATTATAGCAAAGTGTATCTGTCACAAAGGAAACTCTAGAAGTTACAAAGGGCCTGATGAAAAGTCAATTAGAGCTGAAATGCATTTACTGGTTACTATGGGGTGCAGCCATTAGATATTATCTGCATGCTCGTCCTTTGCCACACAGGTTTATTTGTCATCCTGCCAGACTTATTCACAGCCGTAATGCCTTCCGTTTTAATGATACGATGCATTCAAGTTATAACACCCCCATTTTTTTTTTCACTAACTAATCATACGAAAAGTGAAACTTGTGTCACTTCTCGACATAATCTCCCTGCAGCCGTACTCATTTTTCACAACGTTGATGCCATGATTCCATGACCACTGCGAACGCTTCTGTAGGAGTCTGTATTGACCACTGAAATCTGAGCGCTTCCTTTGAGCAGGCTGACACTTCGTTTCAGGATTGTCATAATCGATGAAAAGGACGTCCTATTCATGCCGTCATCACGCGTCAACATTGCCTGGCAACATGCCACGCGCGCAGCCTTGCGGTCGTCCGTCAGCATTCGTGGCACCCACCTGGAGGACACTTTGCGCATTTTCAGGTCTTCATGCAGAATTGTGTGCACAGATCCCACTGAAATGCCAACTTTGGAGGCGATGTGTTCCACACTAATTCGGCGATCTTCCAAAACAACTTTCTCCACTCGTTCGATCATGTCGTCAGACCGGCTTATGCGAGGACGAGATTTGTTTTTTTTTTTTTTTTTTTTGAATGGTGTTTAACGCCCGTTTTTACTACTGAGGCACCACAGGCGGTGAACTCTGGTGATACACGAAATGAAATGAATATTGGGAAAGGATTTTTTTAAAGGGTGGAAACGTTCAAAGTCTAAGTTTAGATACCTCCCCCACATTTGCCAGTTATGAGGACTGCGGAAAATGGAAAAAAACACCTCAGTCAGGGAGAACAGTCTTAGTGGGATTGGAACCCCAGACCTCCCGCTCCCGAGTCCAATCCTTAACGACCTCGGCCACCCGTGACGGTAGGCCTTGATTGCCATGGTTTATTTTCACACGACGATCTCCCTTCCTTGAACTGTCGCACCCATGAACGCACATTAGGCACATCCATGACACCATCACCACATATATCAGTCAACTAGCGATGAATTTCACTCGGTGTCAAACCACGCAAATGGAGAAAACATTACATGCTGTTCTTGTAATAAAAACGTCGCCATTTTGAAGTATCAAAATGTCCTCACTCTCACGACTGCCGCTAGAGTTCTGTGTGCCATATAGTGCTGCCATTTCTGTCACGCATTACCACTGAGTATTTTAAAATAAACCACACGTTTCTGTTTCCAGTCCTGAGGAAAATAATCGGAGGTGTTATAACTTGAATACACCTCGTGCATTTTATCTCCAACTTAAGGGCACAGCAATGGGCACAAGGATAGTTCCCTCTTATGCTAATCTATTTATGGCATGTTTAGAAGGGAAGTTTTTACAGTGTGTTGGACATCCCTTTAGTTTGGTTTAATGGCATTTTCATCATCTGAATCTATTATTGTTGTTGTGTTATTATTTATATTATTATTTATTATTATTATTATTATTATTATTATTATTATAAGAACTGAAGTTATTTTTAGTAGTGTTTAACGTCCGTTTTTACTATTGAGGCACCATAGGTGGTGGACACTGATGATACATGAGATGAAATGATAAATTGGGAGAGGATATTTTTTAAGGAAGGAAGCGTTCCAGGCCTAAGTTTAGGGTGCCTCCCCGGCATTTTTATGAGGACTGAGGAAAACCTGGAAAAAACCTCAGTCAGGGAAGACGGTCCTGGCGGGACTCGAACCCCAGAACTCCCGCTCACGAGTTCGCGCCTTAATGACCTCGGCCACCCGTGACGGTAAGAATTGAAGTTCACCTCCAACTGTTACCTTTTGAGATATTAATGTAAATTTCAAGGGAAAATAATTTTTGATTGCTTGCTCACAAAATCTACAAATTTGAACAATATCTTCATTATGTCACACGTGACATATTAAAATATTCATTCTTTTTTCATTATCAAGGCGTAAGCAACAATTCAGTTGCATTTGATCTGATCGAAAGACTCCAAGATAGTGGCTGTTCAAAATATCTACTGTAATCACTTGTACTCCAACTAGAACATTCTCCTTTAAAATAAAGCTGGTTTTGAAGACAGACTGAACTTTTATCACTACATATCTACCAGACACATCCCCAAAAACTGTCATTATATTCTACTTTCATATCCCCTCGCTTCCAGTTTGTGCCCCAACAAATCTAGATTAGCATTTAGAAATTTCCAAAATCTTAAAGCATTTTTCACCAGAAATCATTTAATAACAGAAAAGCCCCATATTCTCCCGGTCTCGTGTACTTGCAAACGGTCCAAGTTAGAATTATACCATGAATCCCACATAGAAGCCCTAATTTGAATAAATCTTTTCAAATTTACTCTTTTGCAGCTTGTTACTTATATGCTACATTGCAACTTTGTTTTGCCTTTACATTGGGCTAACTTCAACAGTAGTTTCACTGAAAATTATCACCGACATTCGGTAAAAGCAAAAACTCTTTGATATGGGTAAAGAGCGTTTCTTTTGATAACGACTATAGTGTACCTTATTTATGCCCCCTCCCCTCAGGTAGCACCCTCCGCGACAAGTAGATGGCTGCTACAGTCATGAATAAAAGTCCGGAATCTGATGTTACTCTTACATTATGGTTACAAATGCCGCTACTCCTGTTGTTTATTCCCTAGCCCAATAGTCGGCAAACATCGATTCATGAATCGATTTAGTCATGACATATACCTCTTGTACACGGCAACCCATGCTGCACTACGCACATAGCCCCTGCCTGCACCCTCAGAGAGTGATTGAAACCTATGCGGGATTAACCAGTAGTCTAAACATTAGCAATGGTGTTAACAAGGCCATCATCCACTTCTGCCTTCAAAAGAACATTCAGCAGTGATTGGAAAGAAGAATGTGTCTTTATACTTCATGGAGACATGTGAGCTGTTTGCTCCTAAATATTAAACGGCATTTTCAAAGCAAATATCAGACGGCATTAAGAACACATCCAATTAACAGTTAAGTGTTTCAACTTAAATATATTTGTTTTGAAATTTAATGTTTAGAGTTAAACAAAATTTATTGTTAAAGCAAAGTAGTTTATTATAACAATGAAAGTAATATTGTTGAATATTGAACACATTTAATATTTTTTACGGTTGAATAGGATGTGCGTCGTTTATTTTAGGCTACATCGAGAAAGACATTTAAAACAATTCAAAGAAATTATCAAGGAATCGGAATCCATAACAAATAATTCAGATGATGAAATGGCAAATAAAGTACTACTTGCAAATTACCACGCTGCCTGAAACCATTATCGGCAAGTCATTGAAACCATTCACAGAAGGTGTATGTGTGAAAAATGTATTGTGAAAGTAACTGGAATAATATATCCAGAAAAAAGTAATTATTTTGAAACACTGAGGGTGTCGAGACGCACATTAGTAAGACAATTAACAGACATAGGAGAGCACATTGATAATGTCATTGCGTTAAACATTCAAATATGGGAATATTTTCCCCTTGCATTAGAAGAAAGCTCTGATATGAATGATAAAACGCATTGTTAATATTCTTTCGCGGCTTGGATGAGAGCCTTGGATCCCTAATAAAATAAAACTAACATTAAAATGGCACATGCCTTACATTATGTATGTTTATATTTATATTTTACAATGAAGGAGGAATATATTTCGAATGAACATATTTGTTGTAGCAGGAAATCTCCTATCATTGCACAGAGGATTTATAACTATTTTGTTAATGTCCTTTGTTTTGAAAACTTCAGTCCTCATAGGCCTGTTCTCCATTTTGTTAAACAAGATAGACTAACAGGTTAATTTGTTCTGTAACTATGCATCGCTATTCTTTCTGTTATAGTTTATGTTTATAATAACTCAGCAAAGATGTTTAACGTCAGTGAAATGAGAATGCATCATGTACTAGTTTGGATGTATGAAAACGAGCATTTACTTTATTTTACGTTCTCAAGTATGTACTGAACGCTTTACAGTCCCGCCCGCTATGTTAACTCCGTCTCGGAGTAACGTTCTTCTATTGCAATGCGGGCCAGTCTCGCTTTCTCGATTCGGCGCAGCATAAATTTTGCCGACCACTGCTCTAGCTACGTTTTCGACACTTTATAAGTTTGTCATACTGATTATACCAATTGCTTTTTCTGTGTAAGGTTGGTACTAGTTCCCACCAGATCTGTGCACAGTGTTCAATTTCGCTAATGTATATGGATAAAATCTATTCTCTATATGTTAAGTATATCTGTTATGTTTATTGGTGCATTTCAGGGAAATACCTCGATGAAGAACGCTATTTCTTGTGTTTGAAAGAATCGGAACATCATGTATTATCAGTCGACAGAAATACTTCAATACGTTTAAGCATACATTCAAACATGCAGAAAATAACATTGGGTTATTTAGAAATATATACATAAATCTTTTCCGCGAATAGGAAGCTGCGACGTGGTGTCGAAATGGAGAGTAAGCTGACAGGCTTCCCCTCGTCTTCACAAGACATTTTCTTATTGAGGAAATTACAGGATTGGATGTTAGCAAGTGCACTGATAAGAATCATTCTCGAACGTTGTTTAGTGTGGCTTTACCTAAATCTCCCGAGGTCCTGATTTAAAGCTTTTTAAGTTCCTCTGACGGTTGTACAGTTGGCAGGACTCAATATTTTATTATTTTAGCACCTTGAGTGAGAATTTTGTCGACAGTTGCGGCATATAATATCACCGTTTAGGTTCCAATACATTGGTTTTCTCGCGTAAGCATTAAAATTCTCTATATTAATGTTGTAATCAAAATACAATGTTTCACATATAACAGAAAAAACGGCGAATAGGTTCTTCATTTATTTCTGTTATTTTTTAAATAACATAAGAACTTGGAAACAATTTCCTTACCGTACACTGTCATTTGCTGCCCTACTACTAGGGATTGTTCTATCCACCAGTGTAATATTAACCTTAAATTTATTTATGATTGCTTTCTTTCTAATATCATATTTAGATTTTTACTCGGCACCTCTCACCTTACCATTTTTAATGTCAAGTGTATATCATACATGTAAAAGACGCTAAAAAAAAAGGTGAAGGGATCAGCAATAATTCATATCCTTCAGATGTACTACACAGAGGGCGTTATCTGTCAATGAATTACATCTTATCCATGTACCATAATCATAATGAAATTGCAATGAGCTTTAACTGCCTAATGCCAACAGACACTTAGGAAGGTGTGAGATTTGAAATTTGTTCTCTAACATTGTAAGTTTCTTTATTATCTCTGTGGTTTCTCTTTCAAACAAAAATGTTATAGGTCTACAAAATATTGTAAAAATGGACGTGAATTCTGCCATAAAACTGGTTTTCACTTTCATATATAGTTGAAGCGGGACCCAAAAAATGCACAGTTAATTTTCGTTACTACAATCTTGGGAGTAAATGTCAAATACCGTGCCCTGAAATCCCATTACATTCTCATTTACAACTAATAGTTCACCCTGACTGAGATTTTTCCAGGTTTTCCTCAGTCCTCATAAATGGCAAATGCCGGGGAGTTACCCTAAACGTAGGCCTGGAACATTTCTTTCCTTAAAAAAAAATCCTTTCCCAATTTTATCATGTCATCTCATGTATCATCAGTGTCCACCCTCTGTGGTGCCTCAGTAGTAAAAACGGGCGTTAAACACTACTCACGGGTAAAAACTCAGATTGTATTAAAATAATGCGCTGAATTGTATGATTCAATAGTTTCAACCGCTTTATTTTTGCAAAGGTTTCACCAACAGAAATGACCTCTTCAGGATAATACAGTTCTTTAGCATCCAAAAGTTTATGATAAGAAGGATTATTGATCCTCCAGATCTTTTGAACTGATTTACATTTACATGACCAAAATTAATTTCCAAAGCTACGGGTTTTTAACAGATCTTTAACATGCCTCCCCCCTTTTTTTCTTTCTTATGACCATTGTAACTAAAGAGTTTTTTCTAGGTCAACCTCTACACGGCCCTACTTCAATACTGTTACAACACATTCTTCAAATAAAACTATGAATTTCATAGATACCATTAATCCAGCATCTAATCCCATTGCAAAAATCATTCTAAATGCCTAAATCATTAATTCTGTATAAACATTTACATTTCTAATTTCAAGTTCACTCTGGGAAGATCCCTAACATTAAACGCACTCACAATGTAACTGAAAATGTAGTCATTCCCGGCGTTAAGCGCTACCTTGCAATCACTCATGAAACAGTTGGCGAGGGTAAACTGCACGCCGCCGATTTAAAAACAATATATTACGATGAATTTCTAATTATTGTACATAATATTTAAATTTTATATAAAAGAGAAAAAATAGCTGAGCAAAATGACCTTTTAAAATTTACTGAACACGAGTAAACAAACACCGTAAGTTTAAAGCTGTTTAAAGTTAAAATTACCATTTTTAATTAGATAAAATAATGCGAATGATTTATAGTTTATTTTAAGGAAAGAAAGGACTAATTTTAAAAAGTGACTTCATGTCATTAAAATTCATACCTTACTGAGCTAGTTCCTCTAAGAGATACGCAATCAGAATAATATAAACATTCAAGTAAGCAGTCTAGAAATACCATACCATCAACCGGAAACAATGTGTAAGAATAATCATGTTAATTCAAAGAGTCAAAAATATTTTTGCCAACCTAATTACATAAAATTGTACGCTTTGCATCACTTTTTTTTGGTGGGGGGGGGGTTCGTGTACTAGTTTTAACTCTCCACCTTTCATCTGAAGGGTCGAAATACAACATTTTCATGTAGCCATGGCAAATAAGTGTTAAGCAATTTTATTTGCAAGTACATGCTTGGTGCATTTTTAATATACTCTACGAGGTAATCTCCCTCTTCTGCTCTGCATTATATATACATATATAATAAACGATTATATTATATATCAAACAACGGATCATATAATATATAAATATAAACAAAGTAGAAGTCGAAATTGATTTGCCATTACAGGTTGTTATTAATTTTCATGTAACATGTTAGGTGTTGTGGGAAAGGTGCAAAACCGTGTATGAAACAAGTTAACAAGTTAACCTAAAATGGCAAAGAGGTACATTATTTATATATTGAAAGCACTTCGTATGAGTGAAGGGAACACTTACATATTGTAATAAATTATCTGCTTTTGTTCAGAATAATACGAAAAGGAACACGAAAATAGTGCAAATAAACTGAAAAATACACAAGTGTTGAACTGAACTGATATTGATGCAGGTTGCAATTTTCCTAGCTTTTACAGCTGCGTACAATTAATAAATCGATAATAGCGATCTTTACTGCAAACTTGGGGGCGTAAGGGATTTTGCGAGGTGCAAGCATGTATGAAAGAATCCAAGTTTCGTGTAACCACGCCACTTTTTCGGGACTTATGTTTAAAATATCCCTAAAAAATCTCTAACTCTACGCTACAATATCGCTTCTTTCCATTACAACTTTTCTTCCTGAAAGATTTTTTTTTTTTTTAATCTAATGCATGTAGTATACATGAATTTGTCAGTTCCATTTTATTTTATTCACTTGCAGCTACTAATAAAGTTTAATTAATTAATACGAGGCAAGTGGTTAGAAAATAGATTCTAGAATAGATTACTATTTGAGCCTGTATTGCTCATTCACGGCTTGTCGTTTTTGCCTTTGAATGCAGAAATGAGGCGAGGGATTCATTGCGCAGACGTAGACGGGGTCACAAGCATTTTTTCAGATAGAACATGGAGCCCTTCCTTTCTCAAGGAGGAACCATTCCAAAAGCTCTGACACTTGTGACCTTGTAACAAAACCAACGGAATAAGAGCGAACTGAATTTGTGTTATCGTTAGACAGGTGTTAGCGCATGCCTCATACATATTTATGTTAGTTTTCTGCCAATGTGACATTTTCACAAGCGCATTGCATCCATCACATTCTATTTGTTTGCGTAGATAACACAGATATATTGTTTTTCAATTATAAGCGCTTTCATTTAGTTATTTGCCAACTCTATTTCATGTATAGCAATTGACGTTTGTGAAGGAAGCAGATTCATCCATATATGAGTAAATAAATCAGAAGTGGCAGATTTAATGTACCGCCTTCAGACCCCAACCCTTATCATGGATTTTTTAAATTTTTGCTTCAAGCGACAATTTAAACGAAACCACATGTTACTGTATCCGTGCACACATTTATTACAAGCTACTTAAAATAAAATTTTATTTCACGAGACAATTTATTACAATTGACTGCATTTTCCATACCAGTCACTTCACAGAGAATTCAGAAACTGAAGAGCGCGCCGGCAATGATCTCACAACGGCATATCCTTGGTATGCTCTAAACCCTGAGCTGACAGATTAGGCGGGGGTAACTCATTTGTCTCAAAGTGGTAGCTAGTAGTAAGTGGTGCCTTCTGATTTCAAAAGTGAGTAATTTTAGAGACCTATGACCATTGATACCATAAAGGCGTTCCAAGCCATACTCTCCACCGTTTAGACCTTGAAGGCAAGTACAGAATACGTGGATGTTCCGTGAGATTCCTATGTTGGCATTTCTGGCATACATTACTGTAACCTATTTTCTAAAGATAGTGAAGAAAATATTAACTAAATTCCTGTTTAATTTGTAACTGGAAGACCACGTGACCATATCTCCTGATGGTAGAACTGCCTTTGGTTTTACCCCTTATTCACCTTTTCCTATCCATTCATTGATCAGAATGTGCCATCTCTTATGCAATAACACATTAGAGTGCATTTAAAATAAATCATAATTAATTACTTTGTCAAGATTATCTGCCGAGTGTTGACAGGTATTAAAATTGTATGTCCAATAACAATAATTTTCTAAAGTGAATAGAAAATAAAGAGCTTAAAATGTTTAGTTTTCTTTTTCTTTTCATTTTCTAGTATTCAGCTTAAACATAAAGAAAAATTTAAAATAAATTAAAGATTAAGTAATAAAAGCAATGAATAAAAAGAAATTTAATTTTCATATTAACTATCAGCATATTTGCGCACTCAAACTCAATGAAACGATTTTGGAAACAGTCAGAATTGCGTCCATATTTGGTAATTTACTTCGGAACAAAATAACCGGCTTTTCAAGTATCCATTCGTTAACACAGCAATAATCTAAACTGGTATATACTTTGGTAATGAAAATAAGTGGTTATCTTTAAGGAGTATACCATAAGTGTGCTATCAGGGAAAAGGAAAATAAAGTTACCCATAACATTATTTCGAAATGAGGAGCATATTTGTTTTAACAAACTTCTACAGAGGAACAACAGCTATTGGGCATTCCTTTAGTTTTAGTCATATTTATATTTATATATACATATATAAGGTCATGTAACCACACATTTCATGCAAGAAGATGCTGGAACTGTCTGCCTTGTTTTCCATACATTCCTAGCGTTGTTTAGTTCTCTTTGAGAAACTGAATTAATATTTTTACAGGTGTTATACTTCAGCAGTCTATAATATGTAAATTTGTCTTGAAAAACTTTATCTTTTGATGCTTCTCCGAGATACATCACAGAGCAAAAAAAATTGAAGATCCGGTGGTCTAGGCGCTGTTAGCTCTGTCGTCAATTATTACTTGAATTCTTGCAGAAAAACTTTGATTGCATGTGCCGAAGCTGAGTCCCGCTGGAAAGAGGTAAAGAGTAAAATTGGGTGGCCTCACTGGTTACTCAGCAAAAAGGAGTAGCAAAATTGTTTGCACATACCAATCACATACATAATTACGATCATAGTTTCCTGAAAATAAATACCCTATTATTCTGCTATCGTTTACTGCGCACCAAGCTCCTGTTCATTTGTTTATTTATTTATTTTATTTTTTCTTTGTAAACGAGGAATTTCTCAGAGGCAGATCAGATTTTTTGTAATTTCAATATCGGAGTTTTGAAAATTAACATATCGTCAGAAATGGAACCAGTTTCGTCGCCAAATAGCATAAAATTACGATATATTTTTCCGTCATATACTTGAGTTATAATTTAAGCACAAAATCTACTACTGATTAAATGATAGCCCGTATTATGTTCTTGCACCACGATAATTTTTTATGGTTTTAATTTAAGTATGAAAGTGTCAAAATTCTCATTTGCTGGGAAAGACGGCGAAGACATTTTCAGAAAAATTCTCCAGGAGGCATTCAATGCCATACAGGGGTTTCTTCTATGAGAGCTGTTTGATGTCCGTAATATACACCGCGTCTTGGACAAACTACCAGCTTCTGTGGCTAGCACCACTAGTGGGTTAGAACCAGAAGTGTCTTCGTGCCCAGCAACCAGTAACAGTCAGCCAAGAAGGAGCATTGTTTGCAATACAAATGGCGGATATAAAACGATGGATATGCAATTATACAAATTATTATTGGGTTATACAATTTATTTTTATACAGATGATTATTAAAAAGGGCGTGATCAAAAGTTTACAAAAATTCCTGGTTTTCCGCACAATACTTATTTTAAAATATGATCTTTTGGTCAACGTTACACCTCCGTCGTTGCTGCTACTTTCGGTTGGATCCTCGTAGTGTGTGGTGACGCGGATGTTCCTTGGCCGACGGAATGGACGATGAAATCGTCAACGGGTGAACATCTTGTCCGTGGTAGTTGGTACAGCGAGTCATAGTGAAGTTCTTTTGAAGGCAAGCATGTGGTTGGCGAAAGCCTTCTCTTTGGGTTGGAGTAATTCTATCCGGGCCTGCTCATGACGTCATCTGACGACATGGTGTCGCAAACATGGATGGACATGCACAAAATCAAACCAGTGACGTTGGAATATGCAAACATTTGGTGGGATATGAAAGTGTTGACCTTATAGATCTGATAGGAAGAGAATTATTTTGATTCAATGGTGAATGTGAAGTATGTTCCATATTTGTTAAATATATTAAAACAAATATAAAAGATATTGTATATATGAAAATGACCTTTTTAAATACTAAAAAATTTGGTAAAATGATAACGACATTGCTAAAATACAAATGACATTGTTAAAAGGCAAAAGTTATTACTTAAAGATGGTATAATTTATTTTATTTTGGGTATCAGAGTGAATTAATATAGATAATTATGCTAAAAACACCGCTATAATGTAAGTGACGCTGCTAAAACGCAAAAAACATAGCTAAAATGGAAATAATACTGTTAAAATGCAAATAACATTGCTAAAATGCAAAAAATTTGTTAAAATATATAAAACAGTGATAAAATACAAAATGTTTATAAAATTCAAAAAATAATGCACTTTATTAAGATTTGCCAAAAAAATGTTTGGTTTAACACAAGGTACTCATTCCTTATTGTTACGACACAATTGTAAAGTTCTTTAATTAGTCATGTTTTTTATGAAAAAGCTAGTGAGGAGTTTTTCCTTCGTACCTTCCATTCTACTTCTGAGCGTGTTGAAAGATCGCGCGGGGCACGGAATGTTTTCTAAGCGCGGACGGTCGTGAAAGCTTTCCCCCGTTGGTATTTTAATGGATTCCCTTTCGGGGGCAGGTTGTCAAAGGGTTGCCAATGTCGACTGTAAAAAGTATTTTCATGTTGCGCAAAATTTTCTCTTTAAACGTTTTTTAAACGTAAACGATTTCACATTGTGATGAAAGTTGAGTCTTGCATAATTTACAACTCAACCAGTTTAGGCACCATCTGTCAGAAAACCTTCCACTGTGGCTGTTATTGTTAAGGGAGTCATCTGTTAAAATATTTTCATGTTACACAAATTCCTCTCTTAAAATATTTTCGCTGTAAACGAGTTCCCAGCGAACTCATTGTGAAAGGTGTTGAAAGTTGGCTGTCACCCCTCAATCATGTGTTATCCTGTTTAGACGCCATGAGGGTTGCTTCTGTCTGAAAGGTTTCCACTTTAGCTGCTATTGTATCCCTTGGGTAACACAGCTACTGTTTTCTCCCCCGTAAAAACCGTTACAAGTATTTTGATCTTTTACCTTGTCTTCTCTTAAAAGTTTTTCCCATTAAAAACATTTCTAAGTTTTAACCTTAAGAATGGAAATTCATTTTAAACTTTCACTACCTCAGGTGAGGACATGATGGAAACCAATCTCATTGGCTGAAAACCAACATGGCTTTCGCAGGTGCAGTAGAAAAATTCATCCTCATTGACTGAATACTAAGTGGGCGGGGCTAAACGTGTGCGGTAGGAAAAGTCAAACTCTTGACGTCACTGAAAAATCAGTGGGAGTTCCGGTATAAAAGTGGACGCAGCGACTGGCCAACGATTCTCGTGGCATTGAAGTGCAACGATCTACACTATCTCTTTTGAACCATTAACATCAGTGCGCAGGAGCATGTCTTCATCCAAAAAAATGTTGCAACAATGCCATTACCGGCAACAATATGTCTTTGGTTATGATTGAAGACCACCCTCAAGTAGCCTTGAAGCTACTAGCCTTCCAACTTAGCTTCGAAATTAACAATGATAAAAAGGGACATTCAAGAAAATTTATTCGGGGTATTCCAAAACTGACATCATGGTGAGTTTGATGCCCTAAGATATAGATCCAACCCAATGGGTTTCTAAAGTTTTATAGATTTTTTAGCATTTTTCAACAAGAATTTACTAAATAATGAGCTACTTTCATGAGAATCACTATTGATTATACCAAACATCCTACTAGACCATTTAACATGAGTGTACGCATGTTCGAACGTGAATCCCGAAGTCATATTAAAATCCTGGAAGAAAATAATGCAGCCTATTAAAGAATTTTTGTTGGGAAGGCCACTATTTGATTTTGTTTATTTACGGGGGCTCTTTAACATCTCAGGTCATCTGCGTTCCATTCAATTCAGGACGTGAAAAATGTTGCTCAGTGGCGTGTTCTTTTAGGCTTGAGGTTCTTTTTCTGCCGTAAATGTACGACACGGGACCCACGGCTTCACTTCCCTTACGAAAGCCATACTTAGAATTTTTAGGCCCAAAAATTCATCGATCCTGGCCGGGTTTGAACCCGCGATCTTAAGGTTTAGAAGGAAATTATGGTTACCACTACACCACCAGGACCGGCATAAAGGATGGCCAAAATTTCGTGTATTTTGACATAGAACTTTGTTTAGTTAGATCCATCGCAGTGCATAAAGCTACGCTTGAGGGGGGTATTAAACGATCTGAAATTCACCAAAAACAAAGAGCTGTATAATTGTACAGAAAACCCATTGTCCATTAACTCTCGACAACGTGACACAATTTCAAATAGTACATAAGGAGTATTTTATCACTGCTTTTGGAGATCACAGCGGGAATATGTGCATTATTAAACAAAAAGTAATAGGGATAAAGTATTCATGTAATATTGCACAACGATTATTTAAATGCTATTTTGAACTTGTACGGGGCCCACCGGTTTTTGATAGGTACGTGAGATGTGACCAGTGCCATCGCGATTTTTTTGGACAGGCCATTTTGTTTATCATTTGATTAAGAGAAATTATTACCCTAAAACCATATTTGTATTTGACATTGAAAATGTTCATCCTTTGTGGAACAAATTTTTGAATATGACGCTTGGAAAAACTGCTCAACAGTATGGGGAACATTTTTGTAGTTCTTTTAATATTCATGAGGATCTTAATTATAATAGCTACATTCAATTGTATAATTCGCCGAATTTGCGAAAGAATTTCATACTTATGTTCACAGATTTCTAGTATACGCTAACACTCCTTATTCCGGTAAGGCGAACGTGTATGAGTATGTGTGTGCGTATTATATCAAGCCTGCAGTTTTCGCATTGACGAATCTCATTTGATGACATATTGATCATGTGATGTTAAAGAATGGGTGTTTGTCAAGGACTCTGTAAAACAATTGTTTGATCACATCACACAACCCGGTTTGGGTCGTAGCACTTGAGATCTTATGACGGGCACACATGATGGGCAGTCTAAATAGGACACCAGTGCTCATAAACGTGAGTAAAATTTACAGAATGAAGTATAGTAGTGTAACATTTCTAGATCCGTTGAACTTCATTCCTATGCCATTGTCACGATTTTCAAAGACTTTTCAATTCCCCGAATGTAAAAGTTATTTTCCTTACCAGTTCAACACCAAAGAAAACGAAAATAAGTTGATCTTGTACCGGGGCAGAAATATTACTGTCCTGATGGCATGAGCGTAGATGCCCGCAAGAATTTTTAACAGGGGCATAATGAGGTGGTGTTCCTCGGATTACATCTTTAATATGAGAAAAGAAATGGTAGCTTACCGCAGTACGGACGTATTTCTGTTAAGTCAGCGGGTTTCTAAATTTAGGATACAATTCATTGTCGAGAACCCATTTAGAGAAGCGTTACCATTGCACAGACGTGTATGAACGTTTACAGGAAGAGACTCGTGCCTAGAAATAAAAGTTCGTTAATTCCAGGGTGTGATACCGCTTAGCTGATAAACAATGCCGAATAGTGTGCATCTGGCTGTCTTGGTTGGAGCAGCAACAATCTAATACTATACAACACCCTTATCGGTGGCGGGAATTTAAATTTTTAAGCCATAAACGGGTAAAATGAAGAAAAATGTCTCTGTTTCTTTCGTGGATATTTCTACTACGGGTGCACACGATGTTACCCTTATAGGAATTCATTGCTATACAACATGGGTAATGATACCATAGGCTCCCAATATGAATACATAAAGGTTACGAAGATGTTGAGAGATTCTGGCTACCACAGATGTGGGAGTGTGAGTTTAATGCCATGATTGAGGCTGCCGGGGCTCTGGTGGTATTTGTTAAATGTTTTCCTTACCCCGAACCTCTCAATCCGCGAGATGCCTTCTTTGGCGTCGTACAAATTTTACGAAAACCTACTGCGAGGTTATTGCATACATGAAAATGTTTTACTACGACCTATGCCGTTTGTACCCGTTTGTCAACAAGACCGAAATTTACCCCGTGGGGCATCCTAAAAATCACGTGGATAATTTTTCAAATTTGGAAGATGTAGAGGGCGGTAGTGTGAAATGTAAAATTCTTTCCCAGGAAAGACCGTACCATGCCGTCCTGCCATCGCGCATCAACGGCAAACTTATGTTTCCACTGTGTTGCGCACGGTCAGACATGAAATGTGAGACATAATGTTGACATACATGTGACAAAAGATCACCTGGATAGTGAGCCAGTTAAAAGTAGCACTAGAAGAAGGTTATAGAACCATTCATATTATGAAATATAGGAATATAACATGGTCCCTCCACTGGTGAAAATGTTTTTTGTTTTGTTTTGTTTTGTTTTGTTTTTTCCAGGACATGTTAATCAGTTTTTGAAAATTAAAAACGAAGCCACCGGTTAGCCCAAAGACTGCAACACTCCTGCCAAGAAAAATTAGTATTTCGGGCGATTTTTGGAAAAGGACTGCGTAGTACTGAATAAAGAAGCCATTGACAGCAATCCTGGCGGGCGTGAATCGGCAAAACCCATGTTATTCTGCTTTTGGGGTAAAAATGGCCAACAAGACACCACGTCCATTGTGAGATTCTTAAAGATTATTCGATGTCCATAAGCTTTCTTAATGACCCACGTGTAGAAGTGTCGGTCCTGGTGATGTAGTGGTTACCATAAGCCCAAGATCGCGGGTTCGAACCCGGCCAGGACCGATGGATTTTTTCGGGGCGTAAAATCCTAAGTATGGCTTCCTTCGGAAGGGAAGTAAAGCCGTGGGTCCCGTGTCGTACATTTACGGCACGAAAAATAACCTCAAGCCTGAAAGAGAGGCCTCTGAGCAAAATTTGTCGGCCGTTTCACGCCCTGAGTTAAATGGGACGTTGATGATCTGAGCTGTTAAAGAGCGTCCATAAACAAATCATTCATTCACGTGTAGAAGTACAGTCTTACCTGTCTGCTACAGAGGAGATGTTCTAAGTGGTATGGAAATGTTGCGAACAGAATCCTAAATTAAATTCACTACTAAAAACGTTATAGTGCATACACAATGATCCATTAAAAATCATCTTGGGAGACTGGGTGAACGCGTGTGTTATTTCGATACAATTTCTGCTATTGCCTCTCACGGGATTGTGTTTTGGCTGGATGACAAAAGAGATAGAGAAGCACGGTAAGGTTGATTATATTTTCAGATTTGCATCCTCCGGCCAAAAAGTTACACCATAGAAATTAAGTGCCGAGAAAAGACGCCCTCTGTCTACAAAATTAAAGGAATTGTCCTTAATTCAGGAAATATGAAAAATGTAAATTCTAGCGTTATCAGGGCACCGTTTTGATATATAATACAATGTCGGTGGCAATGGAAGGCACACAGATTTCCAGAAAAATTCTTAGGTACCGTGGTTGCCGAGCCTTCAGTGAAATCCTATAGAATGGTGGTCAACAAACTTGTACAGTGTCAAAACTTTTATTCATACCCGTACGGATATAAAAGAAGGAGAGTTTAGACGTTACTTCATCAGTCGCTTACATGTCTACAAATTAACACTTGAAGAAATTTAATTTTCCAAGTACCAATTTAATTGCAGGTCCTTCGCATTGTGGAAAATCACCATTTGTGAAAAATGTAATTAATATTCAGGTGAAATGTTTGACAAACCCTTGAGAAAAGTATTGTGGTGTCATGCACCATAATATTCTCTAAACTAAGTCCGTGCTTCGTGAGCCATGCAGGTATATCGGATTTGGAGGCCATTAAGGAAGGGGATTGGTTTAGTTTAGACTTTTAAATGTACGAAGCAGATGGGCAAAACGTGTCAAACTTTTTCACAAGAGATTTGGAAATGTTTACATACTACAAAACGTGTTTCCACATGGAAAGAAATTTCTAATCATATCTCCAAATGAAAATTACTTTGTCGTGTTTAAAAAATAGAGATTACATGCAATTTGATAGGTCGAGATCGAGCCAAAGAACTGTAGATATTTGTTGAAGGCGTTTGAAAACGCCGCAGAAAATGCCTACGACATTCTAGTGCTGGATTGCACACTGTACACCCCAATAAATACAGCTATCGAACCGACGTACTCCCGAGTGAAAGACTTTCTTATTTGATCCCTAATTATTATGGCATCGATTTTGTTGATTACATTCTGTAGGTTTGATCCCCTGGTTAACAATATGCAATTTCTTCCCCCGACAGTTTAATTAAACGAGCACACTTCCGTCATTTTTATAAAGACATAAGCGGAATGAGCATTGCCCAGTTGGGTATTTCACTGATAGCAAGACAGCATGCGAACTTGATGGTACTAGCTAAAGCAAAACCCGCTTTGTTGAAAAGCGCTAACCAAGAACTAATAAAGGCAATTTCCGAGCATTCTCAACGTGTGCAGAGAGATTTTCAGTTGGCCTATAAAATGCTTGAAGAGCTTAAAGAAACATAAAACTTGTTGGAGGAAGTTTATCAACAAACGGCTTTCCTTAAAGAAAAAGAAAAGGCTTCTTGTACAAAAAGGCGGCTTTTTACCTGCCTCTCTACTTCCTATGTTGGCTTCACTGGGTAGTGCTCTCGTGTCAAAATTTACTTAAATGAAGTTTGTTAAGCAAATTATTGTAATTTTACAGCCAAAAGCTTCATCTCATAGAAAAATAAATTAATCAGAGAAATGAATAAAGTGCGGTGTTCACATTTGGTAGCTCCTGAAAAATGGCAGATGATAAAATATAAATTGCGAAACTATCACTATCTCATGTTACAAGTAGAGAACTATACCTTGAATCGAAACATGATGACGCTAATAATGATGTGTACCACGACATTGAGGTAAAGGAGGAGCCGTACCCAGCAAAGAGGAACCTAAATAAAAGCCGGTTGCCAATAAAAAAAAAAGTGTCCAGCGCATCCTGTAACTTTCGCAGAGAATTGTGGCAGCCACTGTGTAATTAAAATATGAAGGAATGGAATACACTGAATTTTTTTTTTTCAAGCCGGAACAATACGCAGGTTTTGGTACTGCAGACAAACTTTGCAAGGCCACGGACATACCAAAATCTAAGAACGAGTCCTTTCTTCGACGAGGTTAGTTATGCATTTCACAGTCCGATAAGGAAACGATTTCTGCCAGAAATTTTCACGTAACCAACATGGACAACCTTGGGAAGCCGAACTAAATGTAATGAGCGAACTTAAATTTAATTTGCGTTTACATCTTGAATATTTTCGTTGCAGTTAAATACTAATGAGGCAAGGTTCACTTGACAAGGAGTTACAAAGTTACAAACTTGTTACTCCAAGTAATACAAAGTTACGGATTCCGAAAAATATTGCTGCTAAAAAGACACTTTTTTCGTAGTACAACGTTGGTGTACAGTTCACAAGTGACAGTCAAGCAATTGATTTTTAACCAATTTTTTAACGTAGATTTAGTAGCTCTGATAATTGCTGGAACACCCGCGTCACCATAATCTATGAGGATCGAACCGAAAGCAGCAGCACGCCAGTGGTGTAACATTTAACAAAAGAACAGATTTTAAAATAAGATTTGTGCGGGAAAACTCGGAATTTTAGTAAATAATCAAAACTTTTGTATTACACTATTTTTGTATAATTATATGTATAAAATGTTTGTAATTTGTTTCATCCATTAATAATTTGTATATTTATATACCCACCATTGTGTATCCGCCATTTTTATAATAAATAATGCTCCTTGTTGGCTAACTGCTGTGTGTGAAGACACTGCTGGTGTTATTGCACTAGCGATGCTAGCTGAAGAAGCCGGTAGTTTGTCCAAGAAGTGGTGTGCGCTACTGACATTTTTCACTTCTTATGTTTAATACTTCCCTTTCATGAAATTTGTTAATTAATTATGAATTGCAGTAAGATCTGAAACCCGAACGCTTAGAAAGTCTCCTAAAGCTATGTCCTGACAGCAATAGCAGATTCTGTATGAACACATGGATCACAAATGAGCACTTGTTGAGAAAGTGAATAAAATAGCCTATTGTTTTCCATTTGACTTTCCTAGCAGACTGTGTACAAATCAACAAACACATGCAGTTAGTATCCTTTCCCTTAGGAGACTGCATACCTCATCCACCACATATCCCTCTATGTGCAATGTTTGCTAAAGCCATGCTAACCTCCCGCTCGCGTTTCATAGATAATTCCCGTGCTACATCCTTACACATGTTACTATTGTTTTCCTGTCCGTCTCGTAGTCGCTTTAGGCTTGCAGTATATTCCATTTTTTGTCACTGTATTTTTTTCAAGGTGACTCTGCTTCTATTTGATCTTACTGCATAGCTATGGTAGTTGAACTCATTGGATTTTCTTACTGCCTAATATCCTTGCTGCGGACTTCTAAACTTATATTAATACTGCTATATAACGCGCGCGTTGTTGTGCTGTTTCTTACTTTAAATTTTGTGGTCATGATTACATTTTATCTTAAATACACTACCCTTTTTCTTTGATGTGCTGTTATGTTATAGTAGATTACGTCATCTTACTGGGTTATAACACTAATATGTTTTTGCTTTGTATCTAGTGATTGTTCGAATTGGTTGAATTTAATTTTGGCCCGTTGCGGGTAAGCGGAAACAAGAATTAAGCTATCTATATGAAGGAACAAGTATAGAGTGCAATATATTGATATGTGTATAACAAAAATTGTATTCTCCTAAGATACTGATAAAGTATTTCATTATCTCCAATGTATTTCTGACATCTTTTGCGTTACTAATTTATAAAGCGGATTCATAAACATTTGAAGTGCTTTCTCAAAATCCAATTGTGAGTTACATTAAAGCACTCTGTTTGATTGATTGATTGATTGATTGATTGAATTTGTTTATGGACGCTCTTTAATATCTCAAGTCATCAGCGTCTCATTCAACTCAGGGCGTGAAACGGCCGACAAATTTTGCTCAGAGGCCTCTCTTTCAAGCTTGAGGTTCTTTATCGTGCCGTAAATGTACGACACGGGACCCATGGCTTTACTTCCCTTCCGAAGGAAGCCATACTTAAGATTTAATAAATAATCTGAAATAAATCCATCGATCCTGCCCGGGTTTGAGCCCGCGATCTTGGGTTTAGGAGGCAAGTATGGTTACCACTACACCACCAGGACCGACAAAGCACTAAACCTAACAATTTCAAAGTGCTCCCCTTTCTCTCTCCACATTTTAGCCATTTAACAAAATTTTGTCATCAGAGTGAATTTATAGCATCAACAAGGTCCTGCGTTTGTTTAAAAGATTTTCTACGATGACATATTTCATTTGAATTAATCAAATGCCGCAGTACAGGTCAGGGCTATAGAGTGGACTTCTTCTGTCTCCATTTTTCTCAAGTTTGCAGCTGCTCTGTGAATAGACGTAAAAGTTGCTGTTTTTGGACGTCGCTCTTCAGTTCCGCAACATTAGTGTCACAATATGCCCCATACAATTGCATCCAATTGTAACTAATGGTTCGTTATATCTCGAATTTAAAATATTATATTGAGTATTAAATTAATGTTTTAGATACTAAATGCTACAACATAGTTCGGGGGCTATAAGTCACTATATGGTTAATTGTGGCTGATAAAATTCCTTTTTATTCCATTTTACTTTTATAGATATTTTCGGTTTCATCATTATGCTTTTACTGCCACTGGTAGCCAAAGTCATCAAGGCGCAGATTCGTGAGCTGGAAGTCTGGGGTTCAATTCCCACCAGGACCGTCCTCCCTGACTTAGGTTTTTCCAGAGTTTCCTCGTTCCTTATAAATGACAAATGCCTGGGAGGTACTCTAACTTAGGCCTGGAACGCTTTCTTTCTTTAAAAAAAATCCTTTCCAAGTTTATCATTTCATCTCGTGTATCATCAGTGTCCATCGCATGTAATGATTCAGTAGTTAAAACGGGCGTTAAACAATGTTAAAAAGCATTATATTTGTAATTCTATTTATTTTATCATGAAGATAATTAAGTTTTTTTTAAGTGCTATACGTTATAATAATAAAGCCAACTATGATAGTGCATGTTTCTGTGAACCGTTTAGGGTCGTTTGACGAAAACATTCTGAGCAATTTTATTTTTTCTTCCTTCGCCTGTTGGTTAGGGAATATGAAACACATTTTGCATCATATATGCTGGTGCAGCACAACATCAATGCTGCCAACACTTGTACTAACTTCCATACACTTTCATTAGTGATATGACGCTTTTCCCTCAACAAGTGACTCCCTTAGTGAAATATTCTCTAGTTAACAGATTTAACAGTCTCTCGCCCTACTTTAAATGATTAACCCATCTTGCTATGGTGTCAAATGAACCACGAACTGCTACCAAATATTCACTTTTTGTTCCCCTTCGTTCTTTCATGTTGCTAAATGCATGTGCCTTGACACAAGACTGAACTAAATAGACCCTCTTGCTAAGACCTTAAGTTTAAATTTGATTGATACTCACTTTTATAGCACAGGCTGGATACAAAACATTACATTGAGTGTCCCTTGTAAAGAAAACGCATCTGTTACATAAATGCGCAAAGAAAGGAACTGTTACGAACTTTTGAAACTTTCCCTTTATATTATCAGTGCCGTTAATGACTAATTTACAGAGATTCCCAAAATAACATTTAACGACGGGATCAAAAAAGTGATAACTCGCTGCTCCTTTGTGATTGTTAACGTTAAGATTTTTTCTGCAAGAAATTTTAGTGAAACAATTTTTTTCTGCGCTTGACTGGTATTTTTCTTTTTTAATATGCTGAAATTGTTCTCGGTTTGTTTTACAGGTGCCTGAAACAGGTAATTAAGCATGCATGACCTTGCAGTGATACGCTGAAGTACTGTGTTGAAACAGAATAGTTTTGATAACCAGGCTCTGTGATAAAACAACCGTTCGCTGCGTTTTGTAGGCAGGTGGACGCAAATGCGCATGCGTTGTGTTATGGAGAGGAAAATCCTTTAAAATGGCACTGCAACTGAAAACAATATACGTTTTTGAAGCGTGAAGCATGAACATGTTGGGATCTATTTGTTTTATTACTCTAACTTTTGTCATCGTGTTAGCAAGTGAGGATCCATGCCGAACTGATCAAAACACTCCTTCTCGTGAGGTTAGTGTCTCTCTACGTAATATTTTTCTCTCCTTTCAACCGTTTTAAAATCTCAAAGGGACTAACTACTTCCTGAATCAACGGTGCGGCCATGTCAACTGAAAATATACTTCTTTAAATGAGCATTAACACAATTTTAGCTACCTATTTCATAAAATATGAGGTTTTTTTTAATGAATAATAGTATTGTAACTCATTAGTTTTAGGTGGTATACCATTGAAAATATCTGCTATTTATAACTGTGACACATGTTATTTAAACTGCTCTATCTAGCTTACCATTTTAATGAATGAAGTAATGTATAATTACATAGGATATAAGATTTGGGATTTGTTTCTTTTTTTTTTTTTTTTTTATGCACGGGCTCAAATTCGAGCATAGAGCTGCACAAACCGCTTGAAATATTGTTGAAAAGTAGGGGAAAGAATGACAGATTATGACTTGGTTCGAAAACGTTTGTACTTGAGATTTGAAGACTAGAAAGAGTGAGAACAACCCAGAAAAAGGGGGGTGGGGTTGCTAAGGAACTCATGTTTGCATCTTCAACAATTTATGACATTGGAATAGACCAAGAAAAATGAAAATATAAATGGATACCACATAAAGGAAGAACACTTTTTTGTTGTGTTAAGTTCTGATTCACTGCTTTCTCACAACAAAATTTAGCCACTTCTGGATCTTATTGTAATCTTAGATGAAAATGAATTTCCTATAGCAAACACAATCTTTACAGTGATTTAATCGCGATAAAGAGCCTATAGGATTTACAAAGTGGAAATGGAGAGGAAAATAATGGCGTCTCTATTGATCGAGTAAATTTTTTAAAGTTCTAGTGAAACCATTACAAAGGGTGTGCAATAATTAATGCAACACAATTTTCTCGGTCATATTACCTTGAATAAATACATATTTTTTCCTCCATCTTCGCGCACGATCTCTTGTAGATCCATCTTCCGCTATGTAGCAATGATGCAATTCACTTATAGTAATTTCATTTCATTTGGCGTAAAATGAATGCGTCACCATCATGATACATGAAATGAAATGATAAATTCGGAAAGGATTTTTTAAAGAAGGAAACGCCCCAAGCATAAGTTTAGGGTACCTGCACGGCATTTGTCTTTTATGAGGACTGAAGAAAATCGAAAATGTGGAAAAAACCTCAGCCAGGGAGTACGGTCCTGGCGGGATTCAAACCCCAGACTTCCTGTTCTTGAGTACGCGCCTTAACGACCTCGGCCACCGGTGGCGGTTGACAGAGCGAGCCGATTCCTTCATTCAGAACGATCGGCAAATAACAAGCAAAAGGGCCCTATTCAACTTTGGACAGTGGCGGCACAATTATTCATCAATTAGAATAAGCTGGCTCCCTCTAAGTCAAATTGCCTAACGTCCATAATGAATAGAAAACCTGTATGGGCTTATGAGCATAAAGGTACCGATTTATCGTCTAGGTTGTAAAGAGAGATGAAATATGTACCCGTCACTTCAATCATGAAAACAGCCGAACGTCCCAGCCGGTAAAGTTATGGGACGCATCGAACGTACAATGCAACTGTTGGTAACATTGCCATATAAACAAAGCAGGCACAAAGACGAAAACTTGTAAACTTAAGCTTATTTAGGTAATGTAAGTAAAAAGCGTTGCACATTGATCCCACCCCCCTCTCCTTCTGATGCAAAGCATCTTAACTCGCGTATTACTTATGTGTCCCATTTCCAATATTGTTTTTCTTGTTTTATTCCTGTGTTCAGGCAAACATAACCAAAGTTCGCTTTCACGTTTCAGAATTTTACGTATTATAGTGCCTTTTAGTGGTTATTTTCGAGGTTAACTCCTATTTTTAAATAAGGATTTATTTTTTTTTTTGATTTGTTTATTTAAGGATGCTCTTTAACATCTCAGGTCATCAGCGTTCCATTCTATTCAGGGCGTGAAACGGCCTATAAATTTTGCTCAGAGGCCTCCTTTTTCAGGCTTGAGGTTCTTTATCGTGCCGTAAATGTACGACACGGGACCTACGGCTTTACCTCCCTTCCGAAGGAGACCATACTTAACGATTTCTACGCCCGAAAAAATCCACCGGTCCTGGCCGGGATCGAACCCGCGACCTTGGGTTTAAGTTTAGAAGGCAAGTATGGTTACCACTACACCACCAGGACCGACAAATAAGGGTTTATAAATGCCTTCTTTGCTCTGTTATTATTCCAGCGATCCATTACTTATTTTATCACTGAACCAACTGCAGAAACCCAATCTGTTAGGAATACATAATTCCTGGAACGGTAACAACAGTCCGTCTTAATATGGGAATAATATTGCTTGCCCGCTCCTTTTTATCACAGAGTACAGCAAAGGTTTCCATCACCTCGCTCGTCTACAAGAATTCTATTTATTATCTCTATTTGTGAAAGAGAAATACCGAAAGAACAACATTCAAGGAGTGTTTTATTTAAGCAATGGGTCTGTTGGGATCCAAAAGTTATAATGAATGGAATGATCGTATTATGTCACTGCTGTCGCAATGAGGTAAGTTGTTCAAGGTTCAAAGTATTCAGTTTTATGTGTTCAATGTCTTTAAAGAAGAAAGAATATATCGCCCACGTGTATGAATCGAATTTTTTCATTTCAATTAAGGTGTTTGGCTACTGATCCGAGAACGTTTGCTTTTGTTATACTTGACTTTACTGTATTTTAAAAGGTGACATTTGCTATTTTATTCTTTTTTGAAGCATAAAATTTTTTGTAAGACTGTAACAATTAGCCAATAAATTATTTGGTTTATTCTTGCATGAAAAAACTAGTATGAAAAATTTAATTGAAGGCCCACAAAATTCATTCTACATTGTCTTCTATATAAATCATACTTTTATTGGCGATTTTAAATGCCTATTTTAAGGACATGTTTTGTAGTTTTAGTAAGGTACTATAGAGATAAGTGTTCTCATCCGCCATTTTGGTGCCAGTGGGGAACAGAACCGAGCAGAAGTCAGTATGGTAACGTATAGTAATCTCGTTTGTTGATGTTGAGTGTATTTAATTTATTATTCAAAATTGTGTTGAATTGATTTATGCAATCTTTGTTGGTTTATATTTCGATTTGTAAATCATACGAAAAGATTAAACTGCGCAATTTCATCAAATATTTAAGTCAAAATACAGGCTAAATAATCTCTCTATTTCAACGCATCAATTACATATAATGACAAAAATAGTAAGTTTCTTTATAATAAATTACTTGCAAAATAAATGAAAAATTTTAGAATATAATTAATACTTATAGAATAAAATGTATGTTTATTATTTTAACAGATTAAGAGTATGTCAGTGAAAAAAAAATGTATATACACAAGTCTCGGAGAAAGGATCATTCGTGAAAAGTGTGAAAACTCAAAATGTAAGACAAAATGTAGAAGTCAAATGTATAGCCTTCAAAAAATGACAATTTTTTTTCACAATAGGTTATGTTTTATAATATTAAGCAATGTTAATAACATTAATAAAAAAACGGTAAAACAATATTTCACAAAGATCTTTCCACTTACTTAATACTATAGATATGATTATCAGTAATTTAGTTATAATAAATATGTTTTGTAGAAAAATTAATACGTACCTAAGGAAGTTATACACCACCAATTAAGCGTCTATATTCATTAACCACACATCCACAAGTTAAACAATTTTTTAGACTTTTAAACCGCCTTTCAAATAATTGGGAAAAGCATTTTTCAACAATATATATTTTATAGGTATTTCCAGTACAAACAATGGTTAAATCAATCTTCACTTTCGCTATGTTATGTTTTTAACCTATACTAGAGCCTATACTACTGCTCGCCGGAGGCACCAAAATGGCGAACGAGAACTGTCTCTTTAGTGCTCTAGTTTTAGTGCATATTTAAATGCATATTTTAATGCCTTTTTCCCTTGCCTATTTTTTAAGCTTTTAACCTCAGAATATCCCCCGCTTTAGTCCTGGCACATTATTCTTGGACTCTTAAAATAGTTTTTTGGTCGATACAGAATCCTTCCTGGCAAAACAGATAAATCCGAAGAAATTTCCTCATAAACCTAAACTTAGGTCAATTTTCAATCACCCTACAGTTCAAATCTTGCACCCTCTGATTTCCATCTCTTCGGTGTTCAAATACAGGCAATCCGCGGTAAGAGATTTGATGAAGGCGAGCAAGTCATCTCACAGTAAAACTTATAGATGGCATAAATCCGTAGATTTGCAAATATATTAAATAATAGCTCTATATAGTTAAGAAACAATGGAATGTATTAGAAACCAAAATGAAACATACCGTGAAAGATAATTCATTCGACCTTTCATCGACTGTCTAGCGCATTCAAAACATTCAAAGGTTCGTGAAGAACAAAATGTGCAGTTTTTTAATGCATTGATTAGCAAAAAGGGTAGATTCGGATGTTGGTTACTTTGGGAAATCAAATGCAATTTTAACTGAACAGTTTTTTTTATTGGAGTTTAAATTGCATAATCATTAATAATTGCCAAACATGTAAGAAAGGTAGATAATAAAGTGAACCATATTCTGTTAAGCAGGACCAAGTGGCAGTGTTTGCCTGAGCCTGCGCCACGCTAATTGCGTGACACCTCCGAACTCCGTTGCATTCTTGAAAGGATCGAGTGTAAAGTCAAATAGAGTAAAACTGGTCAAAGCTGCGGTGCCCAAAATATTTCAAACGTAGAAGCTTACCCTTTTATAGGTTTTCTTTGCAAAGAGTTTGCTTCTGTGTCTTCCATTTCTTTATAATCAGAGCCAGGAAGTTGGGCAAAATGTCTTTTCTTGCTGGGTTTAAGAGTGAGATAGAAATTAACATCTTTCCGTCGGTGTCGGTGGGATCAGTTTTATTTTGTTCCCCCCCCCCCTCTTTTTTTGCCTATTTTGGTTCCAGTCTTTTAAGGTTTAAAACCTTTTATTTTTATCTGTTTTGGGTAGATATGATTTTTTTCTCCGATTAGTTACGCGTTTTAAAAAGCACAGAATTTCAATATATCTAAGTGGAAAAGGTTGTAAAAATTAAATGGCATGTTCACCTGCAAAAATATCTGTAGAGAATCTTGTTATACATTTATTTCAAACAGTCAATGACTTTCTCCTTAACCCATTCACTTAAGCTCTTTAAATAGCAGACTGCATTAGGAAAGAAGCATACGTTTACCTCGCACATAGAATAAAGAGGATGAGGGAAGTACTGTAGTTATAATTGTCCTGGCGAATTGAACTTGTATCGATCTGTGCAAGACACTTCTAGAAAATTTGTGATGGGGGTAACTTCTAAGCTGCAAAAATGTAACAAACAATTGAAGTGAGGAAGATGAGAGTGGTACAGTTGTGCAATAAACCGTCCCAACAATAAGTTTAGTACAGAAGAAAGAGAGATTTCTAGCCTGATTCCGCTATAAACATAAAAACAGAAAATGACCTCCACCAGAAACCACTGGCATCTTTTGCTCATTTGCCAGGACCATTCAAAACTCCTTTACTTTGTCTTGATCAACATTTCCAAGATATCCTGAAAGGTGAAACAGGAATAAATTCTTTCGAAATACATTGTTTAAATATGCTCCAATCACTTCAGCGGAAGTACAATGTTGTTTTTCCAGAGTGAAAAATGTTCTCTCTGACAAGGATATCTGTGGTTGTAACCCCCCAAAAATTAAGCTTAAGCCCATTAGTTGTGTGATAAAGAATTTATTAAGTATCTTAAATACATATTTTGATTAGTAATGATGATATTATTCTGTTTTCACTTTTAATAAATTCCTATTTTATTTATATTAATGTCTATTTTCAGTATTTTAAGTGATTTTTAGTAAATATATTTTAACCAAAATAAAAGCCTAAACTCCCGGGCTCTATTTATAAGACGTATTTTCAGTCTATACGTCAAATTTGAAACCCTCTTGTTGATGCCTAGGCATAAATTAAACTAAAATTACGCAAGAAGGAAAACTTCCAGGACATGGCCGAGAACGAAAGAAGATAATTTACAATTGATTTAAAAATATGCAAAAGTTAATTAACGTGTAAAAATAGCTTAACGTTGATTCACATACAATAATGTATCCAGCACCTAACTCTGGAAAATGAAAATTTAACCCAGTGTCCCATATAAAATACAAGTTCAAAAATTTAAATTTAAAAACAATATAGGACTAGCACATTTTGAAAAATCTCAATTTAAGGAATTTTAAAATACCTTTATTGTTTACCCCAATTTGACAGCAGCCTTCTAAATATTAAGCACAGAAGTTTCTATTACAGTTAAACAAAACAAGGTACTTAAAAGAACATTAAAAATGTTACAATACAACAAATAAATCTTAATAAACTACCATAATACCAAAGCCGGGCCAACGGAGAGGGCTTTGGTCCTGCCAATTTTAAAGAAAGGCCTAAACGTTTATTAGGCCCCATGATAGCTAAGTAATCTCTACCAATAGGCTACAGGAGGAGAAGCGATCACACCAGAACGCCAGAACAGTCACGAGTGCGGGCGGGTTTGAAGGACACAGTACCTAGCCGCACTGCGGCTTTACCTGTGCGGTTGTTAGGTCTCTGTTGGGTTTCCTCTGTCTTATGCTGTGTTAATATTTCAGTCTATACGTTATAGTCTCGGATTCTGAGGAGTTTGGCAATGGTCCCTAATGCATTTGTTGACCATGGCCAATGTAGCTAGGATGTCACCCACCCAAATACTGACCATTACAAGGCAGCTTAACCTGCGGTCACCCATCCAAGTGGTGTCCATGCTCAATGCTGTTAACCTCCGGGATGACCTTTGGTTAAGCAATGGGGACACAACTTTTCTGGTGGAAAGCTGATTAAATGCTTTGTTAGGCTCGCAAGATGTCCTTTGGGAGCCTGTATGAAGAGCAGAGTCTTTTTGCCTTCTGGTCGTACTGTCCAAGAAGGCACGCCAGCTGGGAGCTTATCATACAACGTCTTTGCCCTCTTGCGAATGACATCGACGATGTATGGTACTCCGGATTGTTGATGGGGATGTGTGAAGGAAACTTTCGATCTGTATCGTATATCATCCTAAGCGCCCTGTTCTGCACGCACTGGATGCTGCGGTTGATGGACTTGGCCACCACTTGTTTTAGATCGGAAAATAGGGTACAGCTGCCGGAGAGCTGCATTGCCCAGCTTAATTTTTCCCTTTGCATGGGGAAGGAAGGTGAGACGCTTGTCCAACATCACTCCGAGGTACTTCGCGTGTGTGACCCAGGGGATCACTCTGCACCGTAGTCGGAGGGGCTGTTGGTCATGCGGGAGCCTGGTCTGAGCTAGGAAAAGAGCAGAGCTCTTCCCCGGGCTTATGGCCTTGTGCCATTTCTCGCTCCACTCCGCTATAGCTTTCACCTGTATTTGGAATGGCCGGTAACAGTATTGCAGATTTCTGTTTTGTGCCAGTAGCAAGACATCGTCTGCGTACTGACATGTCGTCACTTTGGGCTCTGTTGGGAAATCAGCCATGTGAGCTGCGAAGAGTATCGTGAACAGCACGCTGCCTTCCGGCACTCCCGCGCCAATGGGCCTTTGTATAGACATCTTCCCCTCCACCTTCACACGAAAGTTACGGTCTCTAAGGAAACCAGCAATCATGTAATGTAGGGGGATGGAATGCTGGCTTCTAGCAGTTTGTACAGTAGCACCTCGTGCCAGGTGGTCGCAAAGGCCTTTTGTATGTCCAGCAGCACTGCCACGGTTTTGGCCTTCTCTTGGTATCCCAAGGAAGCCTTCTCCGTTACTCGCAGTAGCTGCTGGGTGGTGGAGTGATCAGCCCGAAAACCAAACTGATGGTCCGGAAGGAGGCTTTTCTCCTCGAATAGGAGAGAAATGCGGGTTAGAATCAGCCGCTCAAAGATTTTTGAGATGGCTGGAAGCAGACTTGGGGATCTGTAGCTAGAAGGGAAAACTTGGTTCTTGCCAGGTTTCAAAATGCACACCACTCTCGCCTCTTTCCACACAGTGGAAAAGTGACGCAGGTGAAGATATGCATTATAAATCCGTGTCAAGTGTAGCACAGCTTTTTGGGCAGATGTTGGAGCATGTCCGCAGTGACGCGGTCATGTCCAGGGGCTTTGTTGGGTTTGAGACTCAACTTGAGAATCGACTTGAGACTCTTTCGGGGTGGCGACGGGGATGTGGACTTTATCGTGGGGGTTTGGCGGTACCTCAAGGAAGGCATCCACCCTCTCCTCAACGATGTCAGTAAAGTTATCGTCCTGCGGATCCTCCCGGGGCTCGAACTGGTCTCCAGGAAGTCTACGAGAGCCTCGGCTTTCTCGCGGGGGGTGAAAGAAAGCCTCCTGCGGGTGCCATGTATCGGATGTGCATGTAGAGTTTTATCTTTACGTAGGCTTTTAATTATCCGCCACGGTTTCCTCTCCTGGAGGTCAACCTGCCTCTCTGCGGTGCGCCCTGAGCAGTCTTCTTACCAGGGTTTTGAACCTCTGGTAGACTGCCCAGATCCTGGGATGACGGAAGCGCTGACATAGCTTACGGACTGTTCTCTTGGGTTTGATGAACTGCCTAAGCTCATTTGGGATTGTCATGGGATTTAGGTGGTCATGGGAAATGCGGTAGCTGTAGCCGCGTCCTCGATCGTCTCTATTGCGTGGATCCGAGGGACTTGGGTCTACAGTTTCGGTTAGGTGCAGGATTGCTGCTTCCCAGTCGACCTCTTCACTCCACTCTGGGAAGTGCAGAGTGGCCATAGTCACGTCTGTATCCACCATGACCGGGTCGTGGTCAGAATCCAGTTCGTTGACTACCGTGAGGTTCAGATGGAATGGAATGTTCGTGGTGATCATGAAAAAGACTACGCCACACTATTCTCGAAACACCTCCAAGCCTGCCCCAACCAATAGGAACAAGACAACCAACAAAGCCTTCCAGCAGATGAGGATAGAAAGAGGTGACGTGTATTAGATAAGAACCAGAATGGTGCACGTATAAAAATGACACAAGTTACAGAAGGCAGAGATATGCACAGTTCGGATTTCAAACTAGAAACATTTTAAAGACACCGTTACCTATGCTAAGAATGTGCAAATCCGCGTTAAACGAATTTGTCCCATTAAAAGCTTTGGCAACTTATTCATGTTGTGATCTACTGCAGGTTATCTTAATCTGGAACTATTTAAAGAAATCCCAAAATATATCCTTGCTGCTCGTTTGGGATTGTGCGTCTCGGCAGCCTTAAGCGTTTTGCGACACAAAACTCCAATTTTCCGATCATAAAGAAGGGTTTCCGGCACATACATTGTATTTTTAAAACACCAATAGCGATTGTTATGCGTGTTCACACAGCCATTTCGGTATATCAGGTTTCGTCTGAAAATTTCGATTTACCCTTTAAGAAAGAAGCCATTAACAATAATGTACACATGCTATGGTGTCGCCTTGTAGTACATGTAGCCCGTGTACATTTCAGTTTTAATATTTTGTTGCTGTATGTGCAGTAGACACTGAAACCCCAACTTGTGCTAATTTCCGTAATAAAACAATGAACAATTACACTCAATTAAATCTTTTAAACCTGAGATAAAAAATTAATAATCTACCGTGATACTCAAGATAAGACAAATCACATCAATCATTGTTTTCATCTACGAGTCAATAATATAGATTCACAATTAACAATCAAACTATTAGTCCAACGAAAAAAAATGTTTAAATTGAGTTTTTAGGCGAATGTTCGAAATTTCCGCCAGTTTCATCTAATTAGTTTTCTGTTAAAATTGTACGTCTTCGCATGTATTTCTACTACTCAGAAGTTCAAAGGATGGGTAGATAGGCAGGCAGCCGTGAGTGGAAAAGGAAGCCGAGACGCAAAACCCGTGCGAGCGGTGAGTATACATTCTGAAAAAAACAGAGCAGAGGTCTTCCCAAACTGAAGTTTTCCAAAACAAAGTTTAAATAATGTAAGACACGCAACGGAAAGCATCCACATTTTCGTAGGAAAGTCCGATACAAGTTAAGAAATGATAGGATAAGAAGTTCTGGCACGCTTAACTTTTAAACCGTTTAAAAAGCTACATCAAGAAAAGCCAAAATAGGCGAGCCCTTAAACGAACCTGAGATAACTAAAATAAACAAAGTTAAGCAGATCCGAGGACGCCTTTGCCTACGTAGATAATGATAGGCAGACCTTGGATATTTTATGCTCATTTTAGTAGATTCATATGGGTACTGAATGGCAGACATGGCTCACAATCTAAATTATCATAACAGAAAAACTCTGATACTCTTAAGCTTTTAATTTTCATTACGTTCCAGAGAGCAAGATGCTAGCAATTGTGAAAGACATTCAATAAAGCATCTACTATATCATTATTGGAACGCTGAGCTTGCACATGTAGGTTAAAACATATCTTAGCTTGCAACAGATATAGTTACAAATTAATCTGCGGTGAAATTGAGAGGATGGCTAGCTAGCACAGTGCCTTGCGAGTTTGTAGTAAAATTGAATTATTTGTATGTGTTCGTTCCCGATTAACAAAAATCCCCATATTACAGCGATTTCTGAAATACTGCTTACATTATGCCATGCAGAAAGAAAAAAAAGCAGCCAGAACTGCTAGACAGTGCCATTATTTTGTAGTGATATGGATGGGAGGTCTTGAAACATTATCCAGTTTGCGCTATCTTAAGTCCATGCAACCGTGATTTTATCCCAAAATTAGAGAAAATGTTACTTGGGAAGCACTTTAAAAATGAATAGATATCTTAACAGCATTTAGTAAGCGATGACATGCATTAACAAAACACATACTGCTGATGATAATTGCTGCTTTCCTCGAACTGGTAAAGACTATGTATACACTGATAGGTATACTTTGAAGTATATTACGTGCCATAGGCGATTTTACTTCCTTTGTAGGCTGTATGTATTTCCCGATTAAATTAAACTTTCATTTCATTGGTTTTTTGGTTGCGTTTCTGATATAGGTTCCTTAACTCAGATCTCATCTAGTGGTGTTCTTTATAAGTACATAGAAAAGGCTTTCAAATTTGTATACTAGATGTGCTGCGCTATCAATTTAGAAAAAATAGAACAGTTGCCATCATTTATGAACAAAAGTTTGTGTATAAACAGTTCTGTTGAGCAAATTCACAGAACGACCAGAGTTCCTCAACATTCAGCATAACGACGTGAAGTCGAAATATTCCCAATGCTTTAACATCATAAAGAATTTAAAATCAAAGTTTGGCACGATTATGCACTACAGATACGTCGTTCAGATGAAGGTATTGTGATATCTTTTGAAAACGAAGGAAGGTCATAACTTGTCTTACAATTGGGCACATACAAAACCCCTGAAAAAGTAATCTCTGGTTTCCCATATATACCAAAATACCTAAATAGGCCTGAATTTTCCTTGAATTTGAGTTCTCCCATTTTGAACCATTCTTTTAGCTTATATTTGAGCGGCATATCTGTTGGTTTGCTCCACGATAAGGCCACAAATATCTGAATTTATAAACATTTCGAAATAACTATTTCTGGACTCCCTGGAGGGATATCATGTTTAGCACCTGTGGGGAATGAAACTTGTTCTAACACACTGAAAATCAAGGTCCATTATACAGGAATTTGTTTGATTTTAGTCCGCCTTTGATATGTTTCTGCTTCGTGCTCTATCTGTTCAACACATTCAGCGTCAGTCACTTGTTCCCTATCACTGCCTTCCGCTAACTCGCTTAACCAAGACGCATTGGAATTACTTTCGCGATCTAATTCCTCGCAAACTGCTGCAAGTATTTCCTCTTGTGTTACCAATCTTTGTTCACTACAGCGTTTTCTAGCCCGTGATGTATTTGGACTCCTCCATCATTCTGATGCAGTTGACGCGTTTGTACGCGTCTTGAAAATGCTTATAAAGCCCTCTGAACGCAGTTCCAACTATCGTAATTTATGGTTTGTAATTCGACCCTGGCATGTTGAAATCACTTGTTTAGAGTAGTAGAAATGTGCTTATATCAACACACGCTCAAAAGGTTGAGGTCAGCATAAACAGAAACCATGAGAAAGCATAAACAAAATTGCTACGTTGTACTACGCTGCGCGCAGCAAGCCATTTATCGTTTCCCTGCGTTTTACTACGTTGTGCGCAGCAAAGGGTTAAAATACAGCAAAAGTTCCATTGTTGGCGTAGCGATAGCATGAGAGACCAGTGTCTGATTAGCGAAAAGAGAGGCGCACTGAAAGTTTAAATAAACCCGACACAGAGGCCCACTTTTAAAGTTATTTAATGGACAATCAATTTTCATTATGTACATAATTAAATATTACTATTAACATTTCAATTCAAACGTGGTTTCCACGAGCCAAAGGAGCCCTGTCGGCCGGAGAATGAATTCTAAACCCAGGCACTCAGGGTGGCGCCCGGAGATTTGGCAACTATATGAATGTCCTTTTTCTCGGTTTGTAAAATACATAAGCGATGCATAACTTTTGACATCACAGCTGACACGGTATTGCACAAGAACGCTACCCAATGAATGTCAATTTTCTTCCTATTATTTAAAGTTTAAGTCGCAATGCCATAGCAATTCAGTCAATTCGTTTTGATTTTTCGAGCTCGCAGAAAAGTGTGAATACGATGCGTCCAAGAAGTACTAGGCATAGAGTAGAACATACGTGCTATCTGTTACATAATGTACTGAAAGTTTCAATTTATGATTCAAACAATAAATAATTACTATTAGACTTATAGTTAGTACGAAGTATGTAGCTGTTCCTTTGTAAATTTGTAGCCATTCGAGGCAAATCCTATTAACTGCTTAGATAAAGTCTCTCCAGGAATACCGTTACTAATAAAACGATGTAATACCGTAAGCGACGGCTTCTCCTGTTGATGAATGAAACCTTACTATATCATAGAAACATAGAATGATGCGTTTGGGTTGAATAATATTAAATATTGTTATAAAGGCTAATATAATAGTAGTGGAAATTTCTTGCTGTTAATATTTTGCTTAAAAGATGAAAGTTTCCGGCAAGAATGAAAATCAACAATGCATTATGACAAATGAAAATCGTAGATTATTGAAACCACTGCTACAAATCAACAGCATGCGCAATCGTTCTTTCATATACTAAGTTTGAGAGTGTTAAAAAGAATTTTGAACTAAGTATGGTGTGTATAATGAAACTAAATCTATTCTACAATGTTGCAGTATTGAACATTTGTAGAAACAGGTTCTGCTTTAAAAAAAATGCATGCAGGAGGTCGCAGGCGAAACTCAGTACGAGAAGCAGCTATGACAAGGAGCCCTACAAAAAGTTTAAGCCGACTGTCAGCAGAGATGAATATACTATATATGTCCTGTCAGGGTATTGCTCGAAAGTACCTGAAACTGTATCCACGCCATTTGCAATGTTTACAAGTCTTACGGAATGGGGATCATAAAGTTCGTTTCAATTTTGCATCCCTGATGTGCTAACGGATTGAAACTGCATTTTTTTTTTTTTTTTTTTTTTTGGACAAGGGAAAAATCCACATGTCTTCTATGAGCTTGAAAGAAAAAATCCAAAAGATAACGTATGAAGTGAGCGTCAATAAAATGCATTGAGCATTCTTTGGATGGGCTGAATTGCATCACCGTTAAACATTAGTAAAGTAAAATTACAGAATAAACTTAACATTTTAAGGTTCACGTGAAAGACAAATGACTTACTATTAATAAAAGTTATACAAGTTCTGGTTGAATTTTGAACTGAGTTATGTCACATGATTGTTATTAATTTCTGCCCTATCTAATAGATTGGTCCGTGTCATAGAATAACATTTATAACTACCAATAAATTAATTTATGGTATGTTTCCGTGGGTGGATTCTGGAAATATGCTAAAATGATTAAGTTTTGTCAGTGATCACACACTGTCCATGAACTTGCACTTTTTTTTTTTCAGTTTTTTCCAAGTGTCATATATGAACTGAATTATATCACCAATGAGACACATCCAATCCGGGTTCATAATGACTACTGGATTGTAAATGGAATAAACGAAAGAGCGTTCAGTGGATGGATCAGCTTTGCTAGACCCTTTAATAACCTTCAAGTAAGTAATCAAATATAATTAGGTTCTTTGTAACTCAGCAATCTCATACATTAAGCTAATCTACTCTTAAGGACATTGATAGCATGTTGGATAGTTTATTTTATATTTTATACATTTCTTAATCAGTAGGATAGGAAGAGGGTTATAAATGCTCCATTTCTGTTCTATGAAAATTTTATTTTGTTTGCCGAGTTCGAAGACATTGCGGGTCTAATAACATGTATTGCCCAGTACCGAGTTTTCTGTTAATGTTGAGAACAGCCCTTGGACTCATCTTAGTCCTCTTTCGAACTTATAGATCCAAACGAGTTGAAAGTGCGATCCATTTTTGGGCAAAACTTTTATTTGAAAACCCCACAAAATAAGTACCTGTAAAATCGAAAAACTCATAATTTTACTCAAGAACAATGATACCATAATGGTGCAAAATTACAGGAAATATTCTCTGCGTAAACATAATATCTTCACTTTGAATTATAATCGCAATGGCGAAATTCCCTCTTTAGCTCCTTAGACTGGCCTTAATCGAGGCGATGAGTGGAAAAGCGATAGCAATTTTCAGTAAATTTCATTTCGAATATTTAATTTTATAATAGTCTGTTTGTTTTAATGAACACAATTTTGTATATTCAAACGATTTAATAACATTTTTATAAGTTAAAGGACTTTCATTTGTAAAAAATGTAGATAGTTGTGAAAATTTGTTATAAAATTCCATACACGGAAAATAATGTTGAAAGTACATTTACCAATGCTTTCTTTTACATCATCAAAAACACATTTTTTAACACATAAATGGGTAACCAGTCCATAAAATCGCATTTGTTTAAAGTGTTCCTTATTAGTTCATCCTTTTTTTTTTTTTTTTTTTTTTTTTCCTCTTACTAGCTCCTTACTTCTGTTCCCAGAAACTGAAGCAAAACTCGTAACTATATCGCCATTTTTCTGTCTGCATGATGACCTCAAATAATGGGCAATAACATTGTCTTGGCTCTTTTTATCTGCAGTTTTCCAGAATGAATGGGAAACTATGCTTTGTTTCAGCACAGACACAATCATACAACATGCTCTTGTGCAACACTCGCTTAAGGACCTGAATGCTTTATATGCATTTTCATTATAAGAATTCGTCACATATGACTTTTCGCTGTATTTCCTTAACCTTCTTCTTCCTTCAAATTATTCATATCGTATCCTTCGTTTTTTTTTCTTTTTTTTTTTTTCCTCCTATTACTCTCCTTTCTTTTAATTCATGCATTCAATTTACCAAAGCTAACTTCATTATCTTTGCAAGCAGAAACAATCATCACGTCCATAGTGATAGATAGGAACTTCAGAACTGCATTCAAACAATGCTAAGAATAAAATAAAATATTAGTTATTAAAAACGTTACCGAATTATACGCTTTGGAGGAATGGTACAGTTTTTCTGTAACATAAAATGACTGTATCTCAGAAAAGAATTGATACTTTTTAAATTATTTTTGAGCCATATGTGGCACTATAACATTTTCATACACAAAGGTACGAGAGTAGGTCCATAAGTTTCCGGCCTCACCGATAAGGATTATCGCATTCACAAAACCCTTATCTGGTGTCATACCTTATCTGTTAAGTAAAAAGTTGCAGCTGTAACTTCCGCTCTGCTGTGTTCAGTTGTTCAGATATAGTTGCATAAAGAAGGCTATGTGTAGAAGATTGTGACATGTTCAAAATGGAGGTTCGAGCTGTTATTAAGTTAAGAAGAACTTACTACAAGTGAAATCAAACAGCGATTGGACGATGTATATGGGGAAGCATCCCCCTCATATTCTACCGTAAAAGAATGGACCAAACTTTTTCTAATGGGTCTAGAAAGCATTGAAGACGAACAGCGTGCAGATAGGCTCTTAGAGGTGGTCACTCCTGAAAACATCGCTCTTGTGGAAGAAGAAATTAAAGAAGACCGGCAACTCAAAATTACCAAAATAGCAGTATGGGCATTTCTAAAACAACAGTCCTAAGAATTATTCATGAACATTTAAACATGAATAAGGTTAGCGCAAGATGGGTGCTTAGACTTCTTTCCTCAGTCCAAAAGCAGCAACGAATGATCTGTTGTCAGGCATTTTTGGAGTTCTGCTGTGGCAACGAGAGAGAAGTTTTGCAAACCATTGTTACAGGAGATGAAACTATGGTCCTCTACTATGATTCTTTGTCCAAAAGAGCATCAATGGCGTAAACTTGGCGGAGCACCGTCTCTAAAGGCCAAGGTCACTCAATCATCAAGAAGATCATGGCCAAAATATTTTGGGAGTGTGAAGGAATACTCTTCCTTGACGTCAAGGAAAGGAACACCACAGTAAATGGGCATATTATGCTGGTCTACTACACATACTACGTGTTTTCATCAAAGAGAAAAAGAGAAGAAAACTTGAGTGTGTTCCTTCTTAACGACAACGCGCCTGTGCACACGGATCGTGTTGCAAAGGAAGCTGTGAGGAAATGTGGCTTCAAGAAGATCGACCATCCACCCCACAGCCCAGACCTAGCTCCCCAGTGACTATTTCCTCTTCTCAAAACTCAAGATGGATCTTCGAGGAAGAAAATTTAAGTGTAGCGAAGTTATGGATGTTGTTTATGCCCATTTTGCAGACAAGACTTCTGACTATTTTGGAGGAGGGGTTGAAATGTTATATTCAAAGATGTGAGAAGTGTATTGCAATAAAGGGTAACTATATTGAAAAGTAAAATACAGTTATAGTCTTTATCTTACTAGAAAAGAGTTACGCCGGAAACTTATGGACCTACCCTCATGTCCTGTAAAAGTTCATGGAATTGTGTTCATTAGTTTGAAAGGTATAAGCGAGTAAAGTATCCAATACATTACGTTTTCAATTAGCCATAGAATTAAATTATTTGTAATTAATTTTTCTTTCATTCATTTTTCATGGCTTCTGCAATCAACTTCCCTGTGGTATCTCCTGAGACAGTCTACCTTAAAAATCATTTTCATGCCCCTTATAAAGTTAAAATTTGCTCCAGTGTGTACAGCTATAAGTATATTTGACTCTCTTCTTTCTTTGAGGCTCCATACGTGCTGTGTTGCAAATAGTGTTTGCTATTGCTAGAGATGATGCACATGGGCAATTCAAGATGTGCCTCCTATGAGATGGCTGTGGACAAGTTGAACACATGGACAAGCACTATGTATCAAACATATGGTTACTATAAAAAGTCTTATTATTCATTTTATAGATTGCTCTCAGAAGAGTTCTTTCTATACTTTAATAAATCAGAATAAAATTCTGTATCCTGCATTTTTAATGAATTGTATTTTCCGAAAACGGCATGTATACAAAATATTGCTTAACATGTGGGAAACCTTTAGAAAATTGATGAGGAACTAAAACTAACAAAAAGTTCATACAAGCATATGGCAATTTAGGTTAGATTTTTGGTTACTGTCGGGAGCTGGAGAGATGCTAGCGAGCATGCGCGGTGAGGAGGGCTTTATCTGCCAAGTAAAAATTTACGCACTGGATGTGTATCGTCTATTCAAATAGTGACGGTGGTCCGTTTTGATTGTGTTAACAAAAGCACAACATTAACAGTGAACAGCTGGACCTTTTAAATTGCATGCTTTAGTTAATTGTTAGTGTATAACGTTACCACACATATACATACAAATAATGGATGTTCCACAACAACGAAAGAAAGGAAAAATTATACATAGTAAAGCTGGAGGAATGGAGAATCTGATAGCTGCATGTGATGAGTCGAGGCAATAAACAAACTATGCCGGTGTTTCAGTGAGAACAAGTACCGGGGTCGAAGTCGGCGAGTCTTCTCTGTCTACTCCAGGAAACAGACCGGAGCGTACAAAACTGAATTCGAATGTTTTTGACAAGAATGAGATACGCTGTTGCATAGACGGCTTTTACTAAGTGAGAATATGTCCAAATTTTTTATATGAAATTCAAAAAATAAAGAATTGCATTTCCTTAATGGTTCACTCTCTTAGACGAATCCTTAAAGAAATGAGCTACAAGTGAAAAAAGTTGCAAAATTAAAAGATAATAATTGAAAAGTTAAATAAATGGAATGGGCTGTATCTGAAAGCAATATGCCGCTTTAGGGAACAGAAGATATATATTAAAATGCTTCGGACAAAATTTGAAGTGCTTTTAGGGGGACATAAGATAGCGACCTTAACTCGTCCTTGAAATGCCATTCTCAAGGTCAAATTGTTTCTTTCAAATGGAATGGTGTAATTTTTTCCCCCCGGGAATAGAGAGAGCATTTAATTTTCAGTATAAAAGTTCTAGTACATCTATCACCTACGTGTGACAGTTGATGAGAAATTGGACAAATAAGACAGCAAATGTTTTTCGCTCACTTTCACTTTACTGGCATCAATTTACGTACAGTACAGTAGAATTATAACCATAATTGAAACAATGTCATGATCACATTACAAACAATTTCAATTCAATAAATGCTTGAAAGTATGACAATTAACTTCGATGCATTTCCGAAAACGTGCTTCAAAAGATCAATGAACACGTCTCAACATTTTTTCGCTGATTCTTCTTCATAAACTTTGTCTTTAATATATCCCCATAAGAAACAGTATGGAGAAGTGAGATTAGGGGAATGGGCAGGCCAATGGACAAGTCCTCTGCGTCCTATCCATCGACCAGGATACTCTCTGTTTAATATTTCTCAAACTACAGCTGGGTAATGAGCTGGACACCCATCGTGTTGATACCGTATTGCAGCCCGGTCCACAAGGGGCACGTCTTCAAGTAACACTAGAAGTTTTTGGCCCCAAAAATTCTGTATTTAAGTTTAGACTATTAAGTTTACATCAATGAAGTATGGTCCAATTATACAGAATCCCAAAATGTCACACCAAACGTTCACGCTCCATTGCCGTTGATGCTCTACTTCCTTTAACCATTTTGGATTTTTACTGTCCAATAATGCATGTTATGTTGGTACACTTGAGCATGATTGGTGAATATCGCTTCACCAGAAAATAAATGTTGGAAAAGTTACAATTTTGAATTTCCCATTGTCAAAATTCAACACGCTACTGAAAATCATCCCCATGAAAGGCTTGGTGTAGGCTGATGTGATATGGATGTTATTTGTGAAGCTGAAGTATTCGAAGAACAATCCTTTGAGAGTTTCCCAAATCATATTCCAGTTGACGGGAACTTACGTGAGGATTAGCATCAACTGCAGCTAATACAGTGACTGTGGAATTTTCCCCAATAGCACTTCTCATTCGATAGTGTTTTCTTGATGCGACACCTCCTGTCGCAGAGAATAAGTCCGCAAGTCGTTGAAAATTTCTAACAGTGGCTTCCTCCTTTCAGGATATTGATCTCCATATAAGTTGCAAGTTGCTCTTGCGTTCTTATGAACTTCGCTATAAATGTAAACCATATCGATCTCATTGAACTGTATCGAACATTCATAATTCAAACGAAATGAAACTGACTGAGAATAATGTCCTTTTAAGTTTGAAATAGCAACGATGAGCACTCGTTTGTGTACCGATGTCTGCGTATAAACAAATGAGTTTTCTTCATAGCAACAATAAAATAAAAGAGATAGAAGTGAAAGTGAATAATATTTGTTGTCTTATTTGTCCAATATCTCATCACCTGTCACCCCTAAGTGATAGATGTACTAGAACTGAAGACTGGGTGCTCTTTCCACTCCCGGGAAAAAATTTACACCATTCCATTTGAAAAGAGAATTTACCTTTAAATGACCTTGAGAATGGCATTTCGAGGACGAGTAAAGGTCGCTATCACTATAAACTTTTTCTTAACCATTTTTTGATTTTCCCCTTCGCTGAATCATACATCTCGCCCCACTGTTACCTTATTCATGCTGAGCAGCAAGGTATTCTGAACTCACAATTATTAATTCCAGGTACGGTATATCCGGTGACCAAATCGAGGATTATCTGGCTAAATAATGTGAACTATTGGTTTATTGCTTGCCAGTCAAACGAACTGGAGGGATAGAACCCAATCGTACATCATTCCTAACTTTTAAATGAGTGGATCTTCAACCAAAGACCAAGGTTGGGTAAGAGGTAACAGAAGCCCCCGTACACGCTATCAGTGTTGTCGGTTTTGGTCATATTCGTGTCTCTTGTGAAAGCACCGCACTCTGCGCTGCAATCTCCGAAGGAACGTGAGGGTCGAGTAATCCGCTCCTGTCTGCGTATAGTTCAGATGGGCATATCCGGCAACATTCCGAGATTGTCACCGCTATCGTGAGGACAATCTTTTCACCACCCCCGGGTCAAGAAAAAAACATTTTCGAAACATGAAAGCGACACCTTATTAGCCAATGTTCCATACTGAAAAACGGTACCTACAGTTCTATGGCACGTCCAACAGATATGCAATTTTATTTTTATATTTACATACTCTATTGCCAAAGTGTTACAATCAAAGTTAAACATGTTTCAGACTACGCCTACTAAAGCTCGAAATGACCTTGAATGAAGACTGGCTTGCACAAAACGTTCTCTATTAAAATTATAGGCAAGAAATAGCACACTTGTTCTCCCACTTGGAGGTTTAGCTCAAATTGCGATTCGGGAAGCAAACCTGTTTGAAGGACTCTTCAGGTACTGAAAGGGTTGAGCCCTAAGCGAGACAGCCCTGTCTCTGAGGATCTAATAGAGTAGAGCGTATCTGTTTTCAAAAGTCATCTAATCCCACACCACGAAAAAAAGACATGTTGAATCGCCTTGCACCAATCAAAGAGTAAAATTCTATCTTCTTAGCTTATCCCGGCCTCATTTGTCTTGGCTATCCTCTTGTAGAATGTACTTGGAATATGCACACGACCTTAGCTGGATTTCTTCTTGCAGTCGGCCAATTCTTTGCTAGTGTGGCCTTAGAACTCATTTGAGTTCCTTGCTTACTCTCCGGGGCCCTTTGGGCTTCCACCGGGTAATAGTACTCCTGCACAAGGCAAGGCGATGATCTTGGTCCAAAATTATATTTACAGCTCTTAGCTACCGTTTCTTTCATTTTGTATCACATAAAGGAAGGATTTTAAGCACTTTTCGCACCTACCACCTTTTATGCTGCTGGGAGATTTTGATAAATCCATTCACTTTCACTGAGGCTCTATAAGAGAGATCGCGAGAGAAATGGTGGTTGCAGACATTTTGGACTTCCATATTCTGTCTCTCTCCAAAACCGGTTGCTTTTCTATCCAACTTCACTAATATATTTTCAGTTTTTCTTCTCTCTCTCCCCATATTACTTCGAATGTACTCTCTGATGGTTACTCAGCTCTCACTTTTCATGAAAATAAATATACTTAGTTCCACAATGCGTCGCAAGTGGTTTATCTATAGAGGACATTTCTCAAGAGATCATTTTTGGATACAGAGCATAGAAACCCCTAAGCACTCGAGTTGTCTCCCCCCCCCCGATCAATGTATCGCGTTTTTAACTTTTGTCTCCTCCTACACTTTCTTTTATATTTTTGTGAAGCTTGTTCTGAAGTTTGTTCCCACGTTTGACCCGGTGACAGGTGACTGATGGTGTATTCATGGTTATCATTAGGAATGAGCTATCCTCTGTTACAGGTCAGGCCTGGAGAGATCTATTTCACCAACTCTATTCTTCCTGAAAGCAATTGCGTGCCACTATTTTTCCATTGATAGAGTGGCCTGAGATGAGTTACGTTCCAGGTATCTCATTTAAAATTGGGATGGTGATCTTCCTGAGTGAAAAGGCCCTATCCCTGAGGGGCTTATGGTGCAGAATATATCATTTCCTAAGAAGTCGTAAAGCTCCACAAATCGCAAAAAGGGTACGGTGAATCGCCCTGTGCCGGTTAAAAATTAACTTTGTTTTCTTTGCTTATCTCTTCTGCATTTACAATGGATACTTCATCTATCCCCGCCATTCTTACTGCAGGAAACAAAGCTTAACTCCACGCCTTGACCTTCCACCCAAAGATGTTACTCGTGTAAATGACATTGGTCTGTAATGATATGCACGACTTTCCACAGGCGTTGCCGTCTCCGCTACAGGCTGCAGCAGTTATCTTTCTTTATTCGGGCTTACCTTTTCTATCTGTACCGTTTACTTGCCTCCATTTTGCGACATCTTAAAAACGGATGGCAAGCATCCGCAACTTATGTTTCTGCTTCTAGTGGATTTTAATATGCACCATCCTATGCGGGACACAAGGAAGTCAGCAAGAGGCGTTATGTTTATGGACTACGTTTTAGACCGACACAACTGCTTTCTCCTCAATGCCGATAAAGCTATTTTTACAACCTACTCTACAAATGGATTCTCATATTATTGATCTCTGTGTGTTTCGCTTATCTTTCTATTTACCTGACTTGGACTTCTCCTTTGATGCTTACTCCAGCGACCATACAGACCATTTTCTGTACGAGGTAAATTTCTTGTTTCCTCTCATCCCTCCAGAGAAATTTCTTCTCGCCATGGCCAATAGGAGCCTTTTTCGTGGTTCGGTATGTTCACCGAATGTACTTTTGACGCCATCAAAGTCATGATTAGAAAATTAATTGCTTTATAATTTCTGCAGCAGAAAAGCTATTATCCCGTCGTCTCCCTGTCCCACACATTTCCCAGTTCCATGGTGAACCGACGAATGCAAGAACGCACTGCGAGCACGCCGCGGTACTCTTTTAGAATTTTTTCGCCACCCCATTCTGGATAATATGACAGGCTACACACAGCAACTCACCAAGTGTCTGGTACTGAGAATACAACTTCAGGGTGCTTTCCATTATCGCTCGTCGCCTTCATCTGTTGGATAAGCTGCGTCACTTTTCACTAAGCCTAATCATTTATTCATTACGGATCTTAAAGTTCAAAGCAGGGTTATTATTTCTCATGTCGTCGTTGAGGATACTTAAAAAATAACTTTTGCATAGGTATCCTGCTCTGAAAATTACCTAACGCCATTCCCGGATTTAATGCACTGATGGAATCTATAGGCTTCTCCTGTATTTCTGACAGAAGTACTATAACCTTAAATTTACTCATTACGCAATCTTCTTCACGACTGAAACCTGGCCTTATTCACGTGGCTATGCTGCAACAACTTTCAGTAGACCTTATGGCCTATCTCCTTGTGCTGGAATCTGGAATGGCCATAGCTTTATTACAACTTGCGGGTAATCACTTCATCCCACCATCTTCCTTTCAGTTACAGCTCGGCTTTCCTCATCATTTGCGTTTACAATGATGGACACGTTGTTTGTTTGGTGGTTTAAATTCTAGAAATTTCTGGCTATTCCAATGGGGTTACACTGGCGCCGTTTTCTATCGACATGCGCTTTCTCAACCCATATTATAAACGCATTTCTGAGAGTGCTAACTTTTCCCGTCTACTTAGACCTTGAAAAAGACTGTGGTACTTATTGCAGAAACGGTATAGTTCGTGCGCTTCAGGGTGCCTATTCTTGGTCAGTTTTCTGTATTTATTTAGGAGTTCATAAAGATCAAGTTATTAACATGCTCATGAATCCTGTTTTATTTCAAGAGAACGGAGTACCTCTGCACTCGGTACTGAGTGTTACACTGTTACTGTTATTGTTATTAATACAATTACGCAGAGTTTTTCACTCTGTGTGAATTTCTTTGTCGTTGTTCGTCGAATATTTTGTTATATTTCTTTTGTTTTATCATACCTTCCTTTTGGAACAAAGAAGCACCTTCACTCCGCCTTAGCCCAAATTCGCTGTCTTTTGCACAAGAAATAGGGTTGTCATTTGCACGCGAATTATATAGTTCCTTGTTTCAATATAATACTGTGTTGTTCCTCGCATATAGCACAATTAAAACTATAATATGAACGTTCGGCGTGTACATTAGGTGTGCTAGGCAATACGCTCTCGGAAACTGGTCCTACGACATTTTCCGCCTTTGCCAGTCTTTAATTAAATCCAAAATCTATTACGGGTGTTCTTCTTGCGACTTTCAATGTGCATTGTCTGAACCAGATTTTAATTTTGAGGCATGCTTGCCATTTACGCTTTCCCCAAAAGTCTCTTTTCAAGCCTGTGTGCATAGGCGACTGAACCAACTCTGCCCTTTAGATGGGATATTTTACTTAGTCGGTTGGCGTATCGAGTGGCTGCTCAGCCTCTGCACTCAACAAATGAATGCATCGTCGGACAGCTCATATGCGACTCCAAAACCTGCAAATATCGGTTTCGCAAATTCCTTTAGGGCTTTGGCCGTCATATTATTGCTTTTACCTCCATAGACGAGTCTCTATTTCCCCCTTGGATGCAAGCAAAGTCTCGTAAATCTTGTGTTTACGTCCCTTCCAAAGCTCACAACACCACCTTCTGTTTTTCCGCAGTGTTTAAGCGAAAAATTTTATTTATACTGACGGCTGAAAAACTAGGAGTCTGGGAAAGCTGTAGTTTTAGATTGTCTGTGACATAAATGCATGTCAGAACTTTATGTTCTTTATTGATTACTTTAATATATTTCGGAGCAGCGGCTTGGAGACTCCGTTATTTGTTCCGATTCTCTAAATTCCGTTTTGAGTCATTGCAACCTGTTCTCTCATAATCCACTTGTGCAGAAAATCCATGAGGCAATACATGTTCTTGATACCAACGGAGGCCCTTTTCTTTGGATTACTGAACAAGCGCTCAGATTTTGAAACAGAAGTTATATTTTAGGTCCTCTCAGTCCATTATCACATTTCTTTAGAGAATTTCATCAGTTTCTTACGCGGAGTCGCTCTCTCTAGCTTGCCCGAGGAATTATCTGCGTTTATAGGGAATAAGTTCTGGGAGAGAAAATATCTTCCTTTTATTGGTTTACCTTTTCAGCAGTTAATGGTCGATGCGGATTGCAGACTGGGCACTGAATGTTTAGTCATTCTAACTTTTTAAAAGTGAACCTGCTCCATTCTGTCCAGAGCCTGGCGACTACTTTAATGCGCGCTACATTTTAACTTTATGTTGTCACCGGGCATCTCTTCGAACCTCCCTGTACTTGGCTTACCATAGTTCGGATGTTCTGGCGAACTACAATGTAGCTGTTAAGTGGTATTTGGAACACTATGTCCTTTTAGCGGACAGTTTGGCAATTCTATTTCTTGTTTATTAGCAATTATAATATTAGGCCTATAATCTTTTACCACATAATTATTTGTCTTAATCAATAAATAAAGAAAGAATTAATAATTTATTTATTCTCATTTTCACAACCGATCTCTGTTAGCAATAAACATATATTGAAAGATATTCCAGAAACGTGCAAAGTTGTTTTTCTGAGCGAACGCTGTTACACCTCAACCATCAAAGCATCATATTGATGTGATATAAATAAACTGGATAACTGCAATGCCAACTCAGGCCAAAAGACCATAAAGACTTGTCCCGTACAATATTTATACCAATTTTAGGCCTTACAATATACGTAGTAAACAGTATGTAGTTATTAAAACAATTAAATTCTCCCGGGCTGTTTTGCCGTGGTCCATGGTTTAAATTACTACCATAGCTTTCACCAACTACTCCGGTTGGCATCTTCAGTGGACGAGGAATAACACCTAACTGTTAACACGACGGCAGTATTGATCCGTCTCGACGGAAAGCTATGATAGTAATTTAAACCATGGACCACGGCAAAACAGCCCGGGAGAATTTAATTGTTTTAATGACAACACCGGCCGTGAAAGCCTAAGAAGTACCAGTATGTAGTTAGCACGAATGAAAGAGAAAGACTATAAATTTAATACTTTCAATATTCAATAATTTTGCATGAGTTTTGCGGTGTCTTCGTACATTTTATGCTTGTGTATTTATCAGTTGTTTTTAAAATATACACAATGCATGTTATCATGCTTATATGTAATTAAATAATAATTACCCCAATGCATTTGAAACTTTAGAACATGTCTTTAACGAGAAACACTCATTTTCCAAAGCGTAACGTCGTTACCCTATTATATATGTTCAGATGTAGACCATAACTATATGTAACCGGAGTAAGAGATACTCATGACGTAATGCTTGGCCTATGGGATCACGAAGGCCCATGTTTGGTGTAGAGTATGCTGCGATCAATTACTCGTGCCCGGTCTTTTAAGTTCAAGGACACGTTTTTATTTCTGCCATGGATATTGCTGACATTCTAGGCCAAAATTTAGGCAGGTATTGAGCTCCAAAAATTGCCATCCGTTGTTTCACACCCAGGCAAAATATGGCGGTTAGCGTGTGACTGTCATCACTCCTATCCCTAAACCTCGTTAAGTACTGCTAGCCATGGCCCGTTTTCCTATTCATTTGCGTTTAAAAAGTTATGGAATGCACTGTTAATGGCCAACTTGTCTGGTGGCTCGAGTCTCAAGCAATTCTGACGAATATCCTATGCGGTTTTCGTCGGCACCGCAATTCTATTGATCATCTATTGTCGCTTTCCATCTATATGATGACGAATTTCTGAGGAAGTGCCAAACTGCATCTTTTTGACCTTGAAATGGCATGTGATATAAATTGTAGATGAGGTACTTTTCGTTCGCTTCAGATTGGCAAATCTTTTTCAGTTTTCCCCTTTTATGTAACAGTTCATTTAAGAACGAGGTTTTAACGTACATGTGGATTCTGTTTTATCCTCTTGTTTTATTCAGGAGAAGGGAGTACCTCAGCGATCGATACTGAGCGTCACCCTTTGCCATTGTTATCAATCCCATCATGGAGTGTCCCCTCATGGGATTCATCATCGTTGTTCATCGTCTCTCTCTCTCTCTCTCTCTCTCTCTCTCTCTCTCTCTCTCTCTCTCTCTTCCTTCCTTCCTTCTCAGTATTCTGTCTCTAATGCTGTGTCGACGCCTTTACGCTTTTAATGCCAATAGAGCTTTCTAATTCTCTGAGGAGCTTTCTGCAAGGATTTCTGGCGGCGCAAGAGACCCTCCCCCCCTTTTTCACTCCGTCTTGGGTCAGATCCCATATATCTCGTAGATGAAATTAAACTGCCGAGCCTGGTGTTTTATAGGACACTGTGTTGGTCATCACTATGAATGGAAGTGCGAACACCAAAGGTGTGAAATTAACTATGTCGCCTGTTATACATAACATGCAGTTTACATCAAGTCAGAGCTTCCTTCACGTGACATCTTTCATTTTGTATACGAACCTGCAGGACACCAGTAAGTAAACAACTGACGGCATCCTACAGCCAGCGTTCCATAAATCTCTAGCTCTATTTAGGCAATTTTTTGGAGTCCAGGATTCGTCACCTAGTCATCGTATCACTGCCGAAAATACGGGCATTCTCAAGAGTCTTACATGTGTTTTAAGTGGACATCCTTGGGAACTAGCCGAACGGTCAATAGTCTCTTTAAAATTCACCAATCTTGTCCAAGTTCAATTACGGGCACTTAGTGTATTCTTCAGCGCAGCCTCCATTCCTGCGTTGCCAGAACGCAATTTATCATCAAGGTATCTGTTTCGCCCTTTGTGTTGTCCTTGCGTGTCCCGTTTTGAACCTGTGCACGGAGGCAGCTGAATATCTTGTGGATGGAGTATTTGATTAGGTGGATACGGATATTGGTTGACTGTTCAGCCCCTGCACCCCCAACAATGAATTGGTTTAGCGCATCGTTTGACGGCCCCTAAAATCGCTGAACCCAAAGACACTTCGAGAGGTCTTGTGCACTTTGGACATCCCTCTACTCGGTATTGTATAACCGAGGGGACTCATTTTCCCATTTGATGCTAGCGGAGGTCTTGATCCATCTTAGCTGACGTTGATATTCAAAATTCAGATTGCGCTCTCTGTTTTCCACTAGCATTTTAACGAAATTATCCTCTCGTTTCTAATAAGTAGTTTTATGTACACGAACGACTCAAAAGATAACACTTATGTAGGACATGCCTTTGTTTTTTATGTTCATAATTTTGCCTTTAATCTTTGTCATGCAACACCTGCTAAATGATAGAACTTTGTGTTCTTCATATAACACATTTATTTCTGAACAACAGCTGGGAAACTGCATCATATTTTGCTTTTCATTGAATGCTCTTTTAAATCTTCTGTGCCCTTTTCATCCTCTTGCACATGAATCCAAAACCCACTGCTTGGCTTGACGTCTTGGGTGTCAATGTCACCTTTCTTTGGATCCTTGGGCATACAGGATACTGAGGCTGTAGCGAGATGATATATTTTTTCTCCTGTCTCAGTCCTCCATTGTGATTCCTTGATGGATATTAGCGACTTCTTACACGGAGAGCCGTTTTCTTGCGTTCGCGCAAGGTTTGTAGTTCGAACAAACTTCGGGAGAGCTAACTTCTCTCTATTGTTTGGCATGTCTTTCTCGTTAATGGTTGAAAATAAGTAAATTTAGCATTTGCAGATTGGATAATGAAGTTTTAACTGCGCAAACCTTTTATCTGAATGTTGTCAGCTGACACATCTGGCTTTCTTGCGTGTCCTTGCGCTCTTACGGATGCCCTGGCGGACAATATGTCGTTGAGCGCGCGATACATTTTATTTGGCTTTATAATACGTAAAGTAATGTAGAATTTTTAATGGTGTGTTTTGCTATTTTCTTTCCTTTGGGGCTTTTATGGTCATTGCTGATATAGACATTTTCGTAACAATTATAGCATAAAGACTTTCAGCGCGCTTTTTTCGTGTTTACCATTTTGATGACTTATTCATGACCAAACTATTGATATTTTCTATAGTTTCATGTTTTATTTTTAAGATTTTAATGTGTTTTTAGTCCTTTATCCTATTTTGCGTGTTCCTTGGCCATTTTAATCTTCTTGAGCGGTAATGACCAGCATAGAGAGCGCTCTTCTACCTAAACATCTATACATCCATTTATCTGTCCATTATATAACTTCCTTGATTAATAACGAAGTATTGCAAGAATGTTACAATTTGAAAGTCATGTATTAAATGCTGAGTATTAATTGCGAAATGAATTAAAGGAAGTTTTATGTATTTATGCACAAAACTGAAAAAACTAATAATATGGGTTTAAAATAAACACTATTTTTTAATCTTTTGCTATGATTATAGTCACAAGCATTGCTATATTTTCTGCTCGGTAGTAATAATTGTTTAATTCATTTGCAGTTGTATGTAAATCTTACATGGTGTTCAGATTACGAGAGTCCTGACTGTGAAATACAACCAGAATACTTCTTGGGTGATATTTGTAAAGATCTTCACAGAGACAATAGGATTTGGTCATCTTTAATTGAAAGACTAGACTACAATGAAGAATGTCCCATTCCAGCAGTAAGTGATTAACTTATAACAAATAGTTTTCGATAGAACTAAGCAATTGGTAAATGAACTTAAAGTACAACTTGCCATCACATGCAGGGGAAAAAGAAAAAGAAAAAAGAAAGAAAGAAAAAAAAAACATTTGAAGCGCCAGTCCTGAGCGACAGCGGAGAGAGCCAAGCTCCGCAGTCGCAAATGTAACACCGAATGAGCGTAAATATTGCATGTATTTTTTTTAAAATGAAACTATGCATTATCCTCCTTAACTTTCTATGTGCAATATGTTGTTCCTTGTAACTAAACTGAGCTATTCACTGCTTACCACGCGTTTTCTTATTGAAATTTGCAATTAATTAATATATACACCACTAATCTTGGGTAAATCCTAGAAACCGGTGAACCCTGTGGTTTGCTGTGGCTCATTTTCATAAATATAAATTGACAGGGGCGAGTAAATCACTGTAATGGTGGTAATCTCCTTTAACTCCGGAAGAAAACATTTTTCCTCACTTTTCCACAACATTCTGAAAGAAGGGTTGTCCAATCTCTGCAAATTACTGGTTTACAGCTACCAATTTGAGCTGAAGAAAAGAGCACACCTTGCCTCAATTTACTACAGTGTTTCTTTTTGATTGCCAATTATAATTATTAAATTACATTTGAACAATAATGACTTGTTATTGAAGAATCTAAAGGGCAGCATAATCTTGCCTTTGATGGCTGCACTCCTGAAACCTTTCTGGTTTCAGTATCATAGCAATGAACTCATTAATCATCCACAAATCTGTCAAGATATTTCTACTTGACTGCCTGAAAATGTCTTGCATGTTGCTTACAATTGTTGACTTTCAATTGTTTCAGTACTTGCATATTAATATCTTGCAGTTAATATTTAATTTCTAATTTTTTAGTTAAAATATTATACATATAATATGTATGTATGAAATGTATGCTTTCTGCATGATATTCTTGATAATCATTAGTTTATTTTGCACACTAAATAATACACTTTATTTATGTTTGTTACTGTTGTGATAGTTTTAAAAGGATCACTGGATAGTATGGCGCTCATCTTTACTGAATCTTCTACCACATTTAAAATTGCAACACTATCTTTTTACTATATAAAATACTATGGCGCTCATCTTTACTGAATCTTTTACCACATTTAAAATTGCAACACTATCTTTTTACTATATAAAATACACCTTATTCTCAAATGGCTGACATATCTTGATGAATTCAAGACTTTCCCTTTATTTGCAGGTATTTGCTCAGCATACTCCACATTCCCAGTGAGTCAGCATTTGCTATCTCAAAAGTTGTTTATGCAATGTAATAACGTATGAATTTGAATCTGTGCATTTATATATTTCCTCATATTAAAACAAGTTAGGGTCCAGCTTATAGCATTCTGGTTCACTTCTGCCTTAAAGACTCCAGTGTCTATTTTTTTTTTTTTTACTGTCTTTCATCATGCCTTATAACCTGTTCTATGAAATATGGAAATATCAAAATACAGAAATATTCCATTTTTTCTGTTTCCCTAAAGATACCAGGGTAGATCCATAAGTTTCCGGCTAACCATTTTCTAGGTATGATAAAGACAAACTATATTTCACTTTTCAATATAGTTACCATTTATTGCAATACAGTTATCAGAACTTTGAATTAACATTTTTATCCCCCCTCTCAAATAGTTGGAAGTCTTGTCTGCAAATTGGGTTAAACAGCATTCACCACTTCATCATCACATTTAAAATTTCCTTCCTCAAAGGTCCTTCTTGAGCTTCGAGAAGAAGAAAGTCACTGGGAGCTAGATCTGGAATGTAGGGTGGAAAACTCCTTAAAGCTACATTTCTTCACAGCTTCCTTTCCAATAAAAGAGTTGTGTGTACAGATGCATTGTCATGAAGAAGGTGCACACCATCATTCAGCTTTGCCTTTTCTCTTTGATGGAAGTACAAAGTTCATGCAGTAGGCCAGCATAGTTCTCCCCATTTACCGTAGTGTTCCTCTTCTTGAAGTCAATGAAGGGTATTCCTTCACAGTCCCAAAAGATTATGGCCATGACCTTCTTGGTTGACTGAGTGACCTTGTCCTTTAGAGGAGGGCTTTGCCAGGTTTACACCACTCCATTGATTCTCTTTTGGACAAGGGATCATAGTAGATGACCATAGTTTCATCCCCTATAACAATGGTTAGCAGAACTTCTCTGTCGTTGCCGCAATTATATCTGAACAACTGAACATAGCAGAGTAGAAGTTATGACTGCAATTTTACTTAACAGTTAAGATATGACACCTAATAGGGATTTTGAGGAGGTGATAACCCTTAATGGCGAGGCTGAAAACTTGTGGACCACCCTCGTATTTTAAGTGTATTGCCATCTATAAACATATTTTTATTGAATGCTGTAGTACAAGATTTATTGCCCACAGCATTTCCAAATTGTAACATCAAGTCCAATACAAACATGTACATTTTCAAATAATTCGATAAACATTTGTGTTTCAAACTGGCAAAGGTAATTTTTACAATTGCTTTCATCTTCTTTTCAGGGAAACTTTTCATTTAACAATGCATCAATTGACTTGGCTAATATGGATTTTTGTTTGGAACCAGGATTTTGGAACTGTCATTTTTACATTGTAAGTAATGATAAAGTTGTTGGAGAATTTGAAGAAGAATGGAGAGTCAAATATGTCTCCAATTGAGATGTCAACTTGCATATTAGCATATTTTGACTATATGGTGTTTCTGGTTATTTTATGTATTTAAGGATATGCATTAAATGAGAACATTAGATGACTGCCATTGTGTTTGATATTTTATTTGTATGTCTGGCACTAACACACTAACCACAACACTTTTTGATGTAAAGTTTCTCTAAACTTTTATGGTTTATGGTTACCTCTGTATCAGGATTTTTCTACAGTGCATAAAGTTAGAACATGGACCTACCTAACAGCTGCAGCGCTGTTAGGTTGGTTAAATTGAAATAATAAATGAAAAAAAATTCCAAATAATGTATGTAAAGGTTAACAATCTGTGTTTACTTTGAACAATTAAGTCATTAAATAAATTAATCATTATTAGTATAGCATGTTTTTCACTTTTGTAATCTAATGGTACTCAAATTCATATTTTGAATATTATCAATAGTGTTAGCCACCATTTTGCAAACAGTGAGACTTACCAGCCAAATCCCTCAGGGGCCCAATTTTTTTGGGTAGCAACACCGAGGCACCCGAGCTGCTCCCACAGGTTCATGCTCAGCGTGTTTGACTCATTTTAATTTTGCCTCCATTTTAATTTTTATTTGTTTTACTTCCCTGTTCTTTGTCTGAAGGATGCCTCCGTCTTTGACATGGTAAAAAGTGACTGGTTAATGGCGTAACTCCCAGCACTGGCTATCATGTAGGACAGGAGCGTATCCCCTGGTGAAGGCAAGGCCATTGCATGAGCTATTGTACTTCCTGATTGGCTTCCTTTGTCAATCCACAGGAAGGTGTGACCCTGAGGTTACTTTGTTCAGGCCAGAGCAAGTAACCTAAGCCGGGGTGGCGCCCAAGAAGCAGCCTGCCATTGGAGACAGTTGCAATGGTGGAGGATCAAATCGCCATGGTACAAGATAATAATCATATACAATTTAAATGCAAAAGGGTTGACGTCAAAGAAGAATGCGAGAAGTCTTTTCCTCGCTACTTAGTGCTGAGTCGTACTGAAAATGGTCAGTAGTTTACAAAGGTAAACCCATTTATAATTCAGAAGAACACAGATGACATAGCTGGACCTGTTAAATTCTGTGCCCGTCTACGTAACGGATCACTTTTGGCGGAGACACTTGTGCTCTCGTTGATCAAGGCGACGCTACTCCACGGTTATCGTATCCGTGTTGAGCAACATAAGATAATCCAGAGTTGTCTGGAAGACCAAGGAGTCACATCCGTTTATCGCGTGCAGGCAAGGAAAGAGGGGAATTAAAGCCGACCCGGACTCTTTTCCTCACGTTTGACAGGGTCGAATTGCCGCAGAAGATAACGGCGGGCTACGATATGGCACTCCGCGCATGGCGGCATTTTAATTCTCATCAGAGATGACGTGTATAGTTCTTCACTAAACCTCCATACTCCTCTACAAGCTGCAGCAGCTACAGCTCACTTCTCTGGCCTTAGCTTTTCAATTTGCAGTATTTATTTGCTTCCGTCTGCTACTGTCACAACCGTTGATCTTGACTATCTTTTTTTCGCAGCTACCACCCCCTGTCCTCACTTTTGGGGGATTTTAATGCGCACCATCCCCTGCGGGGTTCCAACACGGAGTGTGCCAGGGGTAGCATGTTGGCAGATTTTCTGGACAGTCACCATCTTATTCTGCTCAATACTGGTCAACCTACTTTTATTTCTGACTGTACTCATAGCTTTTCAGACTTGGACTTTTGTTCTGCCTCACTTGCTGTACATTTTACCTGGAACATCATTTCTGATTTACACTCTAGTGATCACTTTCCGTGTTAGGTACACATTCTCTCTTCACACGCACATTCTAAGCGCGCGCCAGATGGCTTATTGACAATGCAAATTGGTTTCTCTTTCGATCTATGGCGATGTTCTCAGGGTGTGAGTTTCCATCCATTCGTCGTGATCGAGCACCTCGAAACGGTCCCCATTACAGCCTCAGATCAGGCAATTCCCTGGTCGTCTTGCCACCGCAGACATTTTCCGGTTCCTTGGTGGACCGACGAATGCCGGGATGCTTTGCACGCCGAGGTGCTCTACGAGCTTTCCGTCGCCACCCTACTTCAGCAAACATGATTCGTTACAAGCAATTGCGCGCCAAACACCGTCGATTCATTAAGGATAGCAAAAAGGCGTCTTGCATTGCTTTTGCTTCCTCTTTTAACCGCACAAAGCCTTCATCTGTAGTTTGGGAACAGCTACGGCGCATTGCAGCCAAACCTAGATTTAAGCCTATACTCGGTCTTAGGATGTCAAATCGAGTGCTTACTGCTCCGATTGACATAGCCAATATTTTAGGACGCACTTTTGCTGATGTTTCGAGCTCGGCCAATTATCCTTCTGCTTTTCGCATAATTAAAGAGCAGGTCGAGTCGAAGGGTTTCTGGTTTGTCCCCGACCAGCAAGAGTGCTATAATGTTCCTTTTACAGCCAAGGAATTAGAAAATGCCCATATGAACTATCGACACTGCGCACCAGGGCAGAGGGCATTCATGTTGATATGTTGCAGCATTTGTCAGAGGAAGGCGAGGCTTTTTTTTGCTCCAGATTTTTAATTCTGTTTGGTGCAATGGAACATTTCCGAGCACATGGCGGCGAATGGCCACCATGATACCCATATTGAAACCTGGAAAGGACCCACACCTTCCTTCCATTTACCGTCCGATTTCCCTCACCAGCTGCGTCTGCAAGGTGATGGAACGCATGATTAACGGGCGGCCTATGTGGTGGTTGGAGTTGGGGCATTTATTGACGAACGCTCAGTGCGCTTTTCGGCGTCATCGCTTCTCAGTCGACCATCTTGTGTTTCTAACCACCCACATAATGAACGGTTTTGTACGGAAGTGCCAAGCGATCGCCTTATTCTTTGATCTGGAGAAGTGGTTTCCTTCGAACGCTTCACGATTGCCATATGTGGTCATATGTCTGTTTTTATTCAGGAATTTATAAAAGACCGGGTTTTTAATGTTCGCGTGGGATCAGTTTTATTCAAGAGAACGGTGTACTTCAGGACTTGGTACTTAGTTGCACACTGTTTGCCATTGCTATCAATTCCATCAATGAGTGTTTACCGCCAGGAATACAATCGTCGTTGTTTCTGGACGATTTTGCCATCTTTCATCCTCTCGGAGAACTTGACTTATGGAACGCCGCCTCCAATGCTGTCTCGACCGCCTTTATGCTTGGAATGTAAATCACGGGTTCCGTTTCTCCGCAGAGAAGAACGTCTGCATGAACTTCTGGCGCCGTAAGGAGTACTCTCCACTATCTTGCCCCAGAAGCTCTCTCTTTCGCAGGTTAGGTTCCTTGGCTTGTTGTTTGATAGAAAATTATGCTGGTCATCGCATATAGCACAACTCAGAGGCAAGTGTGAACGTTCTCTTTGTATTTTACGTGTTTTAAGTGGCACATACTGGGGAGCTGACCGGACTGTTCTTGTACGTTTTTATCGCTCTCTCATCCGGTCTAAATAGGATTATGGCTCTGCGAGACCTTCCGTTCTTCGTCGCCTTAACCCCATTCATCACCGGGGTGTTCGTGTCGCCATTGATGCATTCCCAACAAGTCCTGTGTCAAGTTTATGTGCGGAGTCTGGAGAACCTCCGTTGTTTTATCGTAGGGATGTTTTACTTGCTGCTTATGGTTTTCGATTAGCTGCACAACCGCGTCATCCCACGAACGAGCCGTTTTATCATTTGTCTTTCGCTCCATTTTATGCTGCTCGGTCTTTTACTCCTAGACCTGCTGGGTTTCGTTTCGGGAGCTGTTAAGGACTTTGGACGTAGATTTACGTGAATTTTTCCTGGCCGGGTAAACTACTTCTTCCCCTTAGCTTTCAGCAGAGGCCCCCGTTCATCTTGGGCTTACGTCCTGTGCTGTCTTCGACCGCAACACCTGTTATTCGCTGTCATTTTAGAGAGATCATCTCTTCTTTTACTGGATGGAATTTTATATAGAAATCTAACACAGGAGTAGGATATACCTTTGTTTTTAATGGAGCTAGTTTTACATTAGATCTTAACGATGCGACATCTATTTTTATGGCGGAGCTTTATGCTATATATCGGGCGATCTTATTTATTTCTGACCATGGGCTCGGGAACTCTGTTATTTGTTCAGATTCTTTGAGTGCCCTTTCATCTTTGAAAAAGCTGTACAACTACCTACCACCCTCTTGTAAAGCAGTCCAGGATGCAATGTTTACACTTCTGTACGCTGGCGTTAGGGTAACACTGCTGTGGGTTCCTGGACATGTGGGTCTCCCTGGCAACGAGGCCGCAGCTAAATCCGCCCTTTTAGACCCTGCTGAATATGAGCAACGTTTTTACTCGGGGGATTTTAAACATTCTTTACGTCGAGGTGTTCACTCGCGCTGACGCGAGGAGTGGAATTCAATCCCTAGCAATAAGCTTCGAGTATATAAATCCACCCCCTTTAAATGATCGACTTCTTCTCGTGCAGTTCGTCGCGAAGAAGTAAGTTTAGTGCGTTTAAGAATTGGGCATTGTCGTTTTAGTCACCGTCACCTTTTTAATGGTCAACCAGCTCCAGTTTGCTCTTACTGTGACCACCCCTTTACAACGCGCCACATTTTAACTGAATGTCAACATCTAGCAGCTTTTAGACTTTCCCTAGGTTTACCCTCCTCTATTGAGGACTTACTTACAGATGATGTGGTTGCTGTTGAGCGAGCGCTCCGTTATATCCGTGTTCGTGGTTTTTGGAGCAAGGTGTGAGGTTATCCCATTTTTATACTATTTTAAGACTGTTGTGTTTTCAGCTCTTGCTGCTGCGTTTTAGTACCAGTCTTTTGTTTGTTGTTGAACATTGCTATTTTCAGCTTTGCGGCTATGTTTTGGAACCAGTCTTTTGCTTATTGTTTACCATATTACTCTTGTTTTGTTTTTTTGGGTTTTAATGATACATTTTTAGACCATTAAAGACTGTTGTGTTTTCAGCTCTTGCTGACGTGTTTTATTGTCAGTCTTTTGATTGTTGTTACCATTTGACCCTTGTTATTTGTTTTGGAGCTTTTATTGTTACAATTTTAGACTGTTATAAGACTTGGGTGATGTCAGCTGTTACAGCTGTGGTTTAGTACCAGTCTTGTTTGTTGTTGACCATATTACTCTTATTTGTTATGGGGTTATATATTTACGCCCAATGTGCTGTTATTTCATACATTGACTTTGTGTAAGGTACATACTTATCTATTTATTTCTTTACTCTTGGCGCAGTTTTTAGTGTGTATGGGCGCTAATGATATTAGAAATGCGCCCTTTAAACAATAACCATCATCATTAGCAGCCGAAGACATAACTCCTATTAAAAAAAAAATTATTTTCTAAATCTCCTTTCCATAGTCTAGCTCCTTATCTCAATATCCCATAAGACAAATAGATTTAAATCTTGTTATATCTATTATATTTGTTACTTTACTTCTTGCCTATGTATATCCTTCTCTCGATCTTATTTTCTTTTACCCACTCCATTTTCAATTCTCTTTATAGTTTTATAAAGCATTTTTCTCTTAAACTACTAATTCTTGTTTCTCAGTATCTTAAATTCATAAACATACCTTCTTCCAAAAGCTTGGCATACATATATTTTTCATCCCAATTTTCTATAATGTTTCATGGGTTAATGAAATCTAACTTGCAATAAATTTTATTAATTGAGTGATAATGCAATTTTTTAAAACTCAACACACATTTAAAGATTTCATTTGGAACCCATATTTCAGAGTTCTTTCAACCATTCTTCACATACTAATATTTCCATTTCAACTAATGCTGCTAGAGTGATTTTTAAATTTTGGGTTTCAAGTAAACCCCACTCCTAATGAATTCCCTGCTTTTCAGGAACTATTTTTCTATATTATTCAATGACATATATGGATGGAGTTTTATTGCGAAAAACGCATTAATACCTCTAGAGCGATTTTTATATTTTCACTGATTTTCAGAAATCATTTTTCTTATTGTATTTAAATGGTATATGCCGAATTTTGTTGTGAAAAAAAGAATTATTGATTCTGCTAGAGCAATTTTGGAATTACAGTTTCGAGTAAACCCCCCCCCCCCACTAATGGCCCGACTCTCCTGATTTTCAGGAATTATTTTTCTTATATTATTCAAAGACATATATGGAGTTTTATTGCGAAAAACGCATTAATACCTCGAGCGATTTTTATATTTTCAGTTTTCAGGTACCAACCCCCGCCCCGTAATAGTTCGATTTTACTGATTTTCTGAAACCATATACTATATATCCAGTTTTATTTAATTTTTTTTTTTTTTAATTACAACCGCTAGAGCGATTTTTAAATTTCGCTTTAACCCCCACTCATAAAGGTCAGATTGCCGCGATTTTCAGAAACTATTTAGATTATTTTATTTTAATGAAATATACCCAGTTTCGTTGAGAATAAACAAAAGTGCGGCCGCCGTAAACTTCAAATCACCCTCGATCTTACAATGCAAATATGTACATATATTTATATATTATCTACATATATTAACGCTCTAGCGGTCGCAATTTTTATTTTTTTCTCAACGATACTGGGAACATAAACTATCAATTAATAAACGATTTGTTGAGTTCGTAACCAGCAAAAATGGACCATTGGAGGTGGGAGTTAACCTACAATAACTTTTTTTAAAATTTTTAAAAATGTTATTTTTGTATTTTCTCAATGAAACTGGATATATTTCGTTAAATTTTTAATGAAAATAGTTTCTGAAAATCAGGGCAATCAAGCCATTAGAAGTGGGGGCATACCTAAAAACAGAGCTGACAAGCAAAATTTAAAAATCGCTCTAGCAGCAGGAATTTAAACATTTTTTAAAGGAAATTCAGTACATACCATTGAAATAAATTAAGAAAAATAGTTTCTGAATATCAGTGATATTAGATATTAGGAATGGGGGTTTACCTGAAACCCCAACATTTAAAATTTGCTCCAGCAGCACTAATATTTCCTTTTATGCAACCAAACTTGGTATGTACCATATAAATAAAATAAGAAAAATAAGAAAAGTATTAGTAAATAAAAAACTTAACAGATTCAAAAAAGAAAAACTGATTAAGAACACCACTACACTGATGAATGAAAAAGATAGACCAGTTTTTAAAAAATTTAACTTTCATCCAATAGCTATGAATAAATTCCAAAAAATTTTTAAAGAAAAGAACATAAAATTGGCACCTTTCAACAGATACACTTGAAAAAATGCTTTGGTGGACAATACTTAGAACAACATCCCAGAAGAGAAAAAATCGGGTATCTACAAAATATTGTGTAAGGAATGTGATAAAATATATATAGGGAAGACAAAGAGGAACATAGGAACACGGTTAAAGGAACATCTCAGGAACGTCAAGTATAAACAGATAGACAGGTCGGCAGTTGCACACCATTTTTGGATTGATAATCACGACATACAACAAGAAATAAAGTTACTAAAAGAAACACAAGAACACAAGGATACATAGAATTGGATACATGGGAGATTTTTATTTATAAACATAGGGATCATCTGTTGAATTTTGACATGTCGGAAGAATGCAATACAAATTTCCAGTTCATAGAAGTACCACTAGGGTGGAGCTGCAGTTCTTCATAGCCATTGATTTTTTCTCCAATCAGTCATCGAGTTGGTCCAGAATGGAGTGGATGTTGCTCCAAAACCGGTCCTGTCGTATTAAAAAAAATAATGGGAAGCATAAGAGTGTTTAGACGACAAGTAGTTGATTATATACAAAGAAAAGTATTTTCTGAAAATCAGGGAAATCAGATTATTAGGAGTGGGGTTTACCTGAAACCCTTCATTTTAAAATCTCGCTCTAATGGCACCAATATTTGTTTTTTCACAACAAAATTCAGTGTATACAATTTAAATAAAATAAGAAAAATAGTTTTTGAAAATGATATAAATCTGGCCATTAGGAGTGGCAGTATAGATGTAAACCGAAATTTAAAGAGTGGCCTTAAAGCAAAAGTTAAAAATCCTTTATCAGACACATTTTTTTTTTCTCAAGGAAACTCTGTATAGCCCATTGAAATAAAATAGGAATAGTTTCTAAAAATCAGTGAAATCAGATTAAGAATGAGGGTTTACCAGAAACGAAAAATTTAAAAATTATTCCAATAACACAAATATTTGTTTCTTCACAAAATTTCAGTATAAACCATTTAAATAAAATAAGAAAAATGGTTTCTGAAAACTAGGGAAATCAATCTTTAGGAACAGATAAATATACTTGAAAACTGATATTTAAAAAGCACCCAAGTTTCATTTCCTCTTTATTGTTTTAAAATAAAAGGGCAAATTAATTGAGCATATAAACTGTATTTATGTTTATAATCAACTACTTGTCGTCTAAACACTCTTATGCTTCACACTATTTTTGAAAACAACGGGACCGGTTTTGGAGCGACATCCACTCCATTCTCGACCAACTCGACGACGAAATAGTGTGAAGCATAAGTGTGTTTAGACGACAAGTAGTTGATTATATACATTTCAAAAGCTTCACTGTGTTTAGTTCCAATTAGGATTGTCGAATTTGTGTAATTTCGATAGTTCTTAAAATTTTAATGTATTTATGTTGCATATATTTTATATTTAACAAAGGCATTGTTATGAAGATAGCAAGTAGGAAATATTAATGTAATCTATATTATTTTAAAATTATGTTTGTGTGTAAGAGCACTCTAAAATAATGTTCAGAAAATGTTTGCATTATGTTTTTACTGCAATAATATTTAAATTAAATTTCAAAGTTAATGAAAATTGATGGAACTTTTGATTGTATATTGTGAACATTTGCTTAGTACATTGTATTTGTTTATTGAAACATATGAACATCTACTTCTTAAACACACAACATAACTCTGTTCTCTCTCTATATTAGTGAATGTAAAGATGATATCAAGGTCTCAGTTCATAAACTTGGTTACATATAAAAGTGTTTAAAAATATCCACCCAGTGTAGCTCTATCAGTATTCATATATTTCATTAGGTAATAGTTTACCAATAATATTTGTGGTTTAACCTCAACAATACCAATAATAATTTTAAAAATGTTATTTCACTTTTGTGATACTTATAAATTGCAAGAATTCTAATTTTGTTCCCTTAAAACCATACAGTAATGTCATAACTTAATTCATTTATTAAATTTTTCGTTTCGTTTCGTTTCTGGTAAACCCACATTCTTAATAATCTGATTTCAATGATTTTTAGAAACTATTATTCCTATTTTGTTTCAATGGCCTATACAGAGTTTCCTTGAGCAAATAAAATGTGTCTGATAAAGTGATTTTTAACTTTTGCTTTAAAGTCACTCTTTAAATTTCGGTTTACATTTATACTGCCACTCCTAATGTCCAGATTTCTATCATTTTCAAAAACTACTTTTATTATTTTATTTAAATTGTATATACCAAATTTTGTTGTGAAAAAAACAAATATTCGTGCCGTTAGAGCGAGATGAAGGATTTCAGGTAAACCCCCACTCCTAATAATCTGCTTTCCCTGATTTTCAGAAAATACTTTTCTTATTTTATTTATATGGTACATACCAAGTTTGGTTGCATAAAAGGAAATATTAGTTAATTAATAAAGCCATAATTTGGATTTTATATTCATTTTTAAAGTTATTCAACTTGCTGAGGAAATTGCTTAGTTTATGCAGTTCCTGTGCAACTACTAGAAAGTATGAAGCAAATGCATAAAAATGCAACAACTTTGATATTGCGAGAACAAACAAGGCATTATTAACTTATGCCAGGCTCTATCAATGATTCATACATACCTAACCAATTAACATTTTTAGTTAATACCTAATCTTGCCATAAATATTGTTACAAACCTTTGAAAGCACCTGTCAGCAGGTGCTTTGGTGATCACAAAGCAGCTTTACTGCTAGAAACTCCCATTCTCATTTTTGAGTTAGGTATAGCACAGCAATAGCGGATCATGTTTGGAGCAATCCACGTTAGAAGCAGATGATGGCCCCTGAGATGAACATATTTGGAGATCCATGTTCAACGTGTTTAGATAGATCTCTGGAATGAGGACTTTTCATTGTAGTATTGAATAATGTAATTTCAAAGTCTTTTTACTTCATATTTTTCTATAGGTTTATGAAACAAAGCACACACAACTTGAAAACTTGTTGTTTTCCAAAAGAAATATATCTTAGCACTTCAAGTTAATATCACATGTTTGCAGAACATTCATTCAGAATAGAAATATCATAGAAATGTATTTATAAACGAATATCATATAGCAGTGTGAGAAGTTCTTAATGGATGCCAGAACAAAACGACACTAAAATAACCTTTAAATGCCATAGAATGACAACTAGTCGTCTTCAAATTAATCTTCACATATAGGCAAATAGAATGTGTATATTTTCAAAAAAATTTTTTTTTTTCATGTACATATGCAAAATTTCAAACAGCATATAGTTATATAAAATAATAAAACAGATACTGTACAAAACAGTGCTTTGTGATATATAAAACTCTTTTACATTCAAATTTTACAACAATATCAATGTATACTGGAATGTATGTATGTAGGTCTTGTAACTACAGTAAAATGTTAACACTTTTAATGATATTTTTTTTCCGTTAAATATGTTAAAAACTTTATAATTACTGTTACATTATTATACAGTGATTTATGCTATGAACTGATATTATATTACACGATGTAATTAAATTGTTATACTATTCTGTTTTAAGTAATGACATACTAAAGGCCAGATGTGATATTTTATAAAACAATCTGTATTTATTTATTACTAAAATAATGAAAGTAGAAGAAGAAAGTATAAATGACATTCCTCAGGAAATTGTAAAGTCAGTCCAAGCAAATAAATTCTAATGATTCTGCAAAAATCAAAATGATTATATTGGAAAGAATATAACAAGTTTTGTGCCTGGCAAAGAGAAAAAGAAAAATGAATTGGACATGCTGCATGCATATGCATATTGATAATGATTTAATTTCCATTTACTCTAAATGTGATAGTAATTTTATATTTAGATATTGGCTTTTTTTTATTTTTTAGTCTCAAGTTTCCACGTCTCCATTGTATTCTAAGGTTAAAGCTATATAAAATAAAAGAAAATATTAACATTTCATCATTTAGTAAGATTTTTGTAAGAGAATTTTATGTGGAATATAAGGAAAGAATTCAATCCAGACAAAGATTAAAATTTTTTTTTAAAAGTACTACATTATACACATTTACTCAGAAAGTATGTTAACTTTAGGTATTTTAGGACCTTTAGATACCATGAGCTATACTATTTATGCTTTTGACGATACAAAGCTCATATTCTCCACATACATATCTGTGATACAATGAATTACAATCATACCTGAAGACACATTTACATTGTTTATATATAGCTGAAGACAGTCTAGTGAATGATGTGTCATTATGCAAGAAATATGTTGCCTTAATTCGAAAAAAATTCCAATGCAATAAACTCTTTGTACACTCAAGGCAGTAAATGTAGTTGTCAATCTTTGGAAAGTTTTGCATAGAAATCATAAAATTTCTGAAGATGCTACATCCATTAGTTTACATTCGACATTATTTCAGGCAAAATGTAGCAAATAGACCAGTATTGCTGCAGTAAAGAAGTTAAAAGATTTGATGTCAATGTTTGCTGAAAGCCACATAGAAGAATGCAGATAATAATAACTCTTAAAGATAATAGGAAAGTCAGAGCTTAATTTTTTTAATGGTGTTTAATGCCAGGTTTTACTACTGAGGCACCACAGGCAGTGCACATTGATGATATATAAAATGATAAATTGGGAAAGGGTTTTTTTTAAGGAAGGAAACATTCCAAGCCTAAGTTTAGGGTACCTTACTGGCATTTGCCATTTATGAGGACTGTGGAAAACCTGGAAAAATCCTCAGTCAGGGAGGACAGTCCTGGCAGGATTTGAACCCCAGACCTCCCGCTCATGAGTCTGTGCCTTAACTACCCAGTCACCTGTGGCGATCCAGAGCTTAATGTGATAGTGGTTTAAGAATAACATTTTCAAATATTAAAAACTGTATTTTTAATATATGAGGAGAAGTAGCTCTTAAAAAGGTGAAAATTATGTAGAATTTACTTTTCATTTCAATAAATATAATGCTTACATGTGATATTTCTGTTGCTATGCAACCTTATCGGCACATATGCTCATAAAAATATATTTATAATACTACAAGTACATAAAAGTTACTATGAAATGTTACAGGTTATTTGTTAGTACAAGTGAAAGAAAAGAAATGAAAGAAAAACTGTAGACATAGATGAAGAAAATAGACATACAAAAAAGTTTAGCATAAATGCATTCATTAGTCCTCTTAACATTTGAAATAAGTGCTCATCCCACTTACTGGAGGATTTTCATTTTCTGATGGAGTGATAAAGATCTGATTATAATTGTTATATCTTTTATATGTTGAACTCTTAAGCTACTTTATATTTAGCATCTTCATTTAAAGACACGTTTAGAACAGAAAATGGGTTCATTTTAATTTCTCCATTGTCAAAGTCATCTACTGGCAGCCTACTACCATTTAGTATAGCAACTACAACAATAACAGGCTTGAGCACTAAGCTGCTAGTGTGCACAACCAGCAAGCTGCAGTCATACCTGGCATTAGTCAGTTGCAACTGCTATTAGAAGTTATTTGCAATGTGGAACACAACAGCTGATACATCTTAATGGTCATCATCATAATCATCATTAAAGTTTATTTAAGTATGGGAAAATCTATTTTTATTTGTAGGAGGAGGAAGTGAAAAATGGTTTGTTTTAAGATATTGCAATGCATGGAAAAATACATTTACAGAGGCATTATTCCACTTATATTAGAGAATATAGTTACTACAATGTAGAGGAGAGTGCTGCAATTACACAAATGCTGAATGGAAACATAATTTCTGAAATTAACAACAGTGATCACAATGAAGTGAAGCAGCTGTTTTCCTTGGTTTCAAAACCTTTTTTCTCATTGCAATACAGTTAAAGTCTTCTAAAAGATGATCCATTTTTTCAGGACAGTATGATTATGGCAGCCAAAGACAGGAAATACAAGTATTCAAGTCCATGAGCTTATTACCTTTTGCAGTAATTAGGTGCACTGAACATCTTTCAACTGTTAAGCATTTGTGCAGAAACAATCACTACGGGAACACCAGTTAAGAAACAAAGATTCTTCCCATTGATACCTTTTTTCCATTCTGTAATGAACATAATTTGAAAAATAAAATAAATCTTAAAAGAACTTTGAAAAGAATCCTATTCATAATTTCAAGACATAAAAAATTAATGTCTGATTTTAAGCAGTTCACAGTACCATTCACTGCGGATGCAGACAGCACTCTAAGTTTCAACTAGAAATTATAGAACTGTAATGTCATAGTGAAATGAAGGTTAAATACAAACTTAGGAAGAGTTTATATGAATTTTTATATAAATTTTCCTTATGTCAGATTTCCCAGGCTACATTTGAGAGTACAAGGGTCACTCTGAAAGTTTTGAGAATGGATACAATAAAATTTTAAAAATTTAGATTCGATCATTGCATCTTTTGAAAGTATTCTCCATTGCATTCTATACAATAGTTCATCCATTCAAACCATGTTGTAAATGCTGAATGTCATGTTTCTTTGGATACTGTGTAAATACATTCTTTGTACGCAGCTATTGCGGCTTCAGGTCATTCAAATCATTGGCTATAAATTTTTCTTTTATTTTCGAGAATAGAAAAAAAGTCTATGAACCAGATCTGAACTGTGGGAGGATGAGACAAATATGTGACTTCTGACTCCTGCAGAAATTAGGTTGTTTCTAGTGCAGTGTGGGCAGAGGCATTGTCATGGTGCAACAAGATTCCACACATACCAGTCTTAGGATGCTTCATTCTCAGTCCATTGAAGACTTTGAGGCATGCATTTTGTGGTGTACCATCTGGGAGTAACAGTCTATTGTCCCTCAAGTAAAATTGTCACAATATGACCATTAGAACAGACTATATATACAAATGAGTCAGTATAAGGTGACACTAAAACTGACTCATTTTTATATGCAACAACTTCACTGTTCCTAACTTCTTTTAAGATTACAAGAACAGATTATCTTCTTGCCAACCTTTCTAGCACACGTTACTTTTGTTGGGAGATCCTCTCTGGAAAGACCCAGACTGATGAAGTCACTTAGTTTCTGGATATACTGGTATATACAGCTTTTGTCACCTGTTATGTTATGATGTATTTTGATCTTCCTCCATCAAATTTTTCTACTATGCGCACATGCTTTTTTTCTGCTCATTTGTGAGGTGGTGGGTGATCCAATGACTGCAGAGCTCTGACTTTTTGAAAACTCTGAGTTTTTCTTTGAGGTTGTTTTCCCCGCTGCTATCCAATATTTACAGGCTTCTTGAACCTGATATGTGCAACAATGATCTTCCCGCAACATGCACTCTGCATTAATCACATTTTCATTGGCTATTGCTGTAGCCAGCCATTCTGCGCAGTCTTAATCTTTGAGGGAATCCCTTGCTCTTCTAAAATCTGCAAACCATTAATAAATAGTAGATTGCAAAGGGCAAAGATCCCCAAATGCAAGATGCAATCTTTCGAGGCATTCTCTGTTTCCTAAACCAACTAGTGTGGAAATGCTCTCACTTAGGGATCCATCTAGCATCTTCTGGCATGGCTGTGCTGACACTGCTGTGTTGTTGGAGAGCGCTCAGATTTACACATGTTGCTACCTAAACTTCACTCTAAAGTACGGTAAATCTGCATTGCTTGTCACAATTCCATGTTGTCCATTCTCAAAACTTTTAGCATTAATGAAAATTAAGAAATCTTTGTACAGAAATAATTTATCTGAATTATAATCTACAGGTTTCCTAGCACTATGCACTGCCAAGAAAATAGTGTCTAATATTTAGAAATTAATATGTAAGAAAGGCAGCCAGAAAAATTCTAAAACTAGCATTACACAAAATCTTTAAGCACCATTTTCCCCCATTATCCATTAATATGTGTGTTTACTTTATTTTTCAATGTTAGTATTTGAAATACCATTTAAGAAAAGAGAGTTCATTTCACTGTAACAAAGCAGAATAATACAGTATAAGTTTTTTAGTTGTCAATGTTTTGTAACTTATCAGATTATATTTTTGCAGTCAAGTATACAAATGTAGAATGCGTTATTTCATTTTATAATATACAACAATATTAAAAGAATGTAAAAAAAAATATGCTAAATACATTACTGAGGTTTATTCCTTCTTTTCTTTCCCAATTCTAAATTAACTGTCAATTAGTTTTACATGCCCTGATGCCCTATATGTATTTGTTTAATTTTAATTTGACCAGTAAGAGAAATGGAAAGGAATTGCCATTGCAGAGGGTTGACCATTTCTTATTGTGAGTGAAGTGCCCACTCAGCAAAGCACCAGCATAATAGACAGAAGAGTATGTTGTATGAGGTCACTATGCCATAATGACTTATATGTTAGATTTACAAGAAGAATGTCAACTCTTAAGTGGTAATACATAAGCTAAATTAATGGCAAACTCAAAGTCAAGAAAAGGGAAAGAAAAGGGGAATTCTCTTCACAAAACAAGAGTGAATACATCCTACTACTGTAACTGCTGAAAGCACTATGGTCTCTTTATCACGCCAAATAATGTGGTATGCCCATCTCTGCTGTTTTATGACAATTTCAAAACTTTACCAACTGCCTTAACATGTGACAGAAATTCAAGGACAGAAATTGAATCCTCTATGCAGTTCACATATACAGGTGATTTCCCTTTGACCATAATTTGTTTGTGCCACTGAAAGAATGCACTGGATGGTCAGTATTTCAAGGACAAAGGAAGAATTTGTGCATTACTAGTTACAAACACATCTATGACAAAACACATTTGCCAAAACCCTTTATCTCCTGGAAAAAAGTTTCTACAGTAAGGAGCTATGTACAAAAATAATGTATTTGCATTTTGATTTAATTAATTACGAAAAAAAAACTGTTTATATTTACTTGACTTCTTAAAAAATACTGTGTATTTTAAATAATAATTTCAGTTATGTCGATAGTTATGTGTGCACAAATAATTCAATTATGGATCAAATGATTGACATTAATAGTCCTTACTAAAGTAGCACTTATCTGTATATAACCTAGGCTTTGTTATAGTATCAGTAACCTGTAATACACAGGAACATTTTATAAATTTTCAGTAAAGCAAAATTTCAGTATAACAAAGATTATTACACTGTTCCCAAAAACCCATTATACCATATTTCACTCTATAGCTGAATAGCAGATAATTATTTTATAACAAACCTTTTCTTATTATTACTTCTTAGCAACTATATTAGTATATAAATCTTTTATGATCTTCAAGCAAAGTCTTAATTTCTCTTCAGTGATGAAAAAGGCGGAGGTTGGTATGAACCAGTGTGATGGAGTGTTCATCACATGCTTTAATTACATCAGCATCATTTGTTGAACCTGCGGGACTGGCTATGTAGTCAACACCACTCTGCAACAAATATAAATGGTTAAAAAAGCATGTTTCTGGAACAGTAAGCTGAAAATGTTGCATGATAGATTATTCGGACACCAGTTTTTATGCACTCTCTCATTATATATTGGGTGTTTCAATCCCTCTCACCTCCTGTTTACCTTTATAACTTTCAAACTAACGGATATAATTGTATGATATTTTCATGAATATACCTTGGTATATGAAAACCACAGTTATAGTAGAGTATTAATGGCAGCACTACTCTCTAACCATGTGTCCCATGTGCCCATATTTGCTGCCCTTAGCTGCAGGCCAGTATCTGAGGGTGCTGTTGTTACTGAACCATCTACAGTTATGTTATGTAATGAATAGTACAGTAACTACAATACAGTATGAATTGATATACAAGACAATTCCTTGTCCCATCAGGAGTTCAGAAATAACCTGCAAAATCCTCTTCTTATAATCTGGTGAAGAAATTGGAAACTACACGAATGTGTTGGATGTTCACACAGGAGGAGGAAATGCAGATTACCACAAGCACATATCAATGAGCTGCATATTATGTTACTGCTATGCAAGAACTAAAGTCATCTGATCAATAGAAAAAATTCAATTACTGTAATTGATTACAGCACATTAGAAATACTGGTCTATATGTGTTCACCCAAGTGAGCAGATAAATTCCTAAGACTACCTATAATTGGGTTAGTGAACATCCTCATATGGTGCATTAAATATCTTTTCATAATGAGAAAATTAGGAGTGGTATTCTTTGTCATGGAGTCATATTATTAAAAATTTACATCACAATTTTCCATAAGGTAGTCAAACAGTTGAATGGATAACTTTGTACTGTCTATTTTCAGGAGGATGATACCATTTGCCATATGTGCAATGTTAGTATGAATCAAATTGTTTCCTCCTCCTCTGAAAATCTGCCATTTCTAAAGGGCTATGGCTACCTAGATTGGCTCATTTTGCCCCATCAGATTTCTTTTCATGGGGCACATTGAAGAAAGAGAAAGTGTATTACAACAAGTCAGGGATTCCCATGGAAATGCAAGAAAATATTTTTCAGAAAATTGAGATTATGACTCCTGAAGAGCACATGAATACATTGTTACATGTAGACATGCAGGTGCTCAGACATGCCCTGATACTAATGCCAAATGCTTTAAACACTTGATATGAGATCATTTTATATGTCCATATAAAATTTACCTGAATTATGTTAATTTTTATAAAAATATAAGTGGAAATTAGGAGCTGAGAGCAAGTAAAACATCCTTAAGAAAATATTTCACTATAAAATTTAAGGTTTTTCCTTTATTTCTGATAATTCTGATTATATTTATATCTGATCATTTTTCATATTTCCTTAAGTTAGAGTTTTTTGATTTGATTTATTTACAGAGGCTCTTTAATATAACAGGTCATCAACATCCCATTCTATTCAGGGCATGAAACAGCCGACAAATTTTGCTCAGAGGTCTCTTCTTTCAGGTTTGAGGTTCTTTTTCATGCCATAAATGTACACCATGGGGCCCATGGCTTTACTTCCATTCCAAAGGAAGCCATATTTAGGTTAAAGTTAGAGTGAAGTTCCATTAAGGTCATTTATAGTTTACAGGCTTAAGAAGTGGTAATTTGAGAAACAGCAGAAGAGGTGAAATGACCTGATGACTCCAAGACAGAAGGATCTAGACAAAATACATACAAAAAAAAAATGCAAGGATATGTGGCTTTCTTAGTTGTCACAAAAAAGGTTTTGAGTGTTGCAGTGCCAATGTTATATTTTGAAGAGCTAACATGTTAGATTTAGGACCATAAGGCAATAAAATAACAAATTCTGCCATCACTTGAAATCCCAATGGGTAATCTGAGACAATAGGATGTTGGGCAATGAGCAAACAATCTAATGCATTCTTGGATATGCATACCTAAAGCATCATGCAGTGAGGCACTCAGGACTTAACATTCTCTTTTCAGTTGGTAAACATATATGATGTTCCTATGAACATGCTTAAAGGAACATCGCAGGAATGTTAAGTACAAACAGATTGATAGGTCAGCAGTAGCACACCATCTATATTTGGAAGAATAAAGAGAAAGTTTTTAATTTCGAAATCCCGCCAAGTGATGTACTAATACAAAAGTTCATTAAACCTCCACCAGAGATGAATCAACCTACCACAAACAACGAGACCGGCAGTCGACCAGCAACTGATGATAGGAGCGATGGCTCCCGAAACTAGTCTTCCATTTTATTGAATTTTAGTGGTGTGTATGTTACAATTTCGACTCAATTTTTTAAAAATGTTAATATTTGACACCACTGTTACAAAAGTTCACTATATTTTATACTTCCTACTTTGTTTAGGTGAACCCATTCTTTCTTGGAGTCAGATAAATTTTTCAGTTTATGATAAAGCAATGCTGAAATCTTATGCCAGAATAATGAAAGAACCACATTGACAATGTACATATACTTGCTAAAACTGCTTAACAATGTGTAATAGAAAAAAGAAATGAACCAATTATTAAGAGTAGACACTGACAAATTATAATCAAATCTGAAATTAAAATTTAGATCTTAAAAGATATAAATCACAATAGTAGTGAATCCTAAAATAGTCATATATTAAAATGTTATTTTTAATTATACTTACTGAAATTAACTAATCAGTTACTAATAATATTCTAAATTAAATAGTGTGTGAATAAATACAGATGTTATTCGATATGAACACAAAACATTTCAAGAGTTATGACCACAGAATAAATATGAAATCAAAAGTGGACAAAATTGCTCTTATATTCTTGTTACCTGAGACATAGTCTCATCAGCTTAATAAATTTATTATGGAGCACTCTCACTTAGTGAAACCAAATTGAAAATGAAATTTCTCTCAGCAATGCATTTAAATGGGAACTAGCAAAAGGAGAATGCAGAATAGAAGGGAATTCCTGTGCAAGAATATTTGCTCAGTTGCTGGAGTGGAATTTTTATTTCCTATAGTCATTTATGTGAGTTTTTGAGGTAAACAAACTTTTATTAGTGCAATCTAAACACAATGCAACAATTTCAATTAAAACTGAATGTAGGAATCGACACAGTAAAACTATCATCAAATCTGCTTTAGATTAAAGTAAAACTACTTAAAAGTCTTGTCAACACATTAAAACTATCTTAATGTTCCATTTTTTAAAAAATTACTTAAAAGTAAACTGAACATGTTTCATGAGTCACTCGCTCACATTGTAAACCATTCAACGACTAACAGATCTAATCAGGTGGGAAGTGTAAGTAATTGTGCTCGCTCTAGTGGTTTATTGATGAACTTATACAGACAGATAAGCAGAAGCAGAAAACATATTATATATGTTCATCAATAGACCACCAGAGCGAGCACAGTTACTTATATTTCCCACCTGATTAGAAATATTAGTCATTAAATGGTTGACAATGTGAGCAAGTGACTCACAAAACATGTCCAGTTTATTTTTAAATAAGTTTTTAAAAAGTGGAACATCAAGAGAGTTTTAATGTGTTGACATGACTTGTAAGTAGCTTTGCTTTTAGTCTAATGCAGCAATTTGCTTACTGGAGGTTAGAGTGCTATTACATACTGAAATAAAAAGGTTAAACAATGAATGAAGAAAAATTCTTAACTCTATAGAGCTATCACATTTACATGATAAATGTCATAAATACTACTGTAATAATTATGCTTGTGAACATGCTTGGGGTGAAATAGGTAAATTAAAAGGGCACACAAAGTTCAACATGCATATCTCTTGTTTAAAGAATATTGTGAATCCAGTATTTTTTATTCAAATTTAGGACATTCATTTGAAAATACTGTATAAATTTTATTTCATCCTGCAGCTGTTATTTTCCCCTTCTTTCTATGCCTTTTTACATAAATGAGCTAGTTCTATTATGCAATCTATTTTCTGACACTACAAATGTTTTTCAATTCAGTTGTTCCATTTGGTTCAATTCAATTCCATTAGCTGGGAATGGTAGAAGCTGTTTTGTTTTGTTTTGTTTCAATTTGATTTGGTCCTATTAAGTGGAAGCAGGCCCTAATTGTTCGTAACATATATGAACTGGATAATTTTATTCATTTAGTTATGAGGATAATTTGATAAATAAATTCCTTCTATTAATTTATTCCAATAATAAATACATGTATACAGAATTAAGTGACCTTGATACATTATTATTTTTGTACATAATCACCATATTGTCTAAGAATGTGTTCCACTAGCTCACTAAGGCATACATCTCAATATAAAAGACATTTGATTGAGTGTCTGAAACCGTAACATGACAGCATGATGAACATGATGATTACACCCAGTGTTACTTTAATGAGATGCAGTAATCATACTTGCAATGCATTAACACTTCAAATATGTAGTTCAGCATTAGTGTGCAAAATTACGATGATCTAGATCAGTTTTTATGAAATGCTTCCCACAATTAATTTCATAACAGTGACTAGCATTCATTGTATCTTTCTGGGTAATAAAATCAATAACAAATACACACTTATGGTTCTAAAATGCTTCCATTAAGAGCATTGCTGGTGCAGCATTTTGAATTGCCTTAGATGAGGAAGATTCATAGTTTCATATCTCTGATACTTTTTGGTCCCCAGTTTCCTGTGCTCTAGTTGTCCAAAAATGATATACAGAGTCTACTAAGATATTAAGTTTATCAGACATCACATCTTCCTGTGGTGGATATGCTTGGATGACTTAGAGTGTTGCTCATCTTGAATGCCTTCATAGCATTATTTGAAGGTAAGACACCAAACTCAAACCTGATTTCATGATATACCATGCCAATCCACAATCTGGTAACCAAGCTGCCAATGTTACAAGTTGAAGTAATTCCATATGCACATTCTTCCTTTTCTCCCAGCAAAATCAAATGTAAAGCAATATATGTTACCTAACTGTTCCTCTGTATACACTTTTTTGCATCTAGCAGCTGTTTTTGACAATTTTTTTTTTGAAACATACTCTTCTTGTCATGTCGGCTTATCTTCTGAATAAGAAGTGATTCAAATGTTGAAGTGCTTAATAAAGGCCTGCATTCTGTTCGAGTTTTTCTCACAAAACTGAACACAACTTTTGTAGGATAGTTGCTATGAGGTACACCTAATATTGCAAGCACAACTTGACATAGTGTCTTAGACTTTACCTATCCACTTTCATTTGAAAGATGTGCAATTTTGTCCTAATTCTCATCTATTCTAGATCCATTTAAAACATATTTAGGAAAAATATATATTGGTAAGTTAAAAATTCCAGTTTTTCATGTTCATTTTCATAGATAAATTATGGGAATCTTTGAATAAAATATTCTGGAGAGGAGTATGAAACATTTTTAGGTGAAATATTCACAAATACATGTGCAATTCATTCTCAAGTGGAAATTTCTTTAGAATATATCTTCAAGCTGCCATTTAAAATACTTTCTAACAAATTTATAAAAGTCATGAGTAATATGAAGCTTTCACGGCCGGAGTTATATATCTTCAAGCTGCCATTTAAAATACTTTCTAACAAATTTATAAAAGTCATGAGTAATATGAAGCTTTCACGGCTGGAGTTAGACTTATAACTAGAAGTTTCTTCCGGGCTTGGAAGCTGTGGTCTGTTGGAGCTAAGGAACTCAAACGTTTCGTCCCCACCTGCAGAGGACATCTTCAGTGGCATGGTCCGAGTCTTCTAGGAGAAGGTTCAGGCATGACTGAATCGCTAGCTGGAGGTGTTGTATTTATATATGGGCTGCTTGTAGGGGATTGGCTCGGCTGGTGCAGGGGGTGTGTACTCAGAGGGCAGGGCATCTATGCTCTGGTAGGTGATTGGTTCGCATGAATTTTGTGAGTGTGGGCTTGTTTTATATGCTCTAATATCGGATGCCAGATTTTGCTCAGTTTGAGAGCCACTCCTTTTCTGTTGAAACTATTAGGGTGCTTGTAGATTTCTATTGCTTCACGTTGTAATCTAACGTGGTAGTATGGTAATGAAGAGAGAACAGATGTTTCATTATACTGGATAATGTGTTCTCCATCTGCCCACATTGCATGTTCTGCAACCGCAAACTTATCCAGATGGCCCAGACCGCAGCATCTCGTATGTTTTGAGAGCCATGTGTTGACGCTTTGTTGAGTGGTGCCTATGTATATTGCACCGCAAGAACAAGGAATCCGGGAGATGCCGGCCGAAACAAGCGAGTCCCTGAAGTTATAAAACATCTGCTCATCATAATCATTCTCTTCAAATTCTCTTGAGTATGAAAAAATAATTTCTCTGGCAAATATCCATAAATAGTGAGTGCATGCTTAAGAAAATCAACCTCAGGTGGAAATTTCTTTATTTCTGTCATACAAAACGTTCTAATAGAGTTATAAAACAACTGATAATTACAATCCTTCTCTTCAAGTGTGCTCTGGGGTTTTGCTTCAATTACCAAAGCCCTCGCTGGCTTTCTGGTAGTTCCTCCTTTTGAATTTTACACTGCAGGGAAGTAGAAATGAAAGAAGAAATTGATGGGTTAACAACCAATAGGTCAGCTGAAAGTTCAAAGAGTTTTCTTCCTAGAAGATATAGCTGGTGCATCTTGTTGCAGAAACCAGAATCAAAGTTAAGTTTACTTTTATTATAATTTTGTTTATGCATCCTGTAGGAAAGTTTTCATTATTTCGAACTACTTAGTAGTCTTGTTTCTCTATTGGGGTTTACTACAATGTGGGATATAAACTACTTCAAAATTTTGTGAGAGACCGTGCCACACAAATCTTGATATTTTAAAAGAATTCTGCCTGTTAAACTCTTCCCAAGATAGTAAAATACTGAAACAAAAAGTTCTTTACATTTACTGACAACTGGAAAGCTGCTTTTTGACTAGAAAAGGGTGTAAGATCACATTAACAATCTAATAGATCAATGCTTCTCTACAAATTTGGCAACACTTTTAACTACACCAATTATTTATTTCCTACTTCAACCACGAGAGGCCACCACAGGAACACCCAGGTGTCTAGCCATCATTTCGAGCAACTGAAGATGGGACAGATTCTCCCAAAATGCGTCTTACTTTTATGTAAGTAAGTGGAGTTTAGTGTAAAAAAATGAACACTTTTAACTACACCAATTATTTATTTCCTACTTCAACCACGAGAGGCCACCACAGGAACACCCAGGTGTCTAGCCATCATTTCGAGCAACTGAAGATGGGACAGATTCTCCCAAAATGCGTCTTACTTTTATGTAAGTAAGTGGAGTTTAGTGTAAAAAAATGAATACCTAAGTTTAGGATATATTACCATTCCATTGTCAACAGCTTCATATGTACAATATTTATATACAAGACATACACCAATTATTGTTTAGGCACTATCAGAAGGAAAGCATATTCCATTTTTCAAAGAAATAAATACCCAAGGAAGACAATATATTATCAGTAACAGAAAGAATTCTTTCTCCTATGTTTTACTACTCTCTAGCAATTTTAAATTAAAAGTGGATATTTCTTTCTAAACTTCAATTATATATTTTTTTCTTCATCTAACCTATAATATGTTATACTATTATAAGGTTTTTGCTCTTGCACTACCATATTAATGCATTATTTTATAATCAGGGAAAACATTACTCTAAATAAATGTTCTGTTAAGGTCAGAAAAAGCTAAAGAAATATTGTGATATAAATAAATTATATAAACAATAATTCAGCATTTGTGAATTTTTTTAATCATTATTAATGAAGAATCAAGAACAGACTTGTTTCTGGTTTTGCTTGACCACATGATTTATGCTTCTCAGAACAGAATTTTTGCATACCTGTTTTGCACGATCCACATTGTCTCGGAAAGGAAAGAAGGCATCTGAACCTAATGCAACATGAGAAAGTTTCTGTATCCATTCAGCTTTGTCCTTGTCTGTAAGCTGCTTAGGTGCTGTCCCATCAAACATTCCTGCCCATGTTGCCATGTCCATATCCCACCCCACAGTGCCATTCACATAATTGTCTATAGCATTTGAAATTTCTGCTCGCTTTACTCCTTTCTTGAACTTCATATTTGCCACATTTGGATGTTGCCTCAGCCACCTACAAATAAGCACAATATTAATTTTCCTCAGCCTTATTTATATACATAATTACAACATAAATAAACTTCTCTTCACAAAAAGAAAGAGAGATTATTTTAGCATCCAATTAAAATAATTTATTAAGAGTACTCTATAACTTAAACTATGCAATAAAAAGCAACATGAACATTTCCAGCTTAAAATTAAATTAAAATGACTTGTAAGAGAAAAGGCCTCAAGAGAGAAAACTATAACTAGTACAACATTTTAAATATAAATATTTATAGGTAGTATACTTTATAGGCAAGATAAAAACATATACAATGTACAAAAATAGCTAAATTTTAACAATTCTGCTGAATCATTATAAGAACTCTGAAAACAACATTACTAAAAGTATATAAAGTTATGGCTAAACTAATATTAATGTATAGTTCAGCACGCTAGATGCTTATAAAGAGTGTGGAATTTTTGAGAACAGTGGTATTAACATAAACATCAGAAAAGGATATGAATAATACTGTGGCAACATTGCCAAAATGATTACTTAATATTTGCTACACTGCCTCTCTCCTACCTCTTTAGCTTGGGTAGCGTAAGTGCCATATTTGTGAACCCTAGACCTTTGGGATATTGGTATGCTCCAACACCCAAAAGCAAGTTCGTCAATGATCCAGTAGAAATGATTCGCTTCTCAGCTATCTCAGATTATGCAGCATTTTGAGACAAGGTAAAAACATTCTTTCCTTTTCTTTAGAAGACCCATTCCTTGTATACTATCATCAGAATTTCTATTATAAGTTTAGAGATTGAGTCATTTGGCTTTATGACATCATTACAGCAATAGAGGTATTACTTTACTACATAGGCATTAATGTTTTATGCATATATTATTATATCATAGCTGTATAATGAAATTATACCTATTTATTGTATGCCCAGTTATTTAAGACTGTATTGACTGACTGGATGGAAATTTCAACTTTTGAGTATGTGCATGTAAGCACTTCTGTTAACATTAATCAGTTCCTGCATAATAGCTTAATTACATTTCCTTTTGATTTATCTCACAGTCCTTTAAATATTTGGGGCTCCTTTATAAATGGTAGTAAATTAGTCATATGCATTACTTATCATACATTAACTATGTGATATATATTAACAATTCATCATATGTGTATCTTGTCACACATTAATAATTTGTCATATCTCTGGCCCATCATTAGTATAGAACATTAGTAACTAGGTCTTTATAACTTAAACAACATTTTGTATTTAAATTGTACTTAAGAAGCTATAGATAATGCAGTGATGACATATCCTATTAGAATTTATTAAATATATTCATAATAACTCTACTTATACAATATTAGGATATGTTTCTGCCCAATTGCTCCCATACTCAGCTGACAGACTACTCAATGTTGTGGATGGATCCAAAACGTTTCTGTAGTGGCAACTGATGGTTTGTAGATGGAACATCAAAATTCATTAAATTTTTTTCTATTTTTCAGGATGAACATGTGTAGATAGCTCATTGGGTTATAAAGTTCTTTCAACAGCTTAGCCTCTGGTTTAATTTCATGATTTGGGTCCAAAAGTGAGCTGAAACTTCTATTTGTTTAAAACAAATATTCCTAAACTGTTCCTTTCTTTGAATTTCTAAATTTCTCTTCATTATTCCGATGAATTTTTATTATAATCTACACATTTAATTTTATAAACTTCTGATTTTTGTTCTCTTGTTATCTTTTAGTGTGGAGATTAGTAAATTTTTTATTTATACTTGTTCTTTGGGACTTACTTTTCGACTTTATGACTCTTTGAATATCCTGGTTTTTTTTTTTTTTTTTTTTTTTAATGATTTATTTATGGACGCTCTTTAACAACTCAGGTCATCAGCGTTCCATTCAACTCAGGGCGTAAAACGGCCGACAAATTTTGCTCAGAGGCCTCTCTTTCAGGCTTGAGGTTCTTTTTCGTGCCGTAAATGTACGACACGGGACCCACGGCTTTACTTCCCTTCCGAAGGAAGCCATACTTAGGATTTTTACGCCCCAAAAAAAAATCCATCGGTCCTGGCCGGGTTTGAACCCGCGATCTTGGGTTTAGGAGGCAAGTATGGTAACCACTACACCACCAGGACCGACTGAATATCCTGTTGAATTTGTATAAATAAGTGGAGTTATTGTGAACTTATACAGGTTGGAACTTTAATAGTGGCAATTATTTATTTATTACTAATACAAAAGTAATACATGCTACCGTCATTCAATGTAATTACCAGCATTGTCAATAACCCATTTTCAGCAATGTGGAAGTTGTAGAATCCCTGTTGCAGCATCTATTCTGTTGACGTTCTGATGGAACAATCTAATGCTTGCAAAATTTCAGGTATATTCCAAAATCAAATTCCACAAAGTAATTTGTTCATCTTTGGGATTAAGCCATAATCAGGGGGCTTAAGTCTGGTGAATATGGTGGATGGAAAAGCACTTCCGAACCTAACACTGTACAGATTAGCAACAGTATTGTCCTGCAAAATGTTTTGCAGCTTCCTTCACAATGCTGGTCTCAGGTTATGCTCCAAAAATAATGGAAATATTACACAGGAACATTTTGTCCTTTGCGGTATGGTATATGTTACGATGACACCATCACAATCATACACAAGAACCATAACTTTAAAATTAGTAGGGGTTTGGCAGACTTGTTTTGTGTGGTGACTTGTAATGACACCACTCGTTGGATTGGCGCTAAATTGAGGCTCATACGAATTGGCCCATGTTTCATCAAGCATTAACAATACAGCATAAGAAAATGTCTCCATTAGACCATAACACTACAAGTGAGTTTGGCAGCATCATGTCATAACCATGGCTGCGCTTTCTGAAATCATGATTCTGAAATCATGATGCAATTTTCTTCATTCTCAGGTGATTCTTTAGAATCACAGTTATATGTGTTATCTCTTGACTTAAATCATCTATGGTCTGATATCAATCTGTATTTAACAGGGCAGCAACAATGTGCACGTTGTCTCTTATGCTCATGAGTCATGACTTGTACTTAGGTGAGCTGGCTGAGTCATGTCTGCTACGCTTTCAAGTACCCCTTGAAAGCTCTAACCCATCTTGCCATAGTAATGCCATTTCCCCACATGCTTCAATATGACTTGCATGACATTGTCTTGCTGTACAACCACAAGCAAATTGAATCTTCACCAACTTTGCTGTTCTTATTTTGTAAACAAGACTATCTTCAGCTTACTGTTACAGTGATTAAAGATATTTCATTTAACAATTCAACAACTTATGCAGAAGTCCTTTACAGCTGCAGAACTGGATGCCATAATGTGTCAATTTGAAAACAAAAAAGCTGATAGGTTTTATAGCAGGAAAAATAAGGGAATTTTCAATATCATGAAAGATGGGGACAGGAATTTGAGGCAAGTGTATTACTCTTTTTGCTAAAGTTTTGCAATATATATCAAAATAATTTGATTTAGAATACTCAAGCTTAAAAAAAGTCTGTTTTGCTTCTGAAATCCCACTGAAATGGGATGATTGGAATTTTGGTTAATACTCTTCAACTTAATTTTAATGAAAATATATGAAGATTTTTGCATATTAAAAGGTGCTGCTCTTAAAGGAGATTCTGTTGAACAAAAGTGAAAATACTGTTTTCATAAAGCTTCTGTGTGTGTAATGTGTCTTTCGTTAGAAATATGCCTGTTTTCAATGCTTACTATGAAAGGGTTTTTAGAACAATGGGTTACATGTATACTGAAACCCAAAACAAGAGACTGTGAAAATCAATTGAAAACTGAAATTTCAATATGATTAAAGAATTTTAATCATATTGAATTTTATAATTATGTTAAGGAAAAATTGAACTTGGTAAAAAAAAACAACAAACAAACAAAAGAAAATACAAATTCAAAAACTCAGATGGGGTACCACCAGTCACTTCACTCGAGCAGTCATGAGCAGATTCAGTGTTCATTTTCTGTATATGGGTTAGTTTTGTGTTTTTTGTGAGGTTATTTTAAAAATATATTTTTATGTCTACAATAAGTTAAAATATATACATTTGATATGAAAATATTCATATTATCGAGTTATTAATAGCTCATGTTTAGTGATAAAAATGTGTTAATAGCGACATTTCTAATACATTTGGTTTCCTGAGCCTTATGTTGTTGATTTGGTTTATTTATGGTAGCTGGAAATGTCCTACGTGTGCAGAACCAGATAGTACTTCGCATTATATACTAGAATGTAAGCAAACTAAGTTTTGGAGGGAACAGTTCCTATTATGAAAATGGGAAAACCTACCAGATGAAATAACAAGTAGAAGAATTTTAAATTTAAAATCAGATGAAAACATTAAGGAGCTAGGAAAATACATAGGCAAGGTAAGACAAAAATGGTTATGGGTGTAAAATACTTAAGAAATTTGCTTGAGAATAAAATTGTCAGATAGTGAAAGGATGATGAAGTGAGTTGGGGAGGGTAATGGGCTAGTTATCTAATATTAGTTAAACAGAATCCTTGCACGGTGTTAGCGTGTATAAGGTCCTAAGGATTAAGCAACTCTCAAGGATAGAAATTTGGTCGAATGAGTTTAATTAAAAAAGAAGGAAGTTTTAGTATTGTAGGAAATATGGATGCTCTCTTTTAGCATCTCAGGCCATTTGCATTCCATGCATCTCAGGGCGTGAAACAGCTAATAATTTGTTTAGAGGCCTCTTCTTTCAGGTTTGAGGTTGTTTTACATGTCATAAATCTATGACATGCAACTCACAGCTATACTTCCTTCCCTTCCAAAGGAAGCTATGCTTAGAGTTTTATGACTGTTAAGCCTTATGTGAAGTGCCCTGGACTAACCCTAAAGTTGGGAACCAAACTTTATTCAATGTTTTATGTTATTTGGCTGTTTTAATGAAATTATGTGTAACCAACATAAAACTTGGTCAGAAGTAAATAGAAGTACTCAGTAAATGTATGTAATTTCTTTATATAAAACCTATTTTAAAGCAGTTAAAACTTCTTTCCCTTGGAAAGTTTAAAATTCTAAAATGGTTAAAATATTCAACACTCTTAAGCGTTTCACTCTTTAAACTATTGAAATTCAGGACATGTTTCGTGACCTGTCAATCACATTGTCAACTGATACGACTAACAGGTCATGCTGGAGTTGGAGAGGCAGGTAACTGTAAGGGGCTCTGGTGGTCTATGAAAGAACTTATACAGAATCTTATCTACTTCTGGAATTTCGAAGTTCATAAGTCTGTGTTCATTTTCCTTAATAAAAATGTTCTCCCATTTGCTTAGTTCTTTAGGAAATTGGACAGTTTTCAGTAAATTAATATCTTTGTCAATTTCATGGTGCTCATTACAAAAATGTGCTACTACAGCTGATTTTTCTATCTGTTTGTGTCAAATGTTTCTCATGTGTTCCTTCATTGTGATACCAATGTTTCTTTTAGTTTTACCTACATATACATTTTCACAGTCCTTACAATTAATCTGATATATTCCTGACTCTTCCTCTTTGAGTCTGCCATCTTCCTTATTTAGTTTCAACAATTTCCCAACACTAAATGTATTTTGAGGAGCCATAACATTGTACTAATTATAATTTTTTTGAAATTTATTATGGTAAGTGAGCTTTTGTAGATCTTATTTTTAGATAAAGCACTCATTGTGGTAATTTGTTTGGTTTCTTTTGTTTTAACCATTTTAGAATTTTAAACTTTCTCATGGGAAAGAAGTTTTAACTGGTTTAAAATACGTTTCATATGAAGAAATTATGCATGTTTACTGCAGATAAATTTAAAAATTATAATCAAATTATGAGTGACAAAATAAGACTTAACTACAGAACATGGACCATAACAATTTATGCAGGTTGGTTACTTGAACAACACAATTGTTGTTAGAAATGGTACAGCAATGTGGGAACTATATTGTAATGATAATGGTTAGATATACCTGCACCTCATATTAATCTTTCTCCAGATTGGAGGCAAAATATGTCATTGGAAAGTACTGAAAGCGTGAAGAAAATAATGTCGAGAGATCTTTATTTTCATATCCAAACAGGAATGCTGCCAGTAATGAGTGGGATTAATGTCAAAACTATCTAGGAGAAGTGGTGACCTTCATGAAATTTCAGAAAGGTATGCAAAAATAATGAATGGAGATAGATGGTTACACACTTTGGTCCAGAAGGCATAGAAAAGGTAAATATGGAACTTTTAAATAATAATAATAATAATAATAATAATAATAATAATAATAATAATAATAATAAGAAGAAGAAGAAGAAGAAGAAGAACAACAACAACAACAATAATAATAATAATAATAATAATAATAATAACAACATACTATCTATTTACTGTCGACAGACTTGGTACAAGTTTCTGACATTGCCATTTTATACTTAAATAATATTTCAAATTCATTCACTTATAAATACATTTATTTATAAAATAATTTGCTACATTGCTGATGCTGCTTTACATATATACAGATATGTACTGGTATCCAGCAGTAATGGCTCTTATGGAGTGAAAAAAAAAAAAAAAAAACCCTTCCTTGGAAACACATTTTCTTATAATTGATTTTGAAGCTACAGTGACCAGTAATATAAAAGAAGATTTTTAAGGTGACAAATAGCAGGATGTTACCGCCACAGTGGCCAAGGTCATTCAAGAGCAGACTCGTGAGCGGGAGATCTGGGGTTTGAATCCCTCCAGGACCGTCCTCCCTGACTGAGGTTTTTTCCAGGTTTTACTCAGTCCTCATAAATGGCAAATGCCGGGGAGGTACCCTAAACTAAGGCCTGGAACATTTGCTTCCTATAAAAAAAAAATAAATCCTTTCCTAATATATCATTTCAGCTCATGTATTATAAATGTCCATCGCCTGTGGTACCTCAGTAGTTAAAACAGATGTTAAAACACCATTCATTCATTAGCTTTCTACAGCAAAATGTAGGTGGGTGGTCTGAGTGATGCATATGTATGAGAAGAAAATACAGAAATGAGGGCTAGTTACATTCCCTAGTAGCAATTGCCTTTGTGTCACAAGATATTATCAGTGTATTTGAACAATGAACATTCTTCTCCTCCTCCTCTTCCTTCTATGGTGTTAAATGCCCATTTTTACTACTGATGCACCACAGGCAGTGAACATTGATGATACATGAGATGAAATGATATATTGGGAAAGGGGATTTTTTTTTTTTAAGGAAGGAAATGTTCCAGGCCCAATCAAAGCTAATTACATAATATTGTCAAGATGTGGAAGAGACAACTCCAGCGGAGTGTGGCAATAATCCCATTATTATTTGAAAACCTAAACCTAGAAAAGATCCACAATTTTATTTCTTTTCTCCAGTAGTGTGCAATTGCTATGTCCATACATTTGAAAATCTCCCTAAAATGATCGACACATTATCAGTTTATCTATTAGCTGCTTTAATGTACTTCTGTAATTTTTGCATTGCTTCCAGTTTTTTAGGTTATCTAAACTTTTGCTGCAATTTATTTTAACTTCAGTTTTTTCTCCTTTATTTAGATGGTGGGTGGCTATACTAAAAAAGCAATACACTCCTATGCATTTTCTTGAGAAGTTCATACAGGTTTCAAGGCCTTTGTTTAGAAATGCAATTTCTTCATTAGAAAGGGTCCAAAGGGTTAATTACATTTTCTTCTGTTTATGAATGCAGTGTCGATGAAAGTTTTGGTTTGATGCATATGAAAATTGCAAAGTTTCCATCAAACAATAGAGGGTCAGTTTCAAGGGTGCTCTGTAACATCCATTCTATTCAGGGCATGAAACAGCCAATAAATTTTCCTCAGAGGGCTCTTTCTGAGGCTTGAGGCTTTTTTATGTGCCATAAATCTATGAAATGTAACTGGAATATGCCTATAGGTAATATAACAACTAATTTTTCATTGTGTTATTTATAGTAATTAATTTGTAAATCCTCTTGAGATCATCTTTTGTACTGAAGATTTTCCAATGGCAAATATTCGAGAGGTATCCTAAACTTTAGCCAGGAGTGCTTCCTTCCATAAATTCCTTTCCCCTTTTTATTTCATCTCATATATCATCAGTGTGGGCCATATTTTTAGGTAAGCACTATGTAAGAAAATTCCCAAAACTTTTAAACATAATTAACTTTCATGTATATGTGTGATTTATGCAAATTGAACATGTAAAAACCTTGTGAAATCTGTTGTGTTAAATATGTGAAAAATATAATTAACCGTGAAGAAAGTTAATGTTTCAGCACACTTTTGTTTAACTATTTGCTCTTTACTTTCACTATCTCTGTGGCAGTAACAAAAGATTGATAGTTGATGGCAGCAAAGACTGTAGAATGTTTCACATGCCATACTTTGATGAAAGGAGTTTGGAAAACCTGTTAAATGTTTGTATCACCACAATTTTTCATGTAGTTGATGCATGTTGGAAGTATTAGTTCAAAGGTTTGATTGTCTGCTAACATCTTTGAGTAAAAATGCCATAACAAAAAAATAACAATTGTGCATAGCAGAGCTAACAAATATAAGAACAACAGTTTTTATATAATGATGTTTAAACACTGTTAGGTTCGAATTCAATGCGAGATCCATGTGATAAACACTGCTGAGACTCAGGACATTGATTGAAAAAAGAAGAGTGAAACAAATGAACAAACTCTGTAAGTATAAAATAACCATTGGTAACAGAATGTGAAGTAATTGAAGAATGAGAGAGAGGAATTCATAATGGACACCACAAAGGCTTTCACGGGGACAAATATCACTTGAAAAATTGGACAATTCAGCAATTAGGAAATGAATGAATAATTATATTAAAAAGAAGTGTTACAATTCATTTTCAAACAATCAGGGTCATTACTTATTATAAAAATATGTGGTTCCACACTTGTGCTGTCAATACATGCACCATTTGCTGTGCTAAATCTTCTTCTTGATTTCCTTCTACTATGTACATTATGTAGGCATAATTTCTTCAACAATTGCTACATTGATTAGTTTTTCTACCCATGAAGTGATTGCTAGCAATAGATTAGTGTATTCATATGTAATATATATTATATAAAATAAAATTTAAAAATAAAGTAACTCTTGGAACAATTTACCAAAATAAATACAGAAGCAGAAATAGATAAAAATTTAAATAGTCACACAATTTTTGCTGATGTTACATTCTGGAATTGGATTCATTTTTATCTCAAATCTCTCTAGACTCAAATTGATGAGAACTTAATGGGGATTGAGAAGAATGAATGTACCTACCCTTAGCAACATGTCAAAAGCATTTTTTAAAAGGTTATGTTGCTTTTCGAAATCAAGCCAAAGTATGTGCAGATTAGGAAAAAATGAGGATTGTGTTACACATGTTTTAAGAGGACTTTAAGATCACAGTGAACATGCAGTGAAATGTTCACAGGCAGTATGGTTTCTGACAAAAAAACATCCAAGTGAGAAAGGCTTTTCAGCATACACAAAAATAATGATTGACTTTCGTACTACCCTTCATGAAGAAAATGTTGATGTCATGCTAGTATTTTATTTTGTATGTGTTTAAAATGATTAAAATATATTAAATAATTTGAATATGAGTGAAACAAATAAAAATCCATAAATTGTTTTGATAATACACACTAAATGCATACTTTATTTTGAGAAAAACACACCAAAATGGGATTATGCATATCACCAAATTCATAAATTTAATTTCACTAAAATATCAGTAGTCCCATTGCTTGTAATGTACAATAATAAAAATTGACATTAAATAACATATTACCATATATAAATCAATATTTCATATGTAAATATATATAATTAATTTCATGATCTAATCTATGCAAAAAAATGCAGATTAATTATTTTATTTTAATTTCTGTATTTATTAGGAACATTCAATGAGTAACTAAAAATACTTTTTCTTGATCAATTTATCTGGGAAAAATACAATATTTTAATTGCAGTATCTCTAAACCTTGTTATATTAATGAAACAATCCTGAAAGAAAAAAAAAATGCATTACTTACTGAATGCCAATCATTAAATAAAATTTTGTTTAAATTAACTGCATTATATTCCCAATAAAGAACATGCAAAACAAGATGGAAATTATAGCATACCAGTTATCTGCTTTGTCCCCTGCAAGTCGGGTACAATGTATTCTTGACTGCTGTCCTGCTCCAATACCAATTACCTGCCCATCACGAGCATAGCACACTGAATTGCTCTGGGTATATTTCAATGCAATAGTTGCAACAATCAAATCTTGCAATGCCTCTTTAGGCAACTGCAACAGTAAAACAATTAAATAGGTTTTATGTATTACATCATTCTCTGCAAAAATATATTACACAATACCAGTACAAACATATTGGTGCTTTGAAAGGGAACACATTGGGGAAGAATAAAATTATTTCATTATTAAATGTCTAATTTCTATTTCCAGCAATTTATATAATGTTTGTACATTTTTTTAGTATTCCTTACCTCCCGAATTGATATTTTCCAGTAGTTATGATGTAATGGCATCACTTCTTAATGACTTTAATATTGGCAAACACATAACATTATCAGTAACTTTTTCTTTTATAATGCTCCTGGTTAGTTTTATGGGTTTAAATTGTAAGATGGTAATCTAAAAGATGTAAAACCAACATCTTTAAATAGAATGTCAATGGAGTGTGTTTTTTATTATCTTCATTTTTTAGTTGTATTTCCACTTTTATCAATTTAAGTTCCAATTATATGCAATTAACATGGAAACAACAATGTATTTCTAAATTTGTTTTCGTAATTCAAATATCAGTTGGCTTTTCTCACATTTATAGCCTGGCTGTTATGAGGCGTCACATGACAGCTCTGTGTAAAGTTGGAAATACTATTTCATCACTTAAGACATTGTTGCTGGGTAGTGTACAATTGTGTGTGTTTAAATAGTTTAGCTCAAAAGAAAATTTTCATTGTGTAAAAATTACAATGTTATTCACATTGAAATTACACCTGTTGGTTTACAGCTGTTGACACAAGTTTCAGATTAATTTCACCTTCTTCTTATACCCATTAATGCTTTTGTTATTATTTATTAATTTTCAATATTTAATTACCCACTTTATAGAAGCAACGCATAATGCCCTTTGTCTCCCCAAAATCTTCATCCCCAAAGTCCTCATTAGAGTAGCTCATTAACACATTTGTAACATATATCATTAGCTTCTCATAATTGCTAATAAGGTCATCTGCCTTTTTTATTAAAAATGGACTACAGTCATGTTCACCATAACTTAATGGAAATCTCAGTAAATTGTTTATTGTCTGTCACGAACATCGAATACTTTTCCTTTGTAAAAATGATCAGACTATCTCCATAACCTGGCCATTTAACAGTACTCCTTTCAGTAAATTATAGCACAGTAATTGAGCTGTTTTCAGTGACATTTTCCAGACACTTCCAACTAGCATCCTGAAAGAATAATTCACAGGGCATTAAATGCAACATAGCATTTTGAAGAATGCATTATTTAAATTGGGGAGGCAATATGATAGAAAAATCATGGCCTCCAGAGAGAATATATTACTATATTTCACTGAAGTCTGATCTCTAAAAAGAAATTCTCTCTGGCTCAGAAGTAAACACATGTAGTATTTTGATTTGTTTATTAGCTATAATAGCCAACTTAAATAATCACTGTCAATGAAATTTTAATTCTTTTTGTTTTCTTACACGTGCCTTTTTCCCTCTTTCTGGATAATATTCATTTCCTAGTAGCCCATTCTTTGCCATTATTCACACATACCCCTATTTAAAATAGAAAATTCTGAAAATTAATTTTGGTCTCATTACTTCATTTCATGTTTTTTCCATTGTTGAATGTTTTTAGGAATGTCTTAAAAATTTAGTGATAATTGTTTTGATTTGAAAAATGATTTAGCTGCCAAACTTCAGTTCCAAATGTTACCAAAGGTTGTTCTATCAACTTATATTTTGATTTTCTTTCCTTTAATTATATTTTTATCATATTATGGCATTAGCCTTTCTTAATTTTGTTTTTAATGACATTTTCTTGCCTGTAATTTATATTCACATTTATCCCCAAATGTTCAAATTCCTTGCAACCTTTAATTAAACATTTTTCTTACTCCAAAATAAATCTTCACCTACCAAATAAAATGTTACATATAATTAATACATAACCTTCTTTTAAGTACATTTCTCCTACTTCCTATATAAAAACTCCTGAGAAATGTGTACTGCTCCATTTCCAACAGGTTTTCTAAGGCCATTTGAAAATAATCCTTAAATAATGTTGAAGATAGATTATCTGGCACAAACTCTTTTTAACTGATAATCTTCTGAAAGGTGTCTATTTACATTTTTCTTATAGGAAGAACCACCACTCTTAAGCTATAATTACAAATGCCACAATCTCTTTTTAACTGATAATCTTCTGAAAAGTGTACACCAATTTTACATTTTTCTTATAGGAAGAACAAGCACTCTTATCCTATAACTAGGATTGCCAATTTTTCCAATGCCCCTTTATGGGACATTGATGGTACGTTAGATTTAACCCAGTCTATTGATATTTTGCTAATGCACTGCACAGTAAACTTCTGTTAACAATATGGTTTAATAAATAATAGTGACTTAAAATATAATAAATTAAATATGACCTTAATCTATTATTCACTTTAAACTTAAGTTTTTTCAATTATAGGTATATGACGTGACTGTTAGCATATTCAGTCTTGTCATATTAACTTCTATTGCTTTACACAAAAGTTGACCGTCTTTTTTTATATTTTAAAAAAATTCTTTGTAATTACAGTAAACTCTCGAGTTAATGAACTATTAGGGGCTAAGGGTTGCCCATAAAACTGACAATCTATTAAAATGCAAATTTTAGGAACTTTCAGTGTTTAATTATACATTTTAATGAGAAATATTGTATGTACATACCATATTACTGGGAAGAGGGCTTGAAAAATTCATTAAACTTAAGTTGTTCCTTACTTCTGTATTGTTTTTTAATTATTAGCAATATAAATTGTAGTTAAAGTTCTTAATACGTTATTACCTCTGGATCTGATCGTGCGCATATAAACAAAATCACATCATCCATGTGTTTCTTAACTAACAACAGTTTTATACCAGCTGGAACTGTCTCCACCTCCACTTCCTCCTCGCTGTCAGCCTAATCGGCCTTTAGAAAATCTTTACCAATTTCTTCCTGGCTGAATATTTGATAGCCTGGGTCATCCTTGTCAATGCTATTATCATTTACACCATCACCAGCTTGCATCATAATTTCATGGAAATCAGAGGTTTTGAAACCTTTGAAATCATATTCAGGTTCATTCCAATGCAAGCCAGTGTTGCAGTATTCACCTCTTTCAGGCTGCTGCTAAATTAAAGATGACGGACTGGATATTACATATGTGAAAAATTTTAAGTGTCCTGACTCCTGTTGTAGAGTTGTTTTCGTTCTCCAACATAACCATAACCTCTCCTAGAAACTTCTTAAACAATTTTTTACAGACAGCAATGACTCCCTGGTCCATAAGCTCTATTAAAGAACATTGTTCAGATAAAGGTAGATACCTCTATTAACCAGGTTTTCAGCACTGGGATGAGCTGGCGCATTATCTAGAAGTAAAACTGCTTTTACTTCTTCAGGCAAGATTCATGTATGAAGTTAAAAAACCAGTAAGGAAAATTTTCAATAGTAAACCAGGCATTTCTTCAGTTAGAATTAATTACAGGCAATTGGTTCATGACATTCTGCTAAGCGCAAGGCTTTTGTGCTTTTCTGACTACCATCGGCAATAGCACCAAGAAGGGCTGCAACATGCTCCTTGTTTAATTTGCAGCCAGGAGTGCTTGCTTGTCTTACGCTTGTTCGCAAAAGTATTTTCGGGCACAGCATGATAGTATCATCCGGTTTCATTTACATTGTATACTTGAGATGAAAGAAATCCCTCAGATTTAATAATTTTATTTATGAGCTTTCTGAAGGGCTTAACCTGTTTACTGTTGGTGCTCAATGCTTCACTACATGTTTGCCTGTTCTTAATTCCATAGAGTTTACGAATGCACCAAAGTTACCCATCATTAGCCTGGAATCGGATGTCCATGTGTTATGCCCATTTTAACAGCTGATTTTATTTCAACATCACGAATAATAACAACATCAGCCTGCTGTTGAACAAACCACTTCATTTAAATTTAAATATTTCCCCAACTTCTCACGTTTCTTTTCTGTCACACCAAAATTAAAGGAAAATTGAGTCAGTTTCTGTTTATTTTTGCAAATGTCTGAAACATTTGTTTTTTTATCCTGTAGATTTCATAAACTTGAGTAACAGATGCACCACTTTCCAAATTTCTTTTATTAACTTCAGCTTCTGTGCAATTGTTAAGTTTACCAATACCCAGCAATTGATATGGTACTGCCTGGCGTAATGATGCTGATCACACTATCTATTGTATTAAGAGTGGGCACAAAATATCATGCAAATACTGCATAATGCATTACTTCCACTTCAGATTACCCATTTTATTAAACTATTATATTTTATTTTTTTATTATTTAGTCATCTTTATTTGTTTGCAGATTATGTCCATTAATCTGAGATTTTACCGTATTGTGATGGATTATCTTGCATCACATTAAAGTCTTGTGCCTTCAATTACATGAATTCCTTTCTCCCTCTTGTCTGACTTGTAAGCTGCCTGCCTGACAATGGAGAAACTTATGGAATGCTCTCTTACTGCTGGATGACTGAAGATCACTTGGGGTACAAGTTTGTTCTGAATGCTCATTATTTTTCTTTGTCTTCAAAGTTTGTAATTTAAATTTAATATTTATTATGTTCTTTTGGGCCATTTTTTTTTTTGTGAGTTTTAAAGTAAGTTAAAAGTATATTGGCTTAGGAGGTACCTGGTACAACTAGGGGAATACATCATCACAATCATAATCATATCATCTATTTATTTATTTATTTATTTATTTTCAGACCTCAAAAGTATCTTAAGCACATCTTTAAGATTCCAATTTAAATAAATAGTTCACGTTGGGACTACTGTTTAAGATTTTCATTGGACCTGCTTTTAAATGTATCTTTAGCTTTTGCCAATTTTGCTGCCATTTATCTTTTAATTAAAAAGTACATAACTATATTAACATATTAAACAATGTTCTAGAGAGAGAAAACAAGACTGATATTATCAACTGATATTATCAACAACAAAGTCCTTATGATAAAGATATAGCTAACAAATTTGTCACCCATTATAAAAATGGATATAAACTGAATAGATACAATGGGAAATCACAATATTAAAAAAGGAAAAACCAGAGGAATTTGCAGGCCATCAACATTTATGATGACTTTACAATTCAAGAACTCAACCAAAAATATTACCTTTAAAGAACAAAACAGAACCCTGGAGCAGACATTCATAGTGAATACATCAAGAATTTAGGATGCAGAGCCAAGAAGGAATTACCGAACTTATTCAACAAGCTCTGGAACGGCAAAAATAGCATTCTTGTTATATGGAAAAAAGCCAAACTTATTCCAATTAAGAAAAGAGACAAACCAACAGGTGAGTTGGATTGCTATAGGTCTATATCCTTTATTTCAGTACTTGCTAAAATTACAGAGAAAATGGTTGCTACAAGATTAGTTTATCTGGAACCTCAAAATGTAGGTTTCAGAAAGCAATATTCAACAATTCATCAGGCTTTACATTTAAAACAGGATATCAAAAATGCTTCCAACAAAAAAGAAACAATGCTTACTTTGTTAATTTTAAAAACTTTGGTAAAGTTTGGAGGGAGAAGCTTATTTATAAGAAGAATAATACTGGAATAAGAGAAAACATGTTGAGATAGTTGATCGATCTATTATCACAAAGATACATAGTTGCAAAATAGAATGATATCCTTTCTAAATGTTATGCAACCAAAATAGGCCTTCCTCGAGGTGCTGTCTCCAATCCAATTCCTTTTAAAACTTTCATTGATGACATAAAACAAAATATTAGCTGGCTTTCCAAAGGAAAATATTGGATTGTTTGCAGAATAAACAACATTACAACCAACAAAATTAAAAGCAAAAAATTAATTAAAAACATATTGAGAAGACCAGCAGGTGTCAAATGGGGAGGATCCATAAGTCTTCTTAATGACACATATAAAGCTACATAAAGCTATTTGCTTTGTGGAAGTAAGATAATAAGTCACAATAAACAACCAAATTAAACTAAAGTGGATACAATACAATCCAAGTCATTAAGAATAATAACAGGAGTCATAAAAATATTACCTATTGCTACAATTCAGAGCATAACTTACAACCTGCTAATTAAAATAGAGCTAGACATTAATAGGGCAATATAGAGACAGAAATTAAAAAGAATCAACACAGGAATAAATGGTTTCATATTCTAGGTAGCACACAATAAAAAATGCCACAGACTTTAAAAAATTATGTACAGAAAGAAGATTTAGACAACATTTTAAATATAAACACTAAATCTGCCATCATAACTAATCATTTAAAATATATAGATATCAGAGTGAAACTATATCGGGATATAATGGTCTCCAAGAAGAACAGACTACTTCAAGTATTGAGACTGATAGCACTTATATACTGAACAACTATTATCCGACTGATACATGGAATAGAGTATATAGAGATGGATTGCTTAAGAGTGGAGAATTCTCTCAATATACCCTTTTGGGACAGTATGCTAACAGTTTTGATGGCAAAATAGTGGGCATTACAGCAGCTTTAGAAAATCTACTATACAGACCTAACACAAATGAAACAACTGTTATGTTAAGTGACTCTAAAGCAGCACTACAAAGTATATTAAATTACAGTTACCCACTAACATACACTATAAATGAAATAAGAAAATTGTATCATAAAATCCAGATCAGAAATACAGAAACAGTTTTACAATGGATCCTGAGTCATATTGGATAAAGGCGGACGAGACTGCTTATACTTTAGCCAAAAAAGGAGCCACCATAAAATTAAACTTTTGAACTAGAACTTCCTCTAAATAGAAACTCATAAAAAATTTATTAATAAACAAGAAACACAAAATATCCAACAAAAACTTAAAGCAAAATCATATGAAGATCTAAAGACATTCAAATGTCTTTTATTGAAACCAAGAAAAATTGGAGTTGCCCAATTCCCCTTAATTGTCAAGCATGACTGCCTGTCAGAACATTTGTTCAGAATGAAATTAATTAAGGACAGATAATGCCCATAGGACGTGAAAACTATCCTACATGTACTTAAATGCAGCAAACTCCCTACCTATTGGGAGCTGGAGAGATGGCTAGCAATATATGTGGGGAGGAAGGCTTTATCTGCCAAGTAAAACATTATGCACTGTATGTGTATCATCTATTCAAATACTTATGGTGGTCCATTCTGATTGCGTTGATGAAAGCAGAATATTAATATAGCTTTACATTTATACTGGCACACATGTACAAGGAGGAGGAGGAGGAGGAGGAGGAGGAGGAGGAGGAGAGGGTATTATATATAGTAAAGCTCAAGGAAATGAGAATATTGATAGTTGCATATGAGCTGAAGCAATAAAATTTACATTAAAACAATCAAACTTACAGGTATCACACTATACTGGTGTTCCAGTGAGAACAAGTACCAAGGTAAGAAGCGAAAGGGTTGAAGCTAGCAAGTCTTTCCCATCTACTCCAAGAAATAGACCGGAGTGTGCAAAAGTGAATTCAAATGTTTATGACAAGAATGGAATATGCCGCTGCATAGATAAATTTTACTGTGAGAAAGAAAGTTTGTACATGTACAAAATTTTTATGATATTTTAAAAAGAAACAATTTCATTTCCTTAAGGGTTAACTCTCTGAGATGAGTTTTTAAAAAAAGAAACTACAAATGAAAAAAGTGCCAAAAATTAAGAGAAAAGTTCAATTGAAAATCCAAACATTAATGGAATGGCGCTATAAGTATCTGAAAGCAATATGTTGCTTTAGGGAACAGAATTGCACTACTGTATAGCACAATATTATATATAATATATTTTTGCTCTCTAATTGTTATTTTAATTACATTGTTCAAGGAATTTTAATATATATTGAGACTTGGGTTCACAATAATTTAACAATTAGAAAATGCTGGCAAATGAAAGTTAATCAGGCATGTTGACTAAGCGAAATTTCAGTAACCATCTCATTATCGTCCATGCAGGATCCAAAACGGTATATGTGAAAAATTCAATATTAATTTTTCATGCAAGCAAAAGTGGTTATCAGGTCAAATGAATTTCAGAAACTTTGAGCTTTGGATTAACAATCAGCGTCTCTCCAAACTCACAGAGAGTGTTGTGGTTATGGATAATGTTCTGCAATATTTAGGAAATATGCTGCAAAAGAAGAGGTAATATATGGCTGCAAAATAACATTCCTCATTTGTAAAGAGACATGAAAAAATCTAAACTCTATATATTGATAGGGATCCATAAATGGCAAAAAAAAAAGTGTGCCACATTGACAAAAATATTAAAATTACGCAGACATGAAGCATTAAGTTTGCCCACACAAACGTATGAACTAAACCGCATTGAGCTTGTGCAGTCCAAAGTAAAACTCTTGCTAAGAGAGAAAAAATGTTAGAAAAATTTATATGCATTACTGAAACATACTTTTTTCTTCCTTCATTTCTGAACATAGGTACTAAATTCTGTTATATATTGGGGGGAAGGGGCAACCTCCCTTTGTGATATTTGTATATCGTCAGTGATATTAACAACACAAAGTTTGTAAATGTACACCCCGCTCTAAATAAAAATTAAATCTATTAATTGTATGCATTAATAAGCAGATAAATTAATATAAAGTAATAAATTTACATGTAGTGATAGAAATGAAGTCTATGAATTTGTTCAATTAAATTTTATTAATTCATTATTAAGTTAGGAAATATTAAATATAGTAACTTCAGCCTGTAAATGGTAAATGTTTTCTAAACACATCATAGCACCAATATAGGCTCTGTTTATGGTATGTGTACAACTCGTGAACAATGCACTCCTCTGACACACGGCATTATCAGCACATTCCTCTACTAACCATCTCTCCAACTCCCAACACTACCTGCCTGCCTGCCTACCTACAACCCAACCCAACCTAACCTAACCTAACCTAACCTAACCTACCTATCCACCCACCTACTGACTGACCATCCATATTGTAAACAAGTTTATTATTAAGCAACTACTCAATATACATGTATCTTTCCTTATAATCCCAGGTTCAAGTATTCCAGCTATTCTCTAATTTGTCTGGTTTAATCAACCAGGGGTTGCATCTGCTTTAATACCAATTCTTGGAATTGTTCAGGCATTTTCTCTCCATTTACTAAGAATTCGTCTTTAACGTAACTTTCGAAAGTTAGTTACATGGGCATGATATAAGTTTAATGTCACTATCCATTATAAGTGATATTATTTGTGGCCCCATAGAAATGTTCTCCTGCAGTTTTGCATCACTAACTATATGTATATTTCAAATACACAATATGGTTGTATCAATTGCTTTAACAGATTGTTTAATATATTCCAGTTTTATATACAGGGAAGGTAATATACTTTTCAGCAATCATTAAAACAATATTTGACAGATTTTTTCATTCAAAAATACAGAATCACATTTAGCCAATTGTTTTTAAAATGTAGTAAGAATTCCTTTTCCATATTCCAACAGCAGAATTGAATGTACCCAATTTGCAAATCAAATATTAAAGCTATGACTTTCAAATTTCCACAGACATTCCAGTTATATTTTTTATTATGGATTTTTTTTAAAAACAATTTAATATGATCATGTGCCTTTCATTTCAGCAACATGCAATACAGGTACTGATGAAAATACATTTACCATTATGTAAAAGTACAGCTTTCAAACTGTTGATGGGCCTATGAACAGCCACAATTTATCTGGCTGGTCCATGAGCCTCTATAACTGTATAAACATTATTACAAAAAACTATATCTTTTTCAGGGATGTAGTATATGAAATCACAATGGCAACTATGGTAAATGCATATTCTTGCATCTTTGTGAAATAAATTCTATCTTTTGAGCCTGGAACTTTAGTGCTAAGATTGCTGTTTACAAATTTAAATCACAAATAAGATTATTAAGATCTTCTTGAGTTTGATAAGTGAGGTTCTGATGAATAACTTGCTTCCTATTGCTCTTGTCAGTTTCTTTTACACTAAGAGTTAGGTCAGAGATGAAGTTATCACTTAAAACCAAAAAATATGGACACTGATACAGGTTACTCTTTACTGTATACTATAGGGCCTTATGCAGAAGGCAAATTGGGGTAGTTAGCTAAATTTTGTTTTTGATGTGATATGTTAATTAAACATGTTAGCAATCAAATGAACGGTCCATATCCATTCCATCCAAATCATAGGAATTGCAAATATCATATCGTCGCTACCCCTCCAAAACTTGCTATGTGCATCTTAAAAATGTTTCAGGAGACACTAAAAAAAGCCATAATTTTTAATTGTCTTCATTTGTAAAGTCACTTTTACTGCCATTTCTTTGCATTCCTTAAAATAGTTTATCGTTGATGTGCCTACAAAATTTTTCAGTTTGAGGACCGAAAATTATAACAATTTTAGATTTTACTGCACATAGCAGGTTTTAGCTGCACCAAGTCTGACACTTAGTGTATTTCACTATGCATAATATTAGTACTGAAATGCGTCTTATGGGTTAGATAAAAATTTGTTGAACATGTATAGGAATTTAATCAATTATATGAGAGACTGTCTTTAACATCATACAGACATGCATGAAAGGAAGCGTGAGCTTCAATTCTCACACTGTCAGCTGACTGCACTGTATGAATTTTATTGCCAGCATTTTCTGCCTCAATTCCATTATTGCAACTATGAATCATAGTGATGAAATATACAGTAATATTATTATTTGTTTTTTGATTAATATTGTCATTGTTATTAACACATAATAGAAATTTGATCACTAATCTAAATTAGAATGTGTGGCAACAGTGAAAGTACAGCTGATTAATATAATTTTTTATTAATAACTCACAATATATGTTATGAGTATTATCACATATTTTCTCAAAATATAATAGTTACAACAAAATGATTCATGAAAGTAAAATACAAGCTGCAGCAAGTATTTGCTTTCAAATACAAATTCCTGCTATTCAGTAGTACGTTTCTGGTAAAAATAATGTTTACAATGTTAAACTATTATCTTTACATGAACATATCACTGTATGATACCTCTTAAACAATGCTATTCATCAAAGAAAATAATTGTAAATTTATTCATAATAATGTAGGATTTTCATCATTAATTAACCATAACATAGTACGACTTAAAATACAAATAACGACAAGTCTTTCAGCATACAGACAGTATACTAAATTATTTTATATTTGAGATTAAATTAGTCATGCTTTAGGTTGTCGTAAAAGAGGTGATCATCTTTGTGCATTAAGAGTTTGAAGCCTTGAAGGATGCAAGTTTACTCTGATCAATCTTCATCTGTTCAGTACACAGGATGTTGGGCTTTTTTTCATTTTTTTTTTCCTGCTTTGGAAGTGGCTGCCAGGGATATGAGTGCCTAGTCCTGTACACTACTACTTTGTCTTTGTACTTTAATGCTCTTATTTCTGCCACTATGAGATCGCCTACATTCCTTTTTGGCCTAATTGATTGAAAATTGAATTCCTATTTTACGTAATTTTTGAAAAAACTATGGTTTACATAATGGATATCATAAAGTTGATTATTCTTCTTACATATTCAGCAGGTGAATACAATGGGAAAAGGAATAAATGTTCTAGGGTAATGCAATGAATCAACCTCCATCATTATATGCCCTTTCTCGAGTATCAACTATTCAATTTCTAAGTTTTGAATTTTGAAAATATCAGCCAGAGTACTTGCCAGGATTCCATTTTTATTCTGATATGCCCATCCATCAGAAATAAAGATAATCTTCTTGTAATTTATTTAGTTTTATGAAGTCATTAATACATAATGTGAACTCATTTTAAGTTATCTTTCCTTCACCTTCATGACATATGTATAAATGAATATCTTTGTTGGTGGTGACATATATCATGTACTAGCAGTTTGTGACTATAAAAATGCTTTGATACTAATAATTTGCCGCAAGTCAAGATGTTCTGTACATCCATAGTTGCAACAAGAAACAGAATTGGAAGCTAAGGTTAAAGGAATTTGTTTAGCAGCTCTTGCTTCTTCCTTTTAATTATGTGCAATCTGTAGTCCTCTTCTGGCCAAATCCTCTTTGCATAAAACACAGTAGTTGCATTGATCTTTTCTTGGATGGAATATGAATCCATCCAACCTCTATGAACTTCTTTCTTTCAACAGTTATAAGACCAATTTCCTGGCACCCATCTTGATAAACATGATGGGATATAGGCCTAAAACTGTTTTCTACATAAATGCTAGAAGTGGAGGCTCTGCAAGAGTGACTGGGTACTTTTGGATACTTTTGGAATAATTTGAAGCCATTTAAGTATGATGTTTGATTTCAGTTGATTCACCAGCAACCCTCTCTTCTGTTTTTTTGGTAGTACCTGTAAACATGCACTTTTGTCTTCCTCGTCCAATTCTTATAAAGTATTATCATTCTGCGTTTCATTGTTTAACTTTATTCACGTACTAAAAGAGATTTTTGTTATGCACAGACCAGAAAGAAGGATTTCTGGCAAACCCAAATTTTAATTCCCTCTGTGTTGGGAAAGTAGCAATCATATGCATTCTGCTTACTGGAACTTTCTGGATTGAAGTGCGATTTTCTTCATATAAGCTTTCGAAGGTCCACCAGTGCCACAATAAAAAGTCCTTTTTTCATTCTATTTATATGCCAAAAAAGGTTATATGATGTCAGTTCCATGGCCATCCTCACCAGCTTCATTGCCCTATAGTCCATGTTTTTATCTGTAACATGATTATAACTAGATTACTTTGATAGTTCAATAATCAAGTTTAAATATAATAAGGCACAGTGTCATTTCAAACATTATTAAAAGTACGGAATGAATGCGTAAAGGGAATGTCGAATATTGTTAGTATATGGAACCAGAGTAACCTAGCTGTATTTTTATTGCTTACCTTATCAGAGTAAATCTCCAGTGTCACACAACACTCTTTACTGCTGTTGTCACCAGGAAGTAACTGGCAAAAAGCAACTGGAAGATGCACATAATATTTCTCTATTACACATATTTGCTTGGAAGTGCAACATTCACTTGCAGCTTCAAGGTCAAATGCAGATGTGCTAACTTCTGCACACAGTGCCTTTAAGAGGAACAACTTTTCTCGTATGCACATAGCAGATTTTGGATTGACAGATAGGGAATGGGTATATGCATTTCTTATCTTAAGGATGAATCTGCAATAGAAAATTGTACCTTAATCATCATCAGAATACCAAAATTTCTGCACATAGCAGGCTTGCAGATGATATGATATTAATACCATTTTACAGTCCATTGAGAAGCCTAACAGAATATATTTGAAGCAGTCTTATCAAAATCACCAACTTTAAGCTCAAAATGAAGTTTATAATAATTTTTCCCATATGGCATGAAATTTTGCTTTAGAGACTTAAGGATTAGTTCACCATTTACATAGCAACAATTGTCTGGACAATTTAAATCCTCTTTTGGCATACTGAACTTTTATAACAACTAATTATATATAAAATAAACACAATACATAGCACAAAACATTAAGGCTAAAGAGAATACATATTTGTTCTAACAGGAACACTTCATGTTCAATATTGCCTTTCTGCTTATATAACAATGCAACATTTAATAAATCTGAATAGTTTGGCATTCTGACTTCCAGCATAACACAAGGTATTTCTATGTATACATATAAAATGAAATAGTATATACTGTTTCATTCATGACATTACAGGAGAAACCACCACGGGTCGTTAAGGCACAGACTCGTGAGCAGGAGGTCTGCAGTTTGAATCCTGCCAGGACCATCCTCCCTTACTGGGGTTTTTTCCAGGTTTTCCTCAGTCTTCATAACTGGCAAATGCTGGGAAGGTACCTAAACTTAGGCCTGGAACGCTTCCTTCCTTAAAAAAAAATCCTTTCCCAATATATCATATCATTTCATTTCATGTATTATCATCCACTGCCTGTGGTACCTCAGTAGTAAAACCGGGCATTTAACACTACTCAAAAAAAAAAAAAAAGAAAAAAGAAAAAAAAAGAAAGAAAAAAAAAAAAAGAACACTAAAAGTTTAAAAAATGAAAGAGATGTCACAAGCAAACTGTTTGATGGGGGAAAAAATTGCATACTGGATTCCAGATAAAAACTGCACTATTCAGTTTTCATGTTTATGTAATTAGTATTTTACAACTGGCATATGAATGATAGGTCCTTGGGCAGTAAGAAAGACTTAATTTAGCAAAAAAACAAAGAATCAGATATGCAGCAAATATTACAACTGAACAAACCTTTTTGTTACTGGTAACTATGTTGGTAAAAAGTTTTTCGTCTATGATGGCATCATTTCTCTGTTGCTCTAAAGTGAGACCAAAGATAATTTTCCTTTCCAATGAACTGGGTACATAAGATGGATCTATCTGCAGAACACAATATGCTCCTCCCTTTTTCTTTTTCAGTATATCCAATGCCTCAGGAGTATAGCCTGGGGCAATAATACCATCTGACACCTCTCTCGAGATTATGCGAGCAGTTGCAACATCACAAGGATCAGAAAGTGCCACAAAATCTCCAAAAGATGACATGCGGTCTGCACCTCGAGCTCTTGCATAAGCTATAGCCAGTGGTGTCAAATGTTCCATGAGGTCATCAACCATACAAAGCCGTGCCTGTAATTAAAATACACTCTTAACTTTCTCATATAATTAAGTGTTTCTTCAAAATATATTTTCAGTATTTCCTTTCAATTAATATGCACTGAAGATTTATTCAAGCAATATATTTACACTTGTAGATGCATATATTAATATATATGAACATGAAATTATATACCTAATGACAGAACATGGTACATTAAAGTTACTAAAGTGATTTTAATTCCAGTTAAAAAGTTCAGTTAAATTTGAAAGGCTAAAGCACAGTTTGAAGGTCATTATATATGTAAGACATCTGGAATTATATTCATATTATACTAAAACCACCACAGGTGGCCGAGGTTGTTAAGGCACGGACTCGTGAGCAGGAGGTCTGGGGTTCGAATCTCACCGGGACCATCCTCCGACTGAGGTTTTTTCCAGGTTTTCCTCAATCCTCATAAATGGCAAATGCCAGGGAGGTACCCTCAACTTAGGCCTGGAATGTTTCCTTCCTAAAATAAAAATATCGTTTCCCAATTGATCATTTCATCACATTTATCACCAGTGTCCACCGCCCGTGGTGCCTCAGTAGTAAAAACAGGCATTAAACATTATTAAAAAAAATATATATATTATACTAAAATTTGTCATTGCATAAATGAAAGTTCTAGTTGACATAAGATTTTTATTTTTATCTAACTTTTCAACAGCTTTCCTGAAAGACAGGTTGTCCAAACATTCAAATAAGAAAAGAATGGAGAATAAGAAGGATGTTCCAGCAATTCAAACCCTGCTTTTGTCACAGCACAAGATTTGTGGCTTGAAACATTGTCCAATAGGAAGAACAACTTTTTGCAACATTTCTGCTTGATTACATCTCATAACTTTTGAAATTAATTTTGCATAATAAGGACCTGTTAAAGTATGGCAAAATTACTATACAACTACAAACCCCTTGTGAGAAAAGACCAGATCAGGCTGAGAGCAAGGTGGCTTCATCAGTTCTGCATTTGGAATGGGCATGAATTTCCCAAACCTTGTTTATAGAGGAAGAAGAAGAACTGTTATTGTCACTGCTTTGCTAATAGTAAACCAGATCAACACTTTGTGCATACACATGAATCTTACTTCTTAAAGGCTGCATTCTAAAGTTCTTTGGTGGCAGACCTCTTTATGTTCCTATTCCATACTTTGAAATTTGATTTCAGAATTATAGTGATGGACCATGACTAATCTTTGTAGTCATAAGCCTGTCATGAAATTTGTGTTTGTCAGTCTGAAATTATCTTAAATGTTATCATATTAATCTTGATTCTCAACTGTGTTTATGTACTTATCTTGCAATTAGTTTTTTCTCTAATTATGTAGCTGAAATGTGTACACCACCATATGAAATGCCTATTTCCTCTATTTTATTTCTGATAGTCTGAGGTAATCTTGCTATACTAAACCATACTACATTTACATTATTTTGTGTTGTAGCAATTTTCCAAGCACTAATGCCATGGCCACATTTTTAGGCTGTTCTACCACATTATAACATGGAAACTATTTTTTACTATAACACAAAACACAGTGCATTCCCCCAAAATTATTGATATATCTTAATTAGTTTTAGAAAATATTCCTTTCATTTGCAGGCATTTGCTTAATGTGCTCAAATTTCATAAGACAACACTTTTTATTTCAAAAGTTGTTGTGACATAATGCAACAAAGTATGAGCATGGAACTGCATATGCGTTTATACAATGCAGGCATCTTGTCATTAAATAAACATTTAAGATAGATTGGAAATGGTTCAAAGTTGGGAACATAGTGTTTACATATATATTGGAAAACTGGGACTGTACAAAATGCCAAAATTATTGTCTTTACAGTTTGCCAGAAAATGTGCAAAATAATTGCAGATGTTTACAATTTCTGAAAATTACACTCATTGGGAACTCTTTTAAATGCCTAAAATGACCTATAATAGTGGTCAGTGTTTATTTCTGCTTTTTTGGGCTTGAAATTGCCTAAACAAGAATTAATACAGTTATAGTTATAACAATATAGTTATTAAATTTGTCTCATGTATGGAGCAGAACCACATTGTCATGCAAAGTCTACATGTGAATTCTCTCGTCAACAATGAAAAGTTAACCATTCACAGCTGGCTGCATCAACAATTGACATGCTTTATCTACCACCCATATTGAATGCTTCAATGACAATGTGCAATACATAGTTTAATTTAATTTCTAGTTTTCTTCTCTGTGTGTGTATATATATGGTTGGTATCATATCTTGTATTGTGTCAGTTGTATTGCTTAGCAGTGTGAAGCGAAACAATGTCAAAATACAAGTATTTTAATTCATCTTTAATTCATTTCTGACTGGTGGATTATACTGATCTTATTTACAATGAGCAAATAATTTTTTGTCATTTATGTAACAAATAGGTAAGAATTATACTTTTTTTTTGTTATGGAAAGCAAGCCAGTAACTAATTTTTAATATACATAAAATTATTGACATTTTCTTCTTTGGAGTAGTGCAGTGGCGGTAATGTACAAAAGCACACATTCTGTAAATTTTTGGAAAAATACTGCCTAAAACCCATTTCATCTGAGTCCACACTTAGGAAGACAAATTTGGATATCGAATATCAGAAACTACTTGAATCAATTAGGGAAGACATAGGAGATACCTGCATATGAGTAGGTGTCAATAAGGCAACAGATCCTCTCAACAGATATTTTGCAAATATAATAGTTGGTAAACTCGATAATGTGCCTCCTCCTTCACATCTTGTAGCAACCAGAAAACTCCATAAAGTCAATGGCCAGTCCAATGCCTTCATTGTAAACAAAAGTTTACAGTTGTTATTTCCGAGGAGAAGAGGGTTCTTCTTCTCTGCAAAGAAGCTGCTTACTATATGATCTCAGGGTGTTCTCTTCTGAAAAGATGAAATGCTATCTGCACCTCGAGCACTTGCATAAGCTACAGCCTAAACTTACACATGTCAGTTGTTTGGTCCACAACTTTCACCGGAATGAATTTCCATAAGTCAAAAAGTCAAAACTAATCTCCAATATGAAGAAAACTTTGTGCAAAGCTCCATCCTGCATTGCATTCTTCAAGAAATAACTTCCAAAAATTTGGAATATACAGAAAGAATACACACGCAGATAATCACATCAAAGCTGATAGCTTACCTCACAGCACACAAACATGCAGTTATCAACAGTTTAACACACTGGCTAGTTAACCTACAAATTAGCAAAGAAGAATATTTTAAAGAATTCAAACAAATAAAAGAAACAGTGTTTAAAAATGGTTTTAAAAAAGAACTAGTACGCAAAAAGGTGCAGAAATTCAAGACACAAAAACGTATCAAAGAAACCTTTTAGTAAGAAAAGATTAGCTAATTTTTAAAAAATTCACATATCATCCATGGGCTACAAAAAAAACTTCAGAATATTCTTAAAGATTTTAATATCAGGTTGGCAATGGTTAATAGATTTAATGTTAAAAACCTACTGTTAGATAATGTTAACGACAGTATTCCACAAGAGAAAAAAGCAGGTATTTACAAAATAAATTGTGCAAAATGTGAAAAAATCTACATTGGAAAAACAAAGAGAAACAGGCACACGGTTAAAGGAACATAAAGTACAAGCAAATAAGAGAAATCAGCAGTCGCACATCATTTTTGGGCAGAAAATCACGACATAATGAATAAAGCAAAATTATTAAAACCAGTACAAGGACCTACAGAAATAGCAACTTGAGAGAAAATCTACATCTACAAATACAAAGACAGTCTAATGAACTTCGACACTGCCGGAGATGAAAACATAAACTACAAGTTTACCACACTGCCACCAGAGCAGAATACACCCTTCCACAGCTTAACGAATTATCCGACAATTGAATTTTAGCCTGGCTGATTACGAGAACAAAATGTTCTGCAAACCGGTTCTATATATTATGACAAGTAAGCCAACCATTGAGTGTATAGTTCTACTAAATCATACAATAATATCAATTATACGGTTGGCTTCACTGTGCAGGTTCCAATTTACATTTTAATTATAAAAAATGTTTATGCAAAGGCTTGATGTGAGAAACACCAAGATTTCCACTGTCATTTCTAGGATTAGTATTTATATACCAAACAAAAAATGAAATGTGCACAAAAACATGCAACATCCAATTTGTTTTATAAACTATCTATTCTTAAATGTAAATTGGAACTTGCACAGTGAAGCCAATCATATTAATTTATTTTCTATCTTTGGTTACAAAAAACATATGGTTTATATGTTAACATTTACTATTTACAAAATACTGATTAACAATTCCTAATGATTTCCAATATTCATGCTTTGTCTGTTATCTGAAAGGATACTTTTCAAGGCTGAAAATAATTTTTTTGCTTTACAGGATGTTATTGGGTAATGGTAATGGACAAATATGTAGGTTTTGTACATACAAGTTTACCAAAGTTTCTTAACATAAAAGTTTCTTCATTTTAACCAAGTACAGTACCCAGGGGCAAAGAGAAGTAAATATTCATGTAACATAGCAAATTTGATGTTAAAAGGGTTAAATTTAAAGAAGTTAATGGAAATAAGAGCATGAGTTGAAGGTTTATAGTGTCCAAACGCTACGTGCACAGCTAGTGAACACACAACCAGCTCTTTTGGAAATACCAAATAAATTAAAAAATACCTTTTGTAGCCCAAAAACTTGCAAATTGGCTGCTGAAAATTAACTATTAGAATATGGAACTGAATTATGTAATAATGTATTGGAGCTTTCACATGAAATGTTGCAATAAAAGGAACATGAAATCACAAAAGCTTAAAGTGAATAAGGTAAAGATACTGTTTGTTGTACCTACATATTACCAGTAATAAATTTCGATTAGGGTTTTTTAACTTTAGGTAGATATTGTACTGCATTTTTGTTTCATTTCCTATGTTACATATTTTGCATTCTTAGTGTTATTAGTTAATAGGTAGTTCCTACTGTTATCATTTGATATGTACTGATTGGAGGCTTCAAAGATGCTGTAGTATCAACTATTCAGAATTACTCAAATGTCAAAATTCAAAATCAACTCAGAATAAGCTGTAAAATGATATCATGGTAGAAGTCATTAATCATGTCCTTTATGCAATTTAATATAATATATTGAAAATGACCTCCACTTAATGAAAAGTTATTAAATAACTTACTTGTACAGGACTAAGAGGCACTGCAACTGCTGCTCCTGCTGGGCTAACATGTTTGAAGGATGTTGCTGCTGGCATGCCTAATGCTGCTTTTAATTCCTTCACCAGCTGCCATCCATTCAAAGCATCACATAAGTTAATGAAGCCGGGTGACCCATTTACCACTGTAACAGTCATTTACTCTCTTTTAGCTGATAATATACACATAATTTGTCAGACACAATATTGAAAATTTCAAAATCATTTCAAAATGACAAAATAATTATGATCAAAATACAATGTTGCAATAATAAATACATCTTAGTGCCAGATCCATGGAGAAGAGTTTATAATTTTCTAGCACTAAGCAAGAGACAGAGTTTGTTTTACTTAGAGATTTTAATGCAAGAAAGTGTAGTATATCATGGGATAGCTTTGTTGATAAAGGGCATGAAGCTGATATAAGGAGGAGCAAGGATAAAACTCTGAATGAATGACTTACACTTATTCAATTTTGCAAAGATAATGGGTTTATGATTGTTAATGCTCAATGAAGGAAAATGATAATGGTGAATTTATGTGTGTTAACACAGGGGGACAAAGTGTTTTAGATTTTGAATTATGCAAATTATATCTGAAGTGTTAAATTTCAAAGTAATGAATCTAATGAGTAACAGTCTACACTTTCCTATTATATTTTAATGGAGGTGCAAGATTGGTGATCATAAAATAGCATATACAAAAGGAAATGAACGAGGATGTTTTAGGGTATAAATTTTGTCAAGAGTATTCACAAAATTTTTATGAAATATTAAATTCCTCAGTATCAGGTTTGTGTGATCATGGTATCAACTGGTTAATTGAATCAAAGCTAAGCGATTGTGCTCTGAATTTGATGGAAATTTTGCTGAAATGGGCAGGTAATGAGATGGTCAAGAGGGTGGTGGTTAAAAAAATGAGGATTGATGATTGGTTGGTAAAGAGTGTAGCGAGATGAAAATATTAGTAAAACAGTTCGTTATTCAATGGAGGGAGAAGAATAGAGAGGAGGATTGGAAAAAAATGACAGGGATGAGAATGGCCTATAGGCTGCTGTTAGAAGGGCAGAAAGAGGAGTGGGGAAAAGAAAGGCTGTTGAAATTGATACAAAAATTAGATCAGGTAGGGCTAAAGAAATATGGAATATCATTAGGAGATGTTTAAGATCTAGAAGTGCTGAATTTGCTATTAAACCTGAAGAGTGGATAGGTCACTTTAAGCAATTGTTTGCATTAAACTTAGAGGAATGGGAAATTGGAATCATGAACATATGGATAGATTATTCTCAAGTGAAAAGGTTTTTAAGCAGGTTAAATAACTTATAAAGAACAAAGTAGTGGTCATTGATGGGTTACCAACTGAATTTTTTAAAGCATGGTGTGAGAATAGGGGAAGTTTATTATGCCCAGTTAAACTACTTAATGTAATAAAAAGTAAAAGAAATATACCTAAATCCTGGTGGATTGGTATCATTTACCCAATTTATAAGGACATGGGTACAATGGAGAATGCAGGCAATTATAGGGGATTTGCACTTTTGTCAAATCTTGGTAAGACTTTCACTGGAGTATTAACGGACAGAATTAATGAATGGGCTGAGAGAAATAAATTAATATCTTCATTTCAGAGGGAATTAGAAGAAATGTGGAACATAGAGTATGTCCAATGTGTAGAAATAATAACAATGCCATTCACATCCTATTTGAATGTCCAGAAATAAGAGAATGAAGGAGTCAGTTGATCAAAGTAGAATGGGTTTGTATAAGATCAGAGATAGCAGAAAGGAAAAATTTTGGGGACAAATCTCAATTAAGGAATTTAGGGGAATATTTGCATACAGTTAAAAACAAATGCATATGGATGATTAATAAGTAAACAATCTTTTAGTTTTAGTGATTTAGATTCATAGCATTAAATTGTTTGAGTTGGATAATCAGGAGTATTGTATTGTGGATTTACTATTTTAATATGTGAAGTATTGTAGTCGATATTTGAGAAATGAAGGAATTAGTAGTTTGTAGAGATTGTAATTAACTGATGGAAAAATGGTAAAGAAGAGTAATTGAAATGTTTTATTTTAGTCCCCTGGGTTGGGTCGAAGTCTGGTGTGCTGGATTTCCTGATGAACCTGGAACTGAAGTCTGATGCAATCAAGCTGGAAATTTTGTACTTTATTTTAATTACTAGAAATTTATATAAAGGGTTAGAATAAAATCATTATTATATTAAAATTTTTGTAATTCTGAGGGGTTACACCTAAAATGGCCTGGACCACAGAGAGTTTGTAGTCTGTAAAAAGTAAGTGAAGCTTTAAGAGTGTGTAGTTCAACTAATCATACAATGATATCCATTAATTGTAGTCTGTAGTTTGTATTTTTCTTAGTATTTCAATAAATTTTAATAATACTGTTATGTCTTTCATGAGTCTCCACTACTTTACGCTAGCCATCTATCAAATATAATAAAGAGTAATAGATTTTGGAAATAACATCTATTTTGTACTTCAATAATAAGAATCTGATTTTCTAAGTTTTAAGGTCTGTATTGTACGCACACAGTGATATACATAAGAAAGGTTTTCACAAATAAATTTCAAAGAAAATAATTGTCATACCTGATAAAGGTAAATGTGATAATGTAGTGAACAGCTGTGCTGGTTTCTGATGGGGATTCATACCATAACGCAGTGTCAGCTGTGAAACTCCAGTACTATACTGTTTCCGGAAATAGTCTGAGATGGCAAGGTCATATTCTGATGTATGAGTAAATGCTTTCAATGCAAGCTGCTGTCTGCAAATAAAATATTAGAAGGAAAAGAATATAAATATTACGCTATGTTTGAAGTTGTATACAAAGGCTGAGAGACAAACACAATAAACATATGTATAATGTTAATCTTTAAAGTAACATGCATTACCCTAAACTAACATGCATTCCCAAAACTTTGCAATTTTTTTTTGAAGTCCAACTTCAGTGTTAAGTATTCAAAATAATTTTAAATGCTGTAATATTTTTAATAAGTAGTGCAGGAAAAATAGAATATGAGAGCTATTAGAGAGTACTAACATTCATTTCTATTACATATCTGCACCTAAATAAGTAAACATGAATGTGACCAATAAAACTCGGTATAAGGAGTAACCTGTTATTTTTCATAAACTAAATATCTAAATTTTTTCAAATGGGAAACAATTTGGCCCCTCGTTCTACTATTGTTTCATCTCATTTACAAATGCAGATTTAAATATTTGTTCTAAAATTTCCTCACATCTTATTTATTTTATGAAGCCACCACCTTCTTGCAATTTTTATGCATGTTTTAAGCAGAATTTTTAGTCTGTTTGTGTCATCTTGACTTTTTTCTTTGATGAGCATTTCCACATCTTTCAGTTCTAATTGCAACTCTTCACATTTAACTCATCCCACATAAGTTCTTTGGTGTGAAATAACAATGATAAGGAACTAAGTGCATTACTTATCCATTTCATTGGCAACAAGATCCAGTTCATATATTTTGAGTTGATTTTTAAATTATATGTACTTTGACAACTCAGTTTTAGTTTCTGTAGCCAGAAATTGTTTGTTGTGATCATTCAATAATTTCAGATTTTCTGCAGATATGTTTGGAATTTTGTTTAAAATGATCAATTTATAAGGAGCATTATATATTATTTTTATTATTATATTTTCTTCTTCCTAATAATTTGGAAACCATTCAAACACCAATCCTTAAACTTAGCAGTTGTCATTTCTTCACTTTAATCAGATTCTTTTTTACCTATATCCACTTGCTCCCTGGTATGAAGCCTGTTTTCTTGCACCCACATGGCATATAATCAAATGGTTATCTGCCCACAAGTACCTACAGCCCACTGCTTTTAGTGGTACCTTGTCAGATTGACTTTAATGAGTAATTTTTATTTATAAAAGTTTCTTCTAGTAATGTGGTGATACACAATTTTTGCTTAGTTTCTTTGGCTTGCTTAGGTAGCATAAAGTTCTTTTCTCTGATCTGTTATCAGTAAACTGTCTTGGACATTCCTTAATTTTAAATTTTCATGTTGCATGATATCATCTTTTTCTCTGCTTAACTTCAGTTAGTCCTCGGTTTATCTTCTGACTTTCCAGCTGTTTTCACATTTGTAGTGTCTGCAGTAATATGGAAGCTCCTCCTCAGCCTTGTTTACAGGCAAGATGAACATAAATTACTTTGGAGCTAACGCATAATGTTTTGTTTCTTTGGGCTGGCTTTGTAATGTTCTTTCCACAGTGGCATAGGTAAACCATTTGTAGACAATTTTAGTGTCACACTTAATTTGGGTTATCTTAATTCTTGTTTGACAACCAAGCTTTTGTTTTCTTTATTGCATATTTTAAAAATGTTAACATGACAACATGATAGGTAATGCAGTGGTATTTTTAAAGGCACCACCTTGTAATTAAAAGATAATCGGCATACATGCTTTTCTTTGGAGCCCATGAATGACCCGACATCATGTATACATTATCGTGTTGGATAATTTTGTGTATGTAAACATTTAAATTGTTTGCCCAAGTCAATGATCTGACATCAGTGTAGTAGATCCAATTTATCATAGACATTGACTTGTTTTATTATGTGGTTTAGCTGCCTATGCTTGATATTAATTGGTTTTAGTCAATAATCTGAGATAGTATGTTAATTCTAGATATAGACTTGTTTAGTGATTTATTAATTTTTGAGAGGTACATTAAATTTGTTTATGTCTTAATCAACTTTGTTACAGTGGTGATTAGGCTCGATATTATCAAAAAGCTTGCAATCAGAGAATTCATTTCTGATAATTGATTTTAAATTTTCTAAGTTTATTCATTTCCCAATATTAAAATATTTCAAACAACATTTTTCACAGTGAAAGGGAATTCAGTGCCATCATTTTATGGGGTAATTCCATGTTATAAATTTTACAATTTTTCCTGTTGACACACTGTTTAAAAACTTTTTTTATATTACCTTTATTGCACTATAATGTATTAATACATCAGAATTCATACATTGATTATAATAATGGATAGACAACCAGAAATAAAACAATGTCTTTTGCTATTTTTTCTTAACTTGAAGTATTTTGACATAAATTCACCTGAAAATAGATTTGAATAGTTTGGGATTTTCATAGTGAAATATAGTATCATGTAACAAATTATTTATGAAGAAATCACTCAAATTTCACTAGTTTTGTTCCACTTGCTTGGGCATGTTTTAAGGGCAAGTTTCCTTCATCCTCAGAATGATTCCAATTTTCCTTCATCATCAGCACGATTCCAATGTCAGCTTTCCAGTGTGGTATTAAGATGTCGCTATTTGGATTTTATAAACTTTTTGATGAGGTTAATGTTGTTTGGAAGTTTCTAAAATTCAAAGAGCGACATCTTAATACCATGCTGGAAAGCTGACATTGGAACAGTACTGACGATGAAGAAAACTTGCCTTTGAAGCATGTCCAAGAAAGTAGAACAAAATTAGTGAAATTTGAGCGATTTTCTCATAAATAATTTGTTATATTCACCTGAAAAGTTTTGTGTTCACAAAATTAGATTTGGTATCACCGAGCTTCATGTTGTTGTTATAGCCATGCATTAACAAAATTTAAAAAAATGAAACCAACATTAGTAATGAACTTGTTTTTACAGTAAAGTTAGACAAACAAACACATCTGACTTTTTGAATTCTAAATTTATAAATTATTAATGAAAAGGTTTACCATTCATGTGCATTTAAAAATGTTACTCATTATGGAGAAGTACATCAGAACTACATGGCAGCAGCTGGCTTGTACCAAGAGAAATACCCAAGAAAAATCTACCAAATTATCCAACCACAACAAGCAATGACTTATGGATATGGGAAATGTTATGCTTGTCTGCCCAAAAGAAGACTAACAATGGACACATTAGACCAATAACACAAAATAATACAGATGCCAAGTGTGAGTATATGTCAATGAAAAGCATTTTGAACATTTAGTTTTAAGTTTACTTTCTTACATTTTTATTGTTTTGTGTGTTCCCATTCGTAATACCATTATTTTCTCACTGTGTTTTCAGTAAATAATTTTTATGGAGTAAAAGTGCAAATTTTGTCATTACACCATTTGAATAGCAAGGAATAAAGTTAAGAACACTATTATAAACTATGATTTATAAAGATAGATAACAGAAAAAAAATTAATTCTTGTTATGTTTTATTGTATGGAAGTTTGATGCAATGTATGATTTATTGCCTTGCTCTGATGGGCAAAAGTCCCAGATCTTTGTATTTCTTCACCTGACCCCTTGTATATACCAAAAGGAATGCAGCGCAGCTTATCATTGTGATGAGCAGCATGCATAGTTTCCACTTCATGCAATTGAAATGAGAGGAAATGTATAAATGCCATACTATACGAGATATTTAATAATAACAATTATTACTGATTTAAGTATTAATACATAATATATAGCAATAATTTGAGTGATAAATTAATATAAATTATTATTAATATTAAATTATTTGGTAAACTGAAATTCAATATTCTTGGGATAATATTGTGCTGAAAATTAACACACATTAATTTTCATCTTCACTTTTATCCTCACTATCATTGTTAACAAGCATAACAAATGGGCTCTTAAATGCAATATTCTTCAGTCTTTTTCCAATAGTGAATAACTTTAAACAATACATTGAGTCTACTCAATCCATACATTCACAAACTGCAGTGCACATACTTTTGCTTAGTGATTGAGCAACATTTTGTTTTCTAAACTTTTTTTTTTAACTTGGACTAGATCAATTCAATGGGGCAGAAACAATGATGGTAGCAGTAAATGCAGCACTTCATGAATGTTATCCTTTGCCATAGCATTGAAGGGGTCAGGGCAAGAAGTGATAATCTTCATTTGCTATAAAATTTACCTAAACACACTACTGCAATCTAGGGGACCCCTCTAATTATTACAGTTAAAAGTGTTGAAATGTATCAACAGATGGTGCTTGATTGTCATTCTATTTGTGGCATTTGCATTTGGTTCTTATGTCTGAGAGCAATGGAAGTTCAGAAAACTCATCAGAAGATCTAGGTGGTGGTTATGATATTGGTACTTTTATCAATTTACTTGATTAAAAGGAAGCAGTTTATATATTTTGTAACTAATAGCTATTTATACTTAAATGCAGAATAATATTTTTCTTTTTTTCACACTAACTCCATTCACTTACATAAAACGGATTTTTATGTAAGTGAATGGAGTTATTGTGAAAAAAACTGTATTACATTGTTTTTATATATATATACCACTCCATTGTCAACAGCTTCGTAAGTACATTTAATTGGGTTTACATAGATATACAAGTCTTTAGAAGCAATTCAACCATGTGGTTAACAGAAAATGGTGGAAACACAAACAAATAAACTCAACACATACAATTTAAACTTTAATTACACCAAACACGATATAAAAACCTTTTTGAAAACACAAATTAAAAAAAGACCATCGTAGCTAACATAAAATTCCTCAATTTGTGCCTAAAAAATAAAATCATACCAAAATTCATGAGGAAAACAGTTAAAATAAGCAATAGCCCACACTAAAAAGCAGCTGAAAAAAGAGTAATTGAAGTAGAGAGAAGCGCACAATATAAAAAACTAAGTGAAACAGACTTAAAATGTTATGATTTACATTTAAAACTTTCGAGGACTTTGGGATTTCACATTTGGGATAATGTACAACAACATTTGCATAAAAATTTAACCAACAAAATGAAAATAAAGAAGCAGAAATTGAAAAAGAAGCTCTACAATTTATGAAAACTTCAAACCAAAAATGTACCCAAACAAGTTACACAAACCACAGAGAACATAATTAATATTTCAAGCACCACATTTTCAAACAACGAACTAAAATTCCTAAAATAGGCCTAAAAACATGTGTAGGTTTCTCAAAAAAAATATAAAAACCTTAGAGAAAATAAAAAACCAAAATAAATTCAACAATTACAAAAACATAACTACATAAACAGGATAGAAACCATGTTAAAAGGTCAAGATTATAAACCAATTGCAGAGAATCGACTTAAAACCTGCACTAAAAACTTGAATAAAACATTAGATGAAATAAAAACACTGTCCACTACATCCACTACCGAAAAACGAAAACTCACACATAGCAACCCAGTATTGCCTAGAATGTATGCCCTTCCTAAATTACACAAAAAAAGATAACAGCACGAGACCTATAATCAATAATATCAATTCACCAACATACTTGTTAGCAAAAAAATTAACTGACATTTTCAAATCCTTAAAATAATACCAAAGTTTGAGTGTCAAAAATTCACAGGATTTGGTAGAAAAATTATAAAATTACAGCAGAAAATATAATGGTATCATTTGATGTAAAAGCCTACATACCAAAAGATACGCTTATGCTAATGTTAAAGAATTGGTTAAAATCCTTAGATCTACTTAGTACAAGAAATTGAAGACTTGATAAAACTCGAGAACATTTGCATCGAACAAAATTACTTCATTTTCAATAAAAAATATTACCAAAACCTGTTATCTCCATTTCTAGCAGATTTTTTTATGAGTTCGTTTGAAATACATATCACCAAAGTCTTCCCTCTAATCTTCAAAACATGGTATAGGTATGTGGATGACATATTTGCAATAATTCCGAAAAAACATACAACAGATGCACTAAAATTTCTGAATTTGCAGCACAAATCTATAAATTTCACCATAGAGGAAGAAAGAAGTGGATATCTCACCTTCCTAGATGTAAAAATCATAAGAAATGAAAACTATTTTACATTTGGAATTCATAGAAAGGATACTCACACAGAAAATTACATAAAAATGACAGTTTTAACCCCATTCCACATAAATATGCAGTGTTTTATAGTTTAGCACACAGATTAGTTAACATCTCACTCACAGAAACAGAGTACAAATTGGAATACCAACAAATCATAAAGATAGCAGAAACTAATGGATACAACAAAGACACAGTAATATAAAATCATCAATAAAACCAAGAAACAATAAGAGAGTTTCCACACTTAAAAGTGCAAAAGAAAGGTACAAATTCAAAAGTTCACATACCACGCAATTTACCACAATAAGTTCAAAAAGATATTCAAAGAACAAGGAATTATGTTAGCCCCAAAGAACAATTTTAATATAAAGAACTTATTAGGTTGCACAGATTTTAATATTTTTCTGCTTGCCATTACCACAGAATACTTAGTTTCTTGGGTTATGATTGTGTTGCCTTCAGCAGTTCTTGAGGGATTAAAATGTTATTGTATCTAACCTATTTGGAAATGTAAATAATCCCCTTTCTAGGGTAGCTTTGATTTATATTTCATTGTTTTTTTTTTATAAAAATAGAATTCAATAAAATAAATTGATTAACAAATTCACACTTTAATACGTATTTTAAAATAGTTTTCTCCTATTATAGAATGAAGGCCTAGATAAGTCAGATATTATACACTTAGCAGATCCCCTCATCTATTTCCAACAAAAATACCTGCAAGAAAATGGTTGAGGAAATTAAAGGAAAGAGAAACAAAGAGGAAAGAAATAAATGAAGAGAATATAAGTAAAATAAAAATCAAGAAAATTGTTCCTTGTTACACTATAGGAAAGCTATGCAGATGTTCTGAAAATTCAATGAAAACGTTAAAGATGTTAAAAAAAAAGTACTTGACAAATTCTGGATTTTCGCAGATTTTGATACACAAAATCTGCACTTACAGGTTATATTTAAGCTAAACCAATAAAAAGTGTGTTAAAAATTAACAACCAGATGATTATTGCAAGTGGATATTTCTCACCTATAATACTTACATTGATGACTTGAAGATTCAAGTTTGTAAGCATAGTTTTCTTGGGAGTTAATGGACTTGAAAATTCTGTTCAAAGAATCAAAAACTTGACTAAAAAAAGTCAAAGCTGATGTTCCTGTAACTCTTGCTAATGAATGCAGAGGAAAAAAAACTTCAAACCACCAAACAGTTACCTGAAGATGCCATAAGAGGAGTTCATGAGCATATTGATGATTAACAAAGAATAGTAGATGTGAACATCCTAATTATGTGTACTTGGCATGTGATCTTAATATTTTTTCTCTGTTCAAAGATTTTTATTTACCATATTATGAGGAGAAAGGGTTTCCCAAAATTTGTGAAGACAGATATTGGCTTATTAATGAAGAATTTAAAGTTCCAAAATCTAATATGTACAAAATATGTGATAGTTTGAACATTACAATTTTCATCAACAGAGGAGGGAGAAAAAAAAAAAAAAAAAGAGCAAAATTAGAGCATGAACTACAGTTATGGAGAACTACAGAAATAAAAAAAAACTTTAAGTCACTTTACTGAACAGGCAAAACTTACCCTTTAATTATAAGAGTAGATCTACAACAGATGCTCCAGACACCAAAACTTATCTTGTATTACCCCTTAATTATAAGAGTAGATCTACAACAGATGCTCCAGACACCAAAACTTATCTTGTACCAGCATTCTACTTAGATGTACTGGGCATTCATGATTTTGGTACGGAAAAAGGGTTTATGTTTGTGCAAAGAGTAGTGATGAAATCCTAACTTGCACAATGAAATACATTAAATGCAGGTTGACAGTAGTTCACTAAATTGTTTTTTTTTTCTGATAATTGTAAGGGAGGGGGCAGAATAAAAATTGGAACATTATGACACTTTGGAATTAATAATAAATATGCAATTTTTTGAAGAAATAGAAATGACTTCTTGATTACAGGCTATAACATCTGCCCTTTGACAGAGATTTTTGAAAGATAGAAAAATTTCCAAGAATTATTAGCCAAATGTTAACATGCCCAGTCAATGTTGTGAAGTTACAGTAGAAAGCAGCAAAAATTAAGAATCATTTAGACATTGTCAACATTTCTGGCCTGGAAAAGAACATAAATGCAACAAAAAATACTGTGATGATGGAACAAGCTTTAGTTTCTTCAATTTGAAGATAAATCTCCTTTTGTTATCTATGTGAAGCAAGTAGTGCATCAGGATTTTGTCACAGTTTCTCTTCAAATATGAGGAAGAGGTTCTGGAAGCATTATTGCCTGCATCAAAAGTAAGAAATTAATCCAAAGAAATTTAAGGATCTACAGGAATTACCATCTTTCATACTAAGAGTAAATCACCACTTTTACAACTCACGGTTTATGATAAAAATGCACTAGAGTTACTGAACTAAACAGCTTGGTACAGAGCTTAAAAAAAAGAAAAAAGGAATACTTTTTTTTCATGTAACTTTAGATATGATTGTAGTACATTCCATTTGAAGAAACAGAAAAAGTCAAACATTATGAAAAATAAAAGATAAAAGAATTAAAATTATATGAGAAGCATATAATATTCTCAGAGGTTAGGAAATATGGCAGGAATAAAATAATAAACACAGCTTTGGAACATATACAGTTCCAGGTGAACAAAAAAGTGACCATTCAAAAAAGAAAGTTTATACATCTATACCAAAAAACCTAAAAAATCTAGAAATCCAGAACATAAACCTAATTATTTGGAAAAACTATTCAAAGAAAGTTTTAAGAAGGAAGAGATAGCATTTCTAAATATAAACCTCAAAACACATATACAGTACTTCAATAAAATAGAATATTATTTGGCAGATTTAGCAGTGGCGATTCAAGGGAAAACATGTGTACAATACTTCGATACAATACAAGATTATTCGAGAGATTTAGTAGTGGCAATTAAAGGGCTAAACCATAAACAAAAATAGATAGTTAAAAATAGATCTGAAAAAGTACTAAAAGGAATAGGTAAGAAGAAAAAAATGGAAAACAAAACATACAGAAATACACTACAATAATTAAATGATAAAATAAGTCATTTATACAAAATCTAATAAAGGGAAATATAAAAGTGATATTAGGTAAAGAAGAATATACTATGAGGATGCAAGAGTTGCTAAAAAAAAAACCAAGCATTTGTACATGTCCAGTGAGACCCATTAAAGGAATTAATATTTCAGTCAATTATTGATTTGGTTTATTTATTGACACTCTTTAACATCTCAGGTCATCAGCATCCTATTTAATTCAGAGCATGATACAGCCAAAAATTTTGCTCAGACCTCTTCTTTCAGGCTTGAGGTTCTTTTACATGCTATAAATCTATGACATGGGACCCTTGGCTTTACTTCCCTTTTGATGGAAGCCAAACTTAGGATTTTTCGCCAGAAAAATTCCATTACCCCTGGCCTGAATTGAATCTGCAGCCTGGGGGTTACAAGGTAGTATGATTACCACTAGACCACTAATAATATCAACACACCATCATTACTATTTAGCAAAATGGTTAGCTAATAGAATCAAAACACAACAAAAATTTCAAAGCTGGAGTACAGACAATTCATTTCAGTTAATAGAAAAAATTAACAATATAAAATTATAATCTTCTGGCACCTTAGTATTCTTTGAAGTAGAATCTCCGTTTTCAACTTAACTTAAAGATAAACTTCTTACTTATCTCTGTGCTTGGCTAAGAACATGCAAAATAATTGATGCGCACAAAATGTAATACATAAAGCTTATTGAAGTTTGCTTAGACCAATCCTATATTTGACTCAAGGGAAAATTCTACAAATAAGAATCAGGACTTACTAAGGGCAGCCCCTCCATTTCTAGCTAGCCTCTTCATGAGCAGATCTGAAACACCAACACAGCATTCCCATATATATTTAAAATCTGGTATTGATGATATATTTGCCATGGTTAACAAACAACATATTAATGACTTTTTTTTATTTGAGTTGGTTTATTTACAGACACTGACATATCAGGTCATCAGCGTCCCATATCAGGTCATCAGCATCCCATTCAAATCATGGCATGAAACAGCCAATAAATTTTGCTCAGAGGCCTCTTCTTTAGGCTTGAGGTTCTTTATCATGCTGTAAATGTATGACATGGGACCCATGGCTTTGCTTTACTTCCCTTCCAAAGGAAGCCATACTTAGGATTTTTACACTGGAAAAAATCCATTGGTCCTGGTGGGATTGAACCACAATCTTGGGTTTAGTAGGCAAGTATGGTTACCACTACATCACCAGGACCGACATTTATGGATTAATGATGCCATAAAACTTCTGAATATACAAGATAAAAACTTATCTTTCATATACTAAACAGAAGCTGATAACATGCCACCATTCTTGGACAGTAAAATAATAAATCATCAAAGGAACCTGGAATTTGGAATCTACAGAAAGAACAAGCATGCAGACAAGACAAATTTAACCCAAAACACACAAACATCCAGTAACCAACAACTTAACACATAGACTTGTTAGTTTATCCATTAACAAGACAGAATACTCCAAAGTATACATGCAAATAGAAAGAACAGTGATTAAAAATGGATTTAGCAAACAATTGGTTCACAATAAAGTACAAAAGTGCAAGAGGCAAAAACTTATTAAAGAAACGACTTCACTTTCAGCAGGCAAAGATAAGTTAATTGTTAATAAATTCATATATCCATGGGTTATGCATAAGTTTCAAAATATTCTAAAAGATTTTAATGTTAGATTAGCACCAATAAACAGATTTAATGTTAAAAATCTCCTGAATAGTACTGTTAATGAAAGATTTCTACTGGAGAATAAAGCAGGTATTTACCAAATAAAATGTGCAGAATGTGAAAAATCTATATTGGAAAAACAAAGAAAATGTAAGCACACAGTTAAAAGAACACTTCAGGAACATAAAATACAAACAATAGAGAAAATAAGCAGTGTCATCTGATTTCTAGACAGAAAACCACGACATAGTGAAAAAAGAAAAATTATTAAAGCTAGCACAGGATCCACAAAGACAGTAGGATGGGAAAAAAACTATATTTATAAGTACAAAACACATTAATTAACTTTGGCTCTTCTGGGGATTAAAACATAAAACCTTTAAGTTCATCACGTCTCCAACAGAGTAAAGTATGAATTTCCAAAGGAACACCAACTCCTTTTCACAATGTTGGCACTAACTGCCTAGCCTTATTCCAAGTACCAACAATACACATTTTCTTTTATTCAGTTTTTTTTAGCTTCTTGAGAGATAGAACTACTATTTCTTGTGACATTTTATTTCTTTTTGTGAGAAGTTGTGTAACATGTTCACTCTGACTAGTAACTACAGATTTCATTTCATCTTTTCCCCAAGAAAGGTTTTTGTTGTTTTTTATTTATGAATTCTCTTTAAGGTCATTAGCATCCCATCAATTCAGGGCATGAAATGGCCAACAAATTTTGCTCAGAGGCCTCTTCTTTCAGGCTTAAGGTTCTTTTTCATGCCACAAAGGTACAACACAGAACCCAAGGTTTTACTTCCCTTCCGAAGGAAGCCATACTTAGGATGGAAAAAAATCCATCGATCCTGGCCGGGATTGAACCCTCGATTTTGGGTTTAGGGAGGCAAGTATGGTTACCACTACACCACCAGGACCAACCCCAAGAAAGGAAACCCATTTAAAACATATCTGACTTAAGCATTAGCAAGCAACCAATATTTCTTCAATAGATGACAAAAAAAACCGCCACGGGTGGCCGAGGTCGTTAAGGCACGGACTCGTGAGCGGGAGGTCTGCGGTTCGAATCCCGCCAGGACCGTCCTCCCTGACTGGGGTTTTTTCCAGGTTTTCCTCAGTCTTCATAACTGGCAAATGCCGGGGAGGTACCTAAACTTAGGCCTGGAACGCTTCCTTCCTTAAAAAAAAAATATCCTTTCCCAATTTATCATTTCATCTCATGTATCATCAGTGTCCACCGCCTGTGGTGCCTCAGTAGTGAAAACGGGCGTTAAACACTACTCAAAAAAAAAAAAAAAAAATAGATGACAATGCATTTTTTCCAGATTTTAGAGGATAAACAAAATTTGTCAAACAGAAGAAACAGCACAATTTCTAAAATTATTTTTTTTTAACATTTTTGAGTGAAAAAATTAGGAGTCCACTAATGATTCCACAAATCTCTGTGTCAAAGACTTTGTACTATGTTTCGCTCAAGTGTACAGTATAGTTATGAAATGCTTCCAACTCTTCCAAATCCAAATTCCATGAATTATTAATGAGCATGATGCAAGTTTCTGTTTCAGTGCATATTTTTGTCCGGCACAACATAGCTCACTAATGAATAGGCAAAGTGCAATGGCTGGACATTCTTCCAAGAATATCATTTTACATGCCCTGTAGCATGAGCAGCCTCTCAAATAACGTTTTGCTGACCTCTCCTTGCTCATTTGGTGGTGTGATGCACATCAATGTTGTTCCATCAGTGCCATTTCTTGGTCTCTAATATTTATTCTTCTTTTAGTGATATGTACTGTGCACTGCAATTTTCCGACATGATTCACAAATAATTGTATATAAATTAATATAAAAAAGGAATTCCATATCTTATGATTACTAATTGCAACAATTAACTCATTTTTCCTGTCCTTTATTCGATGAGTAATGAGATGTGCAGCTCACATATCAAGACCGGCTCTACCTCTATGGGAGCTATATCACCTGTGCACATGAAAAGAGAAATTAATTTATCATAGGAGCCAAGAAAAAATAAGTGTATTCAAGTATTTTGTATATATACACTATCTTGTATACAAAGTATTAATAAACTATACTGAAATAATTTCAGACTGTAGAGATGTCATACTTATAAGCAATTTGAAACAGAAAATATGGCTTATCTGTTTAAATTTCTAAGATATGGCTATAAGTTTCAAAAGCACCAAAATGCCACTGGCTAATGAAAATGCTCCTCAAAAGCATAAACACACAATTACAAAGAGATGTATCACTCTGGCACTATGGTTGAGACATTAGCTTTCAAGTAAGAGATGGTCATTTGTTTTCCAGTTTGAGTCTTGTTCACCACTTTTTCTTTTTTGGTCATTATCTTAATAGGGCCTAACAATACAGTTTTTAGCCTATGTTTAAAGATGACGTTTCAATTTATATACTAAAATCTTGACATACCAATTCACATCATTACAACCCTTGCTTACAAAAGGTAGAATTATGGGTAATCTTAATGAGTTGGATGTTGTATATTCAAAGATTACCTAAATTTCATTCATAATTCTTTAGTATGCGTATCACAGCATTCATATTAAATAAAAAAGTTAACAGCATGCCAAGCATTGAACCTGCAGCATGAGGAACATCAGCTTTTGTCTTGTGCATTATGCCACACAAGCAGTGAAAGAGCTCCCTCTATGAAAGAGCTCCCTCTAGAGTAGGCCACATAATTCAAGAAGGCAGTTAAGTATGTGTTACAAAAATCAAGTTTTAGGCATCATTTTAGTAGCAATCTTATTAGTCACTATTAGTAATAATGATTGTGAGAAAGGGAATAAAACTTGAAAGCATTAAGTAAATTTTATTCATAATTCTTTAGTATGTGTATTTCAGCACTTCATATTAATTAAAAAAAATCAACTGAATTAAGCCCATGGCCTGTGGAATATAAGCTTTTGCATTATGTATTACACCAAAAAAGCAGTGTAAGAGCTCTCTCTAGAGTAGGCTACATAATGCAAGAAGATGTTCAGTGTAGCACTGTCAAATGATTAGTACAAGATTTGAGGGATTTTTACAGTACTAAATCTCATAAAAGTGATAACAAACTGCAGAAAATTGATATTTCTATGCTTGCGATGCAGTTTTAAAGACATTCTAAACCAATTTTTCATTCGGCTTGACTTTAACACCAACTTATCAGCCTCTGATGCAAACAATTTTAACACCATAAAACTGTGTTATGTTTTACTGTGGACCATACATTGCCTATATCAAATTGCTTATTCATGACATCTCTACACTCTCTGAAATTATTTTGGTATAGTTCATTATCATCTTGTATACCATTACTTACTAGAATAAACCTCTATGAGATCTGGGGATACCACCATTATCATCACTTTCTAAAAAATTATTAGCAGTCATCTGAGCAGCAGGATTATATTCATTGCTACAGTTCTCACTTTCATAGAACATGCTCAATCAAACTCACTTTAAATTGTATTGAGATATATTCTTAAGAGCTTCCAGTATTATAGCTTCAGAGAAAACAGCAAGAGCAATGCATTATGTTTGCCTAGTCTTCCAACTGCAGAAGTAGAGCAACAGAAGCTCAAGCACAATGCAAAAATTTATGTTACAAGAAAAAGTTACTGCAATTTTATACAGGCATGCACAAGCTAATAAACAATAATAAGTCAAGTAAAGTGTTGTAATGAGATTGACATGTAGCTATTGTATGGTGTATGGGTCATTGTTGGCTAAAATCATACAGCACACATCATAAAACTTGGAGCAATTAATTGACCGCTACCTGAAACCAATGATAAATCTTAAAAATTTGTTAAAATAGAACAAAATTCTGCTGAATTAAACTTCCACTAAAATGATAAAATATATGAAATCACAATACAATACTACTCCAAATACTAAAAATATGTGAATTCAAAAATTAAAAGTAGTCAAATGACTGTGGTTGAACATTCTACTGCTAATAGAATAAACTTTGCAAAAACTGTAGAATAAAAAAATACATATACAACCTAAAAATGCTGCAAATATACTTTAAAAATAAAATAAAATCTCCTATAAGTGAATAAGTAAATAAGTGAATAAGTAAATACAAGTGAATTTTCTTCATTATTATGCTTCATAAATGTCAATATATTGGAGAAGAGCAATGAAATGCAAATTCTTCATTGATAGATGTTCTCACATTCATTAACTTGCTCTGCAGTTAATAGGTATGAACAATGTAACTAACTTTTAATTTTCATTACATCAAGAATAGATGTTTAAGCTTTTAATTTTAACAAATTAAGGTAATCCAAATGTGTTTCTCATTTGAGCCTCCAAAACTTCAATATTTTATATAAAAAAATTCTATGAAGGATATCCAAAAAGTAAGCTTTCCAATTTTTAACCCCCCAAAAACAATATGAAGCAATTAAGTTGGTGGACTGGTACATTTTGCTGGGGTATGATTTTAGTAGGAACTCATGTACCTGGGCACAATATGTTGGCAACAATCAATTAAACATTATGGAAATAAAACTATGAAGCATGTCCAATTGTGAATTATATGTTGTCACAATTTTTTCACAGCATAAAATGAAAATAATGAGAATACCCATTATGAACTTACCTCTGTATACAAGGAAGGTTGCGTGGGCATCGAAATGGTTCAACAGCATGGTTCGTGGAAGGATGAAAACGTGCATGATGAAAAGCAATAGCAGCTATTTTTTTTAATAATGCCATTTTTGCAGCATGCAACATTGTTGAACAAGATCAATGTGTCATTAATGATAAAAATTATAGGTTCTGCCTCGTGGGATTGAAATTGGATGCTCATTCATCAGAAATATATTGTCATACAAATCTCAATATCAAAAAATTGCTAGATGTGTACCACATTTGTTGATATTCCTATGTAACAACAGATTAATACAGCCATAACTACAGAGGGTGCCAAAAAATGTATACACACTTAAAGCAGAGAAAAAAATAAGTTAACATAACAAAACTGAATTTACATAACAGAAAATGATGACACTAATAATCTTACACTTTTGCAGTTACAACAGTTGCTCAAAATGCTCACCAACGGCGTCGATGCACTTCTGAGTGAACAACTTTCTGTACGAAGGCCTCATCCTCTTGCATCCACTTGCACTCACAGTACTGCATTCTCTGATCAGGGTCATTTTCATGCAATGCACACAAAAGTCTTGGGATGAAAACTTTCAACTTTGCTATTTTAATAATACGACGTACGTTGGTTCTGCTAATCCCAGTCTCACATGCACATTGCTTTATAGATTTCTGCGGCGAGTGCTCAAAACGTTCCAAAACCACAGCCAAGGAAGAGGGGCTTGTTGCTGTGCGAGGTCTTCCAGATCTGCCCTTGTGAACATCGCATTCAATACCATGAGTCTCAAATTTGCCTTGAATGCATGCAATTATTACTCACATTGGTGGTTCTGTTCTGTACACACGTCTCCATTGCCTTTGAACTTCAACAACATTCTTGGTTTTCCAATACCACTTCAAAATTGCTTTCTGCTGTTCAAATGATAATCTTGGTTCCATTTTGCTGTATAAACACTAGCATAACATAATGTGAGTCACGTCTGTTTGCAGAACATCATGCGATAATCTTGACTTCATTTGTTCATTTTTGATTTATGATCTTGGCTTCATTTGTTCATTGTTAATTTATGATCTTGGCTTCATTTGTTCATTGTTGATTTACCTGTCACATAGCAATGCTATCATAATGTATGCAAGTCACATCTGTTTACAGAACATCATACTATACATTACTGTTGTTTTTCGGTCAAACTTTAAAATATATTAAATAGATATCTACTGTGAAAGCATGTATACATTTTTTTTGGCATCTTTCATATTTTTGGAAATGCACTGAAGATAGTGCATCATTAAATACCATACAAAACAGCAAAGGCATATTTCAGGATTTGAAGCTTTCTCAGTGCTGATTATTGATAGTTTCATGGGCAATCAGTTTATCTTGACACAGGAGTTACCTGAAGAAAGTCGCACAGTAATGATGGCTGAAAGCTTGGAGGTCAAGATCTTTACCCAGCTGATTGCCCATGAAACCATCATTAAAAAGCATAGTGGTTTGGAAGATGCCTGATGAAAGTGATCCCAAAAAAGCAAAGGTAGCATGCTTAGCAGAAAAGGGTTATGGTGACTGTAGTCTAGGACTGTCTGGGAGCTTTGTTGGTGGACTATATGTCTCACAGAACCACAATCAATGCCAAAAGACACTAAAAGTCTTGACATAATTCCAAGCCGCAAACTTCCTGGACTTTTGACTTGTGAAGTTCTGCTCCTGCATGCCACCACTCATTCACACTCCTCTCAAAACACTCAAATTTGGAGCTCTGGACTACCAAAAAAATACAAGAAAAAAATAGCTTAATTTTTGGATGACTGTTGTAGTTTTTCAAATATCATACTCACCTGGTAGTAAGAGAGGTGTCATGATCAGGAGATGATATCATTTCCTTGGCAATTTTGTCATAATCAGATGGATCACAAAGTACTGAAACTCGAGCATGATTTTTAGCAGCAGCCCTTATTAAAGTTACACCACCTGAAATCAGGAAAATGCTTTAAATACTAAGTAAACAACTTAAGATATGCATGAATGAAAATAAGTTTATTAGTCCTTTACAACAAACTTGACAAGAGAATTGTTATTACACATTTTCTTCTACATAATTTTAATGCTTTTAAATTTTTGAATAGTTTTACAACCTTACAAGAAGCTAAATCATTTTCAAATGTTAAGTATCATCTACTCAACATAAAAGTACAACTGATTAGGTATTGTTATACCAAGAATAAGTGTTATTCGCAAATCAATTAAATAGTACAGTGCTACTTGCAATAACAAAAAATCTGGCATCATCTGTTCAACATAAAATGTTCAAATAATCGGCTATTGTTATTTCAAGAATGAAAAGGACAATGCTACTTGCAAATCAACTAAATAGTACAGTATTATTTGCAAATCAATTAAATAGCTCAGTGCTACTAGAATAATCAAAACAATCCATTAAATAATAAAAGTATATCTCTTTACAGCTTTATAAAAATAAAATATAACCACCTATAAGGTCTAGTGGTAGTGTTTGAGACTGTTCTGGGTTGAATCCATGATCAAGTCAAGCTGTCTCGATAAGTTTTTTCCTTACCTGAGAAGGTGAATGCAAGATAACTTTAAGGTGCCAAGGACTCCGGGCTCATTTATGCCATCATTAATTCATTTCATTCATTCCTACAGACTTACACCTATAGCATTCAATCCACAATCCACAGACGTGAGAAGACCAATGCAGTCAAAGAGACAATAAATAAAAAACACAACAAAAAAAATTCAAGGGTTATTCATTAATATTGTTTAGTTATTAACATATTTACCGTTATATCTTAAGGAAAATGAATATACAAGCTCTGCCTTATACCTTAATAGTCCAATACAGACATCAATAGAAGCACAATGGATGTGAGCTCATATGATTGTGTTTCTTGGCATAAATTCAAAGAATAAAACCCTTTTATAACACTAAAAACAGACACCACGAGTTTCAGTGATGATGCAGCTTTGTTTACAAGAAACATAAATTGTTTCCTTTCATGGGTTTTGTTTGAAACCTATGTTTCACCTTCTGCAAGAATTTGGTCAATGAACTTGTCACTATGGTGATAATAGCACAAGAAAATATATGCAACACCCATTCACTCATCTTTGTACCCATTTGTAAATCATTCATGTTGACCATTGCGCAAATGATCTTTGACAATTTCATACATAACTGCACAAGACACTGTAAAAGATTGTGCATGCATTCACAGGTGGTGGACATTGATGATGCATGAAATGAAATGATAGATAAAAAGGACATGAAACATGCATTAATATACTGTTCTGAATCAAATTATTTAGAACACAAGTGAAGTCATAAAGAGTTCTAAATAATTTGACTTAGAAGAGATTACTAAGGAAACATGATTTCTTGAATATTATTTTGTAATACTAAAATGTGAGTCCTGTGATCTAGTGGCAACCATACTTGCCTCATAGACCCAAGATTGTGGGTTCAATTCTGGCGAAACATCAGGATTCATACAATCCACTAGATCACAGCCTACAAGCTCAAAAATTGTGCCAATTTATTCACAAGATACTGCTGTGAAAGCCTCAGTGTATTCCTCTGCTAAGTAGTTTATGTGTTCTTTAAAAAGTGAATTTTCTATCAATAATTATTTCCAAATATTTAACTGTGTCTACTTGCTTCAATGGTATGCTGTTTAAATAGATTTTTATTTCATTTGATTCTCTCCTTTTCCATTTTGAAATGAGTAATCATCTGGGATTTTAATTTAATGAATCTGATTTTTTATTTCCTGCCTATCTAGAGGTTTTTCCCATTTCTAAGTTAATGAAATTCTCAACCTCTACTGCATGTTGTCTTTTGATAGTTAATATTTAATCCATCAATTAATGCCATTGCTTTTTTGTATGTTAAAAAGTTTAGATTTAACTTAGAATTGAACATGATGTTCCATAGTCCTGGTCTGTAACATTGCTCTTGTGGGCATCCTTTCATTATTACTTTCTTTTCCTTTTCATTAATGATTATAAATTTTGCAATTCATTGAATGAGATAGTTTCTTGTCAAGTTCTACAGATTCATTGGGCAGTTGAAACATTTTAAATCTTTCAGTATGCTGGGCCACCAGGCAGCATCAAATGCCCTTTTATGTCCAGACTTGTGAGTGCCACTACTTGCCCATTTTCCTAAATTTCTTACCCAAAATTCCATTGCGATATATATCAGATTTTCCTGAGGAGAAAATTCATTATGATTTGTATTTAATATGCTACTCATGTACTTGTTTTACTGATGCACTATCCTGTTTATCACAAATTTTTGCAAAATGTTCTCACCTATTGAGTAGACATAGGTTGGAATTTTGAAGCCTCTAAACTGGTTTAATTACCAATTATTTGATGGGCATTAATTTAGTATTTTTCCAGCATCTTGGGAAGCATCCTTGATGCAAACAGGTATTATATTATTTCTGTTATGAGACGTGGGAGGATATTGAAAGCTTGGAGGAAGGGCGGCTTGTCTCTTGTCTCTAGATTTTCTGTCACCCAAACATATTTTTACCTGTAAACTACATTTAGAACCATTGGAATAACTATCCATTCTGAACAAATTTCAATTATTCCTTTTTACACTGATTGCACAACACAATTGATACCTGCTCTAAAAATAACCAGAAAACATGCTGACGACAATTAAGTCAGGTTGCGGGATTATATGCAGCCAATCAAAAAAACATAGTTATAATATAGAGTAACATAGCATAAACTACATACTTCTATTATTGCCAACTGCTCAGTATGAAACAAAAGTAAAGAAGAATTTATTTTATTTGTAGAGTTTTGTTTTAATTCTCATTTTAATTCTTTTAATGGAAACTCAATATATGCAATTGAAATAAAATAGGAAAAATATTTTCTAAAAATGAGCGAAATCTGAATATTAGGAGGGGTGGTTCGCCCAAAATTGAAAAATTGCTCTAGCAGCACCAATAATTGTTTTTTCACAACAAAACTTTGCACCTACAATGTAAATCAAATAAGAATTTTTTTTTCTGATAATCGGTGAAATCTGATTATTAGGAGTGGGGGGTTTACCTGAAAAATGAATGGGGTTTAAAGCAAAATTTAAAAATCGCTCTAACAGTCGCAATTTAATTTTTTTTAAAGGTATCTCCATATATGACATTGAAATAAAATAATAAACATATTTTTTGAAAATCAGTGAAATCTGACTATTAGCAGGAGCAGTTTACCCAAAATTTACAAATTGATCTAATGGCATTAATGTTTTTTTGCAACAAAACTCCTTTTATATATATATATATATATATATATATATATTAAATTAAATAGAATAAGAAAAATAGATTCAATTTATTTAATAGATTTTGAAAATTTTGAAAATCAAGGAAATCTGGCCTCAGGTGCTGGTGTTTATCTCAAACCCAAAATTTAAAAATTGCTCTAGCAAATCAATAATAATTTTTTCACAACAAAACTCGGCATATATCATTTAGGTCAAATAAGAAAAATAGTTTAAGAAAATGAGTGGGGGTTAAAGCAAAATTTAAAAATATCCACATAAGATTATGTTTGGAAGCACTTGGTGACAAAACTGTGAACTAAACATTTGCTACATACACATGTTTTATTCACAACTATTCAACACAATGGCAAAAACACTCCATGTTCACATAAAAGTATTAAAAGTTTTCCCAAACAAAAATTATTTTAAAATGCATAGATTTTGGTAAATGTCATACAAGTACCACCATCACTGTCTATGTCGCTCATAGTTCTTTTTTTTTTTTTTTTTCCTTCTGAGTAATATTTAAACGCCTGTTTTTACTACTGCGGTACCAAAGGCAGTGGACAATGATTAACGGTTCTTGTGGATTTCGAACCTCAGAACTCCCGCTCACGAGTTTGCGCCTAAACGGCCTCGGCCACAGGTGGCGGTGGTTTCGGTTCGATTCTCGAAGGGTTTGGTGACGTATGTGAGTAGCATTTGGCAAAAGTTGTTGAGGTGTTCCTGGGATGACGGAAAAGAGATGGGAACAACGAAATGTAGGGAAAAATACCAGAAACAATCAGCCATCAAAATTTCGAAATTACTGCTATGAAATTAACTAATAATATGAAAAAGTGCTTAAGAAAGGACTTAAAATTTAGCACAACTACAAGACAATGATAAAGAACTTGCCAAATTAATTAAAAATGCACCAAAACTAAATCAGTATGTGTCTGGAACAATAGCAAAGCATGAGGGAATTTTACACAAACTACATGGATGGGAATATCAGAAATGGAAATCAGTTATACCGAAGGAAATGGTAGACAAATTAATACAAGTGTTTCACATTTCTATGATCCATTCTGGAACAGAAAGGGTTTACCTAAATATTTCTGAAAATTTTTATGTTAAATACCAGCTCAGAGAACAAGGAAAATTATATTAATGTATAAATTATGCCAAAAAGCAAAACCTTTTAACATATCAAACCAAGAACCATAAATAAGAGACCGTTTCAATGCATTAGTCGCAATAGATACACATGGTGAAATTCCACAAGAAAAATTTGGCTTTAGGTACATTTTAGTCATGTGATATTTTTACAAAATTTATCAAAATTTATCCTCTTAGGATTGCAAACAAGCAAGGCATGTTTAAATAAGATAGTAAACAGATACATAAAGGAGCTCAGGATAAAGAAGGTATTATTATAAAACAATGCTACCATATTTAACAGCAAAATTTTTAGACAGACCTTGGAAAATAAGGGAATTAAATTATTAAATTCCAGAGCGATAAAAGAGATTGACATACATTTATGCATTCTATGCCACCAAAATCTCACGTTGGGTAGAATATTGTCCAATGATAGAAAAAATTGTAATCATTCAATTAACCCACCAGTAAAAGTATTCATGAACCAACAACCTAATTCTATTATATCTAATCTTCCTGAAGCCACCTCCTATTCAAATGTGAAAGAAGAGGACCAAGAACTTTTTTAATTTTTAAAGGACCTTATAAAATAACTATGCAATTTGGGGATAACACCTTCCAGGTGAGGAACTGCAAAGACAATAAAATAATTGAAAAATTTCATAAACAAAATATGATGAGACCTTTCAAAAACCTTGAAAAAAAATAGTAAATGATCTCAATATTATAAGAAGTAATATTAACCAAAACCAGTAATTCAAACATAAAATAATTTGGCAATAAGTATAGATTAAGCTGAGGAAATGTTATGAATAGTATATTCAAAAACAGTGCAATAAACTAAGTCATGAAAAAGTTAGGAAGGCATAAAAGTGCAGTGAAAAGTGCTTTAAAATGAAGTTGTGAAAAGTTAAGTGATAATTAAAGTGCATAAAGGGAAGAAGAAGAAGAAGAAGAAGAAGAACAAGAACAAGAAGAAGAAGAAGAAGAAGAAGAAGAGGGGGAGGGGGGAGGGGGGAGGAGGAGGAGAAGAAGAAGAAGAAGAAGAAGAAGAAGAAGAAGAAGAAGAAGAAGAAGAAGAAGAAGAAGAAGAAGTGAAATTAATAATAAATATAATTTATAAAGTTTAACTAAAGTACTAAATGTTTCTCTGTTGTCTTTCATGCTTGCTTTCTTCCGGTAAAAATGATGTATTAAAAAAAAATTAAATTTAGCGAGATGTGCATCATGATATTTTTTAATCCTCTGGAAGAAGAAATATTATGATGGGGGAGGGGGGGCAGCGGAAAATATCCTAAGGCCCTAAACACTCATTGATACCAGTTGTTTAATTATAATATTTAATAAGCTTATTTTCACATGTTTGTATATTACATAAAGGCTATAATATTTAATTTAAAACTCAAAACATTAAATGATAATATATTATTTTAATAATTTCATTTTCACATGTTTGTATAGCATAAAGGATATAATGTTCAATATAAAGTCACAAACATTTATGATAGTAACTATTTAGTTATGTTAATATAAGAAGTTTATTTATATATGAAATTATGTATGATAAAGACTATTATATTCAATTTAAAACTTTAAACATTCATTGATAATATGTTTTTAATTATATTATTTTAATAAGTTCATTTTCATGTTTGTAAGCAAAGGGTATAATGTTAAATATAAAGCCACAAACATTTATGGTAATAGCTATTTAGTTATGTTGATTTAAGAAGTTCATTTGCATATGTTATTACTAAAATAAAGGCTATCATATTCAATTTAAAGCTTCAAACATTCATTGATAATATGTTTTTAATTATATAAATTTAATAAACTCATTTGTACATGTTCTTATGTTAAGTAAGGGCTTTAATTTTCAACTCAAATAACATATATTCATTGGTAATAGGTTTTTAAATCGCATAAATCTAATAAGCTCATTTGTACAGTATCAGATAAGAGCTATTACAATGTATGTTTTCATATTTGTTTGTTGGTATTTATGACAAAACTGAATAATATAAAAACAATGATATAAAAAAAGAAACAGATACATTACTAAGAATATGAAAAGATCAAACTACAGATAAGAAAATTGTTATACTAAGTGAATCAACCAATGGCAAGCATAACAACATCAATAATGTGTACCAAGAATGAAACACGAGACAGACAGCTTTATTGCTACTGAATAGAAATGAACAAATTTCATTTGCTTAACATACCTATGTTGAAAATATGATCACTGTAATGTATAGTATTATTACAACAATCCTATTGTGATAAGTGACGCTTTATATCTCAAAATGTGTTATGTGTTGGATTCCGTACAGAGAAGTTGTGTTTTAAATTCCATTAGCAGAAATTGTGATTCCTACTCCGTATAGAGAAGCAGCTTTTTAACATTATGTAAAGATAAGTGGTGATTGATATTTCATGGAAGAAATTACAAATTTATTATTTGTGATGAATGATAGGAATTACGAGTTTGAATTAATATCCATGTAGGAAAATAGTTACAACAGGACAAAAAGCACAGTTTTCAGGAGTGAAATATAAATTATAACATGTCCGTCTCATATTCAGTCTGCATCTAATAATATTCTCAGAGAGTATCATAATCGAAAAGTGTACTGTTGTGTGATAATATCAAAACATTAATATACTATGTAGATTTCTATTCATTGGGATTTTTTTATACTTAAAATCACATTCCCTTCACCTCAGAAGCATCAATCGGAAAATCCAGCTATAATTCCAAACCCAGAACTAGACGAGTATATTGTGATGGTAGTCATGTCAACGTCTACGATGACTGGCATGCAGCATCTACAGCAGCTTGACTCTATAAAATCTGCTACAAATTTGGTACCCAACAACATTCAATGATGTTGGCATCTGTTAATTCTGCCACAATTTACAGAAAAGAGTTGCTTATTAATTCAACAAAGTGCTCCAAATTTACATGCAAAATCTTTTTCTCAAATGAATATACATGCAATTTTCCAACACTTACCAATATCAATGTTTTCAACACTCTCTTCAATAGTGACTCCAGGCTTGGCTACGGTATTTACAAATGGATATAAGTTGCAAACTACTACTTGTATCATACTGTAGCCCATTTTTTTAAGATCATTTTGGTCACTATCAGTAAGGCGCGCCAAAATTCCTAAAAAATAAGGGCAATGAATTAGCAAACAATTCTTGGATATAAGCATCAAAATTATATCTGAAGTACAATTCTAATGTAATGACATGCTTAACAATAAGGTTATGCTGATTAAGGTGTCTAGGTGCAAACCCTGATATTTCCAATTTTCATCAGAAATGGTTTTTTAACCATATAGCATCTCTGAGCTGTAACCTAACACTTAAAACTACAATCAGTTTGCAAAGAATGACTATTCCTATTCATTTCACACTGTAAAATTACGGTTTAAATTTAAACACTGACACTTCCTATCTGTGAGGAGCAATAACAGATTTCCTTCTAACAAGCTGAACTCTTGCTCAATCTTGAAGAGGAAGAAAGACTAAGGAATAATGAAAACTCCAAATAAGACAGGGAAAAGGTATGTTATAGGTTATAAGTCAGTCCTGGTGGTGTGTGGTAACCATACTTGCCTCCTAAACCCAAGATCGCATGTTTAAACCCGGCCAGAATCGGTGGATTTTTTTGGGCGTAAAAATCCTAAGTATGGCTTCCTTTGGAACGGAAGTAAAGCCGTGGGTCTCATGTTGTAGATTTGTGGCATGAAAAAGAACCTAAAGTCTGAATGAAGAGGCCTCTGAGTAAAACTTGTCAGCCATTTCACACCCTCAATTTAAATGGACACCTTTAACCTAAGAGGTTAAACAAAATCCATAAAAAAAACCAATTCAGCAACAAAAGGCATGTTATACTTATGTGTTTTGTTGTGTTAATTTTTGGCATCCTGTACAGACTATCTTTACTTTGACCCATTCTATCTTATTGTTATTTATTATGTACAAATACTGATTGCACAATTTATTTATTTTTATACAGATATGCAGCCACATCACTTCCATGGTTTCCCCCTTGTAAACATTGTGAATCCAGTTCATTTGAGTGCAGATTATTTATAACGAAGATATAAAACAATTCCATGAAAGGTCATATGAAAATAAATACAAAGTAAAGCAAAAAAAATTATTGCTACTCAAAGAGTAATCAGTACTCCTATCTGTCTTTGGACTTAAATGCAAGAGTTATTGCATATGTAAAATGATATGCAGTGAGACATAGTTTGAAGCCTGTTACAATATTGGCTTTGGATGTCCTGTGATAGATAAAGAGTGAAATTATTCTAATGCAAAGAAAAATCTCATTTGTGTAAAACAATTTTACAAACTTTATAACAGATGCTAATGCACTTTATAACATTCTCAGAGATAACGCTACAATAAAGACAATGAGCTTGATTGTAAGAAAAACATAGTTTTTCCAAAAATTCTTGATCGGACACATTATTGCTCTCTGCAACCTTTAATTTCACTATAGTAGAAGGCATGTACAAGTGGCTGAAGGATGCATCAGAAACTGTTAAATTAATAGAACTTTTATTTCCAGTCACATTTGCATACATACAGACTGAGTTTTTGGTCACATAGAGAAGATGGTGTAAAAAAGTACTACAATCCTTAACCCTGAGAATTACATAGATATTTGGATAATGTGTTATAGGAGTGGGAAGAGAAGCAGAAATGTAAGATTGGAAGAGTCAAGTTAGTTTAATGAGATGTCCTGGACATAGTACTTTATATTCAATGAAGCTAAGAGAATGAGCTTGACACTTGTAAGGGCACTATAAAAATACGCTGAGAACCCTTCTAAATATATATGATGTACATGTACATAAAATGAAATAAATTCAGAAAGGATTTTTTTTTAAAGGAAGGAAACCGTTCCAGGCCTAAGTTTAGGGTACCACCCCAACATTTGCCATTTATGAGGAGTGAGGAAAACCTGGAAAAAAAAAAATCAGTCAGGGAGGACGGTCCTGGCGGGATTTGAACCCCAGACCTTCCGCTCCCGAATCCGCGCCTTAACGACCTCGACTACTCGTGACAGTGGTGGGGGGTTGTCATAAGCTTCAAAGTTTGGTAATATAATAAATTAAAGCTGGTACTAATATTTTTAAATTTGTCTTTATTTCTGATAGGTAATTAATTAAAGTGTAATTAGGTGTAGTTTACTTTAAGAATGAAATTATGGGAATCAATAAACAACATTATAGTATACAATAACTTACATTTACAGCAAACTAGTGGGTCCAAGTCTTTTTACACAATATCTGTGGATAACATCATCAATGAAGCTATTTGTAGGTTCCTCATACCCTTCAGTTGACACTTTCATCCAAAGGGCTGAAGCATTTCTTGACCCCACCCTATTTATGGTGCTGAATGGTCTTTTTTACACTGGCAAAGAATGTACAGTACACATTCAGCAAGTGTCCTTACAGCTTCATAGCCATTACTGGTCCTTAAGAAAGACTCAAATCTTGTAAATTTATTACGAGCAACAAACTTAAAAAAAAATGCAAGTCTGTAATAATGGCATTAACATTTTTAAGTCTTAACATCAAGCATTTTTCTTTACAATCACTTTCACCTCCTTGAAATGTTTTACAACTTCCAAAACATGCACTTATTTCTATCACTATCATAGCCAAGTCACTGAACCTTTGCTCCATTTCATTAATCATCCTTTTCACAAATTTCCTTACATTTCTCATGGTTTGGTTTTTTGTCTTCCATCAAGATAACATCTTTAAGTTCTGCTGCAACCACTTCTAGTTTTTGAATTTTATTTAGTGTTTCTTTTTCCGCACTAAGTTCATCGCAAAGGCGTAAATTTTTTTAAATGTTCCAGAGTTCCAGAAATAAGTATAGGGAATTGTAAAATTCTCTATATTTGTTTTAGCAGAATTTTACTTTAAGTATGAGATGGCATTTAACATTTTGTCCAACATTACTATTCCTACAATGAAATTGTAATTCATCATTTGTAACAAGATCTCCCCTGTCAAACTTGCTAAAATCTGAACCACCCTTGTGTACATGTTCACATGCCATCATAATGGACTTTTAGCACAGGAATATAGCAAGAACTATGCAATAGTTACTCAATTAGTGGATGTCAACAGCTTCGGATATTTTTAAAGCACATTGAATGTCATGCAATATCTTGTTTAAGAGAAGCAGGAAAAAGTTTATAAGTATCCTTAAACAATATATAATGTGCATTTTATTATAGAATATTTATTCCTATAGCTGGTGATAGAAATTGACAAACATATGCTCTGCAGTGAATGTGCAGCCATTTTTTTTCTGATAACAGATCATGGACCCCAGTGACAGAACCACTAAAAATAGCAACATCATCAAAAGAGCATATTGCTAATTTGTTCTAAGAAAATTTTTTTGTTTTCTTTATTCACTATCTATTGCTGTATATATACATTCACCTGCAGTACTCTTCAATTTAACCAGACATAGAATTCTTTCCTTCATTCCAAAAGACAGAAACGGTATAACATAAAGAACTAGCAAAGATAGTTCATGTAGTTTACAAACCTCTGCAGACATTTTATTTATTTTTTTTACCATAGCAATCAACACTGTAACACTATTATAATTCAATTACTTGTTTAAAATCCAAAACATGTTTCAAGAGCACTCACCTATTTTCAACAGTGATTCTATGGCAATCATAGAATGAATTTACTTAAACAATCCATTGATAGAATCTTGAAGTTCCAGACAAAATTTAAGGTTTTTATAATAAAAATTTGTTCCCAAGTTGGCAACTCGGCTGCATTTTTGGGTACTTTTAAAATTTGAGGCTTTTTTATAATGTTATGATTTTAAAATAAATAACCCCATTTAACCAAGAATATATGACTAGGCAAAAGCAGACCAATTGTTAATAACATTGATTCACTTACCTACAAACTGTCAAAATGGCTTTCTCAAAAATCCAGCTCCTTCTGATAATCTTTGAGTAAAAAATACATTTTAATTAAAATAATGAACAACATAAAATTATCTGAAGGAGATATTCTTTGTTTTTTTTTATGTCATTGCTTTTTTTTCAGTATTCCTATGGATAAATTATTGCAATTTTTAAAAATATACCTCTTGTCCACAAAATTATCCAAAGAAGAAATAGATGAAGAATTGAAAAGACTTATTGAGCTGTTCATTAAGCAGAATTACTTCAGTCTCAACAATAGGTTTCTTCAGCAAACTTCCACTGCCATGGGTGGCAGAGGTCGTTAAAGTGCGGACTCGTGAACGGGAGGTCTGCGGTTCGAATCCTGCCAGGACTGTCCTCCCTGACTGAGGATTTTTCCAGGTTTTTCTCAGTCCTCATAACTGGCAAATGCTGGGAAGGTACCTAAACTTATGCCTGGAACATTTCCTTCCCTAAAAAAAATCCTTTCCCAATATATCATTTCATCTCATGTATCATCAGTGTTCACAGCCTGTGGTGCCTCAGTAGTAAAAATGGGCCTTAAACACCACTCAACAACATCAACAAACTTCTGAATCAGCAATGGGTAATCCACTTTCTCTGTTTCTGGCAGATCTGTTCATGAGTGCATTAAAAATACATATAACAAAAGCTTTTCTCTTTTTTAAGACACGTCACCAGTACATATATGATCAGTTTGCAATAGTTTCAAAAATTAAACTGCAGATGGTTTAAAACTTTAAAATATACAAGAGAGAGATATTAATTTCTCTTTAGAAATTGAAGATTATTATACTTAAAAGTAATTAAAGATGGTAACATGCTAGCCTTTGGAATGTACAGAAAACAGAGTTACACAGATAATTACATTAAGAACAACAGCTATAACATAAAGCACAACAAAATGCAGTAATCAATAGCCTTATACATAGATTGGTGAATGTCCCATATGGTAAAGAGGAATATCAGAACATATGCAATATAGTTCTTCAGAATAGTTTCCAGTAGATTAAAAAAAAAATTGCTAAATTATCCCCATCAGAAATATTTGCACACTGACAAAAATGAATGAAAATAGCAAGTACAAGAAATTCATTTGTTACCCAAGAGCAAATAAATTTAAAAAGCTTTTAAAAGAACATAACATCATATTGGCTCCCCACAACAGTATTAAATATGTATTAAAATCATATCAAAAATGCAGTGCCAAATTACAAGAAAGTCAACATTTATCAACTTAATTGTAAGAATTGCAATAAAATGCATATGCATATAGGAAAAACAAAAAGAAATCTGGAAATTTGCACAAAGGAACATTTCAGAAATAGCAAAATCAACAAACTGAAAAATTGGCAGTTGCAGAAATTTCTGGACCAAAAATTGTGACTTAAAAAAAGGTGCCTAAATTATTAAAAACAGTCAAAAATGCAGCAGAGATGTCCACTTGGGAAAAAGTTTTATTATAAAAACAAAACTCAGTCATGTACTTCAAGATTGTACCACTGGATTGTTTAAGCAAAGTCATTCTACTGTCCCTAGAGGACAACAGTTAGTTTCTAACTGAGGAGAACAAGTGCTCTTGATGCATGTTTTGCCTTTTAAACAAGTGAGTGATGCATAATAATGTTACTTTGCCAACTGCAATGATCAAATGATATATTACTTCACTGTTAATAACTTCTGTTTAATTCTTCCTTTTTTGTAGATTCATTTGCCATTAAAGAAAAGTATATATCATACAGAAACATTTCACCATGATTATCTAGAACCTCATAAATATAATTTAATGATTCAGAAGCAGAACATATTTTTGCTAACATATGTGTACCTTTCACTCAGAAATTAAAACCACTTTTCAAGGTAAATGTCGCTTTTTTTGCACTATATTACTAACTACAGGTTCATATTTCAGTATGTAGGGGCTTTTTTCTTACTAAGAGAATATACACTTGGAACTAAAGAGGTCACAGCTTGCCGATTCAACACTTTTCCAGTTTCATTTTGTTGAATTATCTGTTCATGAATGAGAGCATTTAATCCCTGTAATCTACAATTTTCAAGTGCATTGACTTTTTCACATTTTCTTACTTGGTGTGCATGTTTTAGTTTTCCCATGCTTCCTGTACCTTTTCTAAATTTAGTGAAAGGTACAGAAATTAATACTCCATCTATGTTTTTTATAGCCTTAATACAATTTTTCAATGCATTTCACATAATTTGCATAAAGTCCCATGCTGATCTCAGTTAAAGTACAAACAAATGTACTTATACTATCACTTTTGCTGGTACTTAATCCCACATTCAAACTTTTTACACTTTGTTCAGGACGACAACTTAAGGATGGATCAGAAATAGTACACTTTTCGTCAGAAGACTGAGGAAGAGTAACTGAATAATCAATGAGCAATACATCATCACTTGCATTTCGTTCAATAAATGAATCTTCAGCAATCAGCTCTCTTTTATTAGAAAAGAAAGGAAATAATGCTCGTTATTCTGACATTGTATACCGGTAATGGACGATCGTTTAAATTCATTCATTATTTTTAATTTTCAATTACAAATATTATATACATTTACAAATGGATTTTAAATTTTCAGGGGTGACTTTTAAATTTCTTGCCCTGAAACCTCCCCTTGAATTCATCAGTTACTGATGATGCACAATGCAGTGATCAAACAGAAGAAGAAGAATGTATCTGTGAGCAGCAGGTGAAGTTGTTGCCTTAAGAGCATAACAAGATATGTCCTGAAAATATTACAGACCAAGGAGATTATTAAATAATAGTATGGACCATACAAATTATTGAATAATTAACATATTACGCAGAATTATTGGTAACATTATTATTATTGGCATCGTCATCATTATTATTATTATTATTATTATTATTATTATTATTATAACAAGAAAAAAACTAAAATGTGCTACATTATATTGTTTACAAAAAAATTAGATTAGTATATGCAAGCAACCACAGATATTTCCAATATTTATGGTTAACTATTTAGTTATGGTTAATTCTTGATAATGAGATATATGAACTTGCTGAATGATCCATTTTGAAGCTACTGTCAAATTCTGGAAAAGTTATTTGTATCTTTTTTTCCTTAAAATATGTGTTTCTCTTTTTGTAAAATTTATCAAAGTGGATATTTTTGATAATGCATAAAGTTGCCTAAATTATAATCCATAGAAATATAATTTTATTGTGTCTTAAGGTTAATCACATATAAGACAGGACAAGAATAAAAATAATAATTATAATTACGACAATGATGTTAATATTAATGCAAACTAATAAAAAATGCATTTTACTATTATCGATCAAATACAATGCACAAGGCTTTATAGTTAAGTAGTACTACAATTTTATATGCAGTATAATGAGATAAGATGGGACTTCCAAGCAAATGCATGGTTTTTCACATTACCTAAATTTTTATACATGGTGGAAGGGGTAGAAGGTGATGATGCAGATTAAAAAGATTAGAAGTGCATGAATTTGTCCTGTTAATATAAGGATATATGACTTTCCTAGTCTAGGATAATTCTTTGGGCAAATAAAAAAAAGTTTTTGCTAATTTTACATTTTTTGCGAACAGGTTGCATTTTTAACCACAATGCTTAACAATTCATGTAGTATTTATATAATTCATTGAAATTTGGAGGTGTTTCTTATGGAAAATAACAAGATAATATCTCCACATAACATTATTTTGCAGTCATAGGTTTTACAATCTTCTGAATATGACCTTGTAAAGTCTTAGTAAATTATAATTAATTTGTCGTCTAACATACTCTTATGCTTCACTTACTTTTAAATATGGTGGGACCGGTTTCTAAGAGACATCCTCTCCATCTTCAACCAACTTGAGTTGTCAAGTTGAAGATGGAGAGGATGTCTCTTCAGAACCTGTCCCACCGTATTTAAAAGTAAGTGAATCATCAGAGTATGTAAATGACAAATTAATTATAATTTACATTTAACAAGCTTCATGTGCGAGTTCCAACAGAATTTTTTAAAAATGTCTTATTTTTCGAAAATTCTTAAATGGCTTGTAAAGTCTGTTTATTTTTGCATCAATTGCAATGTTATAACAGATCAAAGAATCAAATGAGGGGCTTCTAGCCAGAAATTTCCAAGCCACATTTACCTACCTCTAAGAAAAAGCAATCTGCATGTTTGAACAAATCCTCATATCACCCAAAGTTATGAATTTTAGTTCCACATATATTGCACTTCTTTAATAATGCTTTTAATAAACATATGCAACACACAAATATTTTATAGGTTATGAACTTCAAGATCCCAACAGAAGACAAATTAATCCAAAAGTTCATAAAATGTCCATGAGCTACATCAAGTCCATTCAACCAACAATGAATCCAGCAGTTGACACATAGCTAATGAGGTGGGCAAAGGCCTGTGAAACAAGTTCTGTATAATTCAATTGGTAAGTGGAGCATATGAGTATTAAATTGACTATCTAATTAAAAATAAGATTAAATTCTCTTAGTAAACTGGACCGTGGAATGAATGACATGGCATTATTATCATACAAGTTTAATATTTAGAGCACTGGCAAGGATATGAGCGTGAACCAGAGAAGATAATTTGGAAGGTGATAGGTTGTGGTAAAATATATTTTTATTGTTTAGGGGTTGGGGTGTTCTAAAAGCAATGTAGGGTACAAATTTAGTAAAATAACTTAAAGATGAATGCATTAATAAGTATCGTGACATTCTTTCAAAATAGGTTTGGTACTCTCAATTCCAGGCACCTAAGTAGTAATGAATTTCTTATGGGAGTTACAAACCTGTTTGTACTGTAATTTTTTTGTGCTCTGGGATGACATGAGTTTCTAAATGATAGGAAGGATGTTTTTGGTCTTGGAACTTTTGAGCTGGATTTTTAATAGAGAGGTCAAGAGATGAAAAGTTGTTACAAAGGCTAGGGCCATGGATTGAAAGAAAAAAGTAATAGATCTTTTGGTATGCTGGGGCGGACAGCAAAAGAAATGAATATACAGAAGATGTGAACTTTGAAAATTTGGAGTTAAGATTGGTAAGGAACTGAACAAGAGATTCTGAGTCATGGGTCCAAAGCACAAATATATCCTCAATATATCTCAACCATAATAAAGGTACCAGATGTTCTGACTTAAGAAATTTGGCATTAAAATGGTGCCATCCTGTTGCCCATTGCAGGGATTTAAATTTGTAAATAACATTTATTACCAAAACTAAATGCTTTGCAAGTGAGAACCAGATAAGCTAGATTACAAATTAAATCTGTGGATTGGGTATGAATATGTGCTTGAGAGTCCAAGAAATGTAATAGCTGCTAATCCTTCATATTGGGGAATGTTAGTGCTAAGTGATCTCATATCGATAGTGGAAGAAATGTAATAGCTGCTTATCCTTCATATTCGGGAATGTTAGTGCTAAGTGATCTCATATCAATAGTGGCCAGAAGTATATTAGAATGTGCCAAAGAGCCACCATTCTTAACATTCAAAAAATGATAGGAATCTTTGATAAAGAATGGCCTAGACATAACAAATGGCTGTAACCAAAAATTACTATGGCAGAAATGCATTTGGCCGAGAAATCAAAACTGTCTGCTGTTGGGCTGTTTGAACAGTTATTTTTATAAAATGAAAATATATGGTGGGAGTATGAGGGGCATTAGGAGTAAATAGAGTGATTTGTTGGGACCAAGTTTGGCTATAGTACCAGAAGAAGTGACAAACAATGCTATATCTTGATTAAACTTGATGGTAGGTTGGAAGACAATAAGTGACATATCCAGCTGTATGTAATCTTCCACAATGGAAGAGGAAATTGCCCGAGGATCCTTTATCCTTCTGAGAATAATTAAATTAGGAATATTAAATAGCCTTTTTAGTGCCGACTTGTTGCGTAAAGTTGTCTTTTGGGGTGATCTTATTTAGAAATTTAGAGTCACTACTAAAACTCAAACCACATGGTCTAGTGGTTAGCATTGCTGACTGCTAGCCAGGAAGCCTGGGTTTGATTCCCAGTACCTACTTAGGCATTTTTCTAGCTAGGGAGATTTGGAGCGGCATGCACCCACCTCATCAGGATAATTGGGAAACTGTCTGATGGAGAGGTGGCTTTCTTCCATCAACAAAGCCACATGATAGGCAACCAGCAGGGTGTTGGTATGCTAATTATATGCCTTCTGCAATACTGTCCTCTATCAATGAAGTCATAAGACTGAAGTAGAGGAAGCAGAAGTCACCGCAGTAGGCCAAGGCTCACCCCAGGCTGTAGCACCAAATGAGAAGAAGAATCAAACTTAAAAACTGGTTAATAAACATTCTAAAGGATGACTAGAAGGTAAAGAACAAGGTTTAAGTTTGGAGGAGGGGGGGGGGGGCAAAACATGAGAAGGCAGGGAATAACATTTGAAGTACGCGTAGTAGATTTAGTTCACCAATATTTATGCCATTTTAAATTCTGAAAAACTTTACGCCATTGGAAACTAATTTAATTTGGTTAAATTTAGGAGTCAATATAAATAATAATTTTTTTTGCAAAAGTAATGTATCGACATATTTATGTATGTATATGTATGTGTGTTTGTGTGTACCAATGCTTTATAAATATACATAAACAAGAACTAGAGAAGCAGAAATAGATGAAACACTTAAACAGTAATATTAATATTGCTATATTTTGAACCATTTGTGTTCTTGAAAGTAGAAGACAAGTGAAAAATTCAAGAATTTCATTAACCTACTTTCTTTTCTTCAGCTCCATGCAGATTAATGAATGCTCATTTCTCTGAGATGTACTCATTATTTAGAGAACTGCACAAAGCCTAATTATACTTACCTGCATGTACTACAGGATGTAATGTTTTAACTCTTCCACCTAACATTTCTGGCGCTCCTGTAATTTCTGAGACATCTTTCACTGATAGTTTAGCTTCACGAAGAGCCTTAGCAGTTCCTCCTGAAGCCACTAAGGTGAGACCCAAAGCATGCAGTTTCTCTGCGAGAGGTATCAGACCTGCCTTGTCTGACACACTCAGCAATGCTGAAATGAAAAATTATAGTGGAAAAGTTAAACATTACTTTACATGATAGAAGTAAAAGTGTCTTATCTCTAAAACTAACTCATTGCCATCATTAACAGATTGTCATTACTCTCGCCTCAGCATAGACATTTTAAGTCATTTATTAGTACATGAATTGGATTACTTAATTTAAAAGTACAGTGATAAATTAATTATTTAAGTTGCTACAAATTTAAATATGATTGATACAGTGATAAAAAATTGCATCACCTAAATAAATGGTGTTCCCATCAGATAAATCCATGCCATACGTTTTTTATTGTTGATACAACAACAACATTTGAAAACATTCAATTTTGTATATTTCATTGCTTCACTGATTGAAATAGTGATAAAAAATTGCATCATATAATAAATGTCCCCCCTATCAGATAAATTAATGTCATTAAAATTTAATGTTTTTAAATGTTGATTAAGTTCATTAAGTTCATTTGAAAACATTCAATTTTAAAGATTTCATTGCTTAAGCGTCAACAGCTTCTAAACTTTAATAAATGTTGAATTAATGTCTATTTGTCCATTTCTGTCTTGTTTACATTCATAATTTACTAGGTTACTAGATGAATTTTGAGATGTGGGTCCTTGACATTCTTCGGCTAGAAATTGTTGTGCAGCACAAGCTGATTCTTGTATATTACTGCAGTAACATAATTCTTTCCAATTATTATTGTCTGCACAGTTAAGATGTAAGTTACATCCTGAATAAAACTATGAGATTAAGAGAACATTTTTAAGGAACTTAAAAGAGCACAACTGTATGAAAACAAAGAAAGAAATGGCAAGCCAACAATGGTAGTGTTGGAAGAAAGATTATGGATTAGAGATAATACAAGGCTGAGTTACCAGGATAAATAGTTGACTCTAAAACATTAGTTCATCAAGTGTTCTACCGCCATGCTTTACAGCACCTCCAAATGAAAAAAACCTTGTTCAAAATAGGCGCCTCACAGTTTTAACCAAAATGCAGGTATCCTTCAGTGTTATATGAATAGAAATGCTTCAAAGATTCAACAATGGAGAGTCTGAGCATATTTCACATTGTCATAGAAGATGAAACTTGGAACTTCTGTTGTTATCCTGAAATAAAGCACTACCCTCCCATTTGAACTTTTCTTATGATCAGTTATCCATGAGAGTCAAAAGTACTAAAAGAGGATGGTTTCCACTTTCTTTTCAACAGATGATAATCTAATAGCCTCTGTTCTGAAAATCTAAAATTATAACTATATGGCATTCTGAAGTCTGCCTTATCATTTTGTTCAACAAAATCCTTTACAAGCTGCCAAATAACAATAAGCAGCATCCTGTCACATTATAGCAATGTTTTGCTCAAATTGGCAACACAACCATGCCATTTTTAGAGAGCAGAGCAGGAAAACTGTCAACACATCCAACTTGAAGTTCCCAAAAGTGAAGAACTTCTTTCAAGGCCAGTGAATTTGCACATCTCAAGTAGCAGTTGCAACCTATATTAATGAATTAGCTGCAGTATCAGAACGTACAATTTGTTAGTAACACAATCAGATGAATCATAAAAAAGGACACCCAGGAAGCCCTCAAACATCTTAATTCCCATATATATGTTTCCAAGCAGAAGTTTAGTAGATGGAAATAAATTTTCAGTTAATTCTTCAGTTAATTTTAAACTAATATCACAGGCTAGGAAGAAGAAGAAAATAGAGATTGTAAGTATGTACTGCCAAGGAGAGTTCTTTAAAAAAAACTTGTGATTAATGGAACTCCTATTATTAACTTGAAGTGGGAATTGGAACTTATACATTGAAGTAAATCATATAATTTAATTACTGTATGACTGAGTTGAACTACACGATCTTGTGGCTTCACTTACTTTTTTATATCTAGAACATATTTCACAGACCATCACTTGCATCCTCAGCTAATTGTTGACTGCTGGAAATACTGTTAATCATCCAGCAGTCAACAATTATTATCTGAGAATGCAGCTAATGGTCTGTGAAACACGTTCTGGATATAAACAACTGAAGCCACAAGAGTTCTGACTCAATCATACAATAATTCTATAATAGAACTCATTTTTGACTTTTAAGTTATTCAATAACTTAAAAAAAACTTATTTAGCGACATTAGATTGCATTTTCTTTAGTAAGGACTGTAACAATCTCTCTGTAACTATGTATACTGTTCCCTTTGTTCAACCTGTCAGTTTGCAAAGTTGTACACGTAAGGTGAGATGTTACAACATAAATAGTTAAATCTGTGAAAAAAGGGTATGATGATTATGCACCAGGCAAAAAAGAACTTCCTACATGCCAATTGCTGCTTCTGTACAACAAGGAGTAAAACATAAGAATTGTATCTAACATAATTTCCCAAAATTAGTGAAGAAAAATTTATTTGAAACATTGTTTAGTAAAATCTAATTTATTTAAAGGTGATTATGATAAAATAATAAATATAATAAACTTTTTATTATTTTATCATAATCACCTTTAAATAAATTAGATTTTACTAAACAATGTTTCAAATAAATTTTTCTTCACTAATTTTGGGAAATTATGTTAGATACAATTCTTATGTTTTACTCCTTGTTTCAATCTAAAAGTTTGTTTACTTAGTAGCATTGACATTCACCTGTTTCTCTGCTGAATCAAAATCAGACGATTTTGGTTTACAAGGAGGAAAAGTAAAAAATTTTTTTTTTTGGTTGCAATTTCATTTTGGTAAGTTTGCAATATTGTTTAATTATTGCAAGAAAGCTTCATGTTTGTGCGTTCCACCGGTTATACAAAAAGTAGAAAAAAGGTTGTACCAGCTTAATCATTTGACACTGGAACAAGAAATGTCCCAAAAGTCAAATTATGTATGCACTTAATAGTTTTACCTCATGAAAAAAATTTCTTTATGGTTTTAAATGTACCTTTTATATATAATAAATGAGACATGGTGCATTTGTAATAGGTTGGACAACTTAGTTTACCTCAGTAATACATTAAAAAGTTTTGTTCCAGGAATATTAAATATGAAATCAACTGATATTTATCACAAAAAGTGTAGGACTAAGAAAAAAAACATAAAATTATGCAAAAATCATATAGAAAAGGAGATCATTCTTGTCACATCCTCATGTGACAAGAATGATCACAAAAGAATTAAAAAATAATATGAATAAAATAGAAGAAAAAAGAAAGAAAGAAATATTAAGGAAAAGGAAACAAAGAGAGAATAAAATGCAAGCAATTTTAAATAATAAAAATACAAGAGCAGTCAAAGCATTGCCTAGAGTCCATTCAGTACACAGATTGCTCTAAAATAAGCAAAAAGAAGAAAAATCTTCCAAACTATTATGTTTTAAGAGTTCCAATAATAAAAAGTGTAGGAAATACAGTATTGTGCACTTCTAATGAGTGCAACATTTAGGCCTAAGTATGTCTAAAATTTTCAACTATAGCTAGTGACCTAATTTTCTTTCTTTAACTTTAATAGGTAATATTAACTATAATAGCATTTTTTATTAGTAGATTAAAGTTTTAATAGTTTTTAAGCTTGTCAGACTCAAAATATGCATGTTCATGTTTGAAAAGTTTAATTCACATTTAATAGTAACTGAAAATTTGTTTTGATAGTAACTATATTTCCTCACTCAGGATAATGGTCTAGTTCTCAGCAAAATCTACATACAACGCTAATTGCTAAGGATTTCTCATTGTTTCAGCTTTCTTGTTTCTGATTGCAGATCTTTCCCTCATATTAAAATGAACAACTTTCAGAGTTACTTTGCCCATTCAGACATAATGCTTTCTATTATGTCTGTTTTCTTGGGAAGGTCTAGTCTTCTCAGATAGCAAAGATTATGTCATCAGATACACCAATATAGTGTTCCAACATAATACTTTCATTTCCAAGGCAATCGACACACATCTGAAAATCACATTTATTTGTGATTTGGTTGTGATTTGTGACACAAAACAAGGAAAGCACTTTTGCACTAATGTCACTTAGACTAGGACAATGTTCTTTATTCATATTTTTCAATGCAATGATAGAAAGCTCATAATTTGCACAATATGATATACCAAAACACATTTTCCTCCTTGTTCTTTGAAGCTTAACTCATTCTAATCAATTCATACAAATTAATTTTGCCAATCTTCATCTCCTAACTTTCCCTTAAAAATTATTAAAGGTTTTGCCACTTTTTGTTAAGTTCTGCTTCAATGTTTTTACCTTTTCATCATTTTTATAATCATTACAACTTTATTTTTCTTGGAGTTTTGCAGTGTGCATACATGATCATTTTGATAATTATCCTTAACTTTGAGGATTGTTTCTTCGTTGAGAGGACAGATGTTGTTTGGAACAGCCTTGTTATCACAACATTTTTTGCTTTGTCAATCACATAAATAGAAGTTCCAAGGAAAGACAGATAGTATAGAAGTTTATGATATTCCAAATGGAATCATTTTTAGCAATCAAACTTTTGTAGAACATGAAGAGCCATGCTGAAGAGCTACATTAATATTTGATTTCCACCTTTCACACATCTTACAATTGGATTCCCCATCCTCTAATTCAGCTTAATTCATAAATTCATTTTATAAATATGAGCATTCTAAAAACATAATATTTGCTTACTTTCATTTCTTAATAACTTATGGAATAATGTTTTGGGGAAATTCAGTAAATGTTAAAAAAATATTTCTTATATTAAAAAATGAGTAATAAGAATGACAGGGGCAAAACAATCAACTTATTGTAAACCACTATTCATTCAATTTTACCATTAACTTGCGAGTACATTCTAGCTTTACTTTTATTTTTAGTAAAAAAAAAAAAAAAATCAGAAATATTTATAAAATACTCATACACACAGCATAGAAATCAGACACAGGTAGAACTTACACTGACCAGTAACAAATTGTAGGTATTCCAACTGGTGTTTTCAACAATGGTATAGTATCAGAATAAAAATAAATTCATGTTAGCATTGAAAAGATATCAAAAAGGCATCACTAGACCTTGGAATTTTAAGAATGAAAAAATTAGTGTTTTAGGCACCTAAAATAGGTTACAAAATGATTTAATTAGGCACTATTTTTAAATTTTAGGCAAGAAAATACTTATATATTTTGGCATCTTAAATGGGCTACAAAATTATTAAATTAGGTACTACTTTTTAATTATGCAGAAAAGCATTTTTATATTTTTATGAATATTACTATAAGCGCTATAAGCATCACATGTTATCTGTTTTCATAATTTGCAGCGCAATGTACTATCAAGATTTTCTCCATGTTTTCAACAGTTAGGCTGTAACTTTTATCTATAAAAATAATTTGAAAAGCTGAAAATGACCTTTCCATTGAGACAGATGTTACAGGAGAAAGCTTATATTTTATTACATTTTTACATCCACTTCTTCTGGAATTCCTCCACCTTACCCTTCCCAAAGCATTTACCACATGGATCATTACAGCATATCCAAGATTTTTTTCATTCTACTATCTTCCATTTGCACATTACTTTATCCTGAATTTCTCCCTTAGCAGCATTAATTTTCATTTCAGCTTCTTGTACCTCTGACATCTGATCCACCAAAGGGTTTTCTGTCTTTCTGGCTTCACTGTTGTTGAGGGCAATAATGAAAAATATGTCTTTATGTAAACAAGATCTTGCTTCAGTGTTGAATTTTTCAACAGTCCCTTTGCGGACAAATCAAAAAGCTGTACTGTCAGTAGGAAGCTCTTTTACCATATCAGTAATTTCATCCCAATGTTTTGCATAATATAGAGCTGCAGGTTCTCCAAAGTTGGTACTGGTGGTCTAGTGGTAACCATACATGCCTCGTAGACCCTAGATCACGGGTTGAATTCCCACCAGAGTCAATGGATATTTTTGGGGAGAAAAATTTAAGTATGGCTTCCTTCGGAATTTAAGTGAAGTCATGGGTCCCATGTCATAGATATACTGCACGAAAAAGAACCTCAAGCCCGAAAGAAGAGGCTTCTGAGCAAAATTTATTGGCCATTTTAAGCCCAGAATTGAATGGTATGATGATGACCTGCAATGTTAAATAGCATCCTTGAATAAAACAAATCAACAGGTGCTCCAGAGTGTTAAAATAGGTTGAAGAGGAGTTTCTGAAAAAATTTTCAAGAATGCAATGAGGGATGGAGCTTTACAGATAATTTTCTTTATACTGGAGGTCAGCATATAGACCTAGAGAAAGGCATTCCTTATGGTTTCTGAAATCCGGTGAAAGGCATGGGCCAAAGAGGTGACCTTTGGTATGTAAGGTTAGAATAGAATGTTTTCAGAAGAGAAGGGGCTGAGATCATATAGGAAGTAGCATTTGTGCAGAGAAGGACCCTACTCTCTTCAACACTACTAGGAAATAATTGTAAATTATGTTTGCAATGAAGTCAATGGACTGGCAATTGACTTTATGGAACTCTCTGGATGCCACAAGATGTGGAGTGGAAAGAATATACTCTAGTTTGCCAACTATTATATGTATTTGCAATATATCTATTTAGGGCATCCGTTGTCTCTTCGATACCTACCCAGAGCAGGTATATCTCCTGTTTCCTAAGTTCTCTTTATCCAAATTTGTCTTCCTGAGTGTGGCCTCAAATAGAAAGAGTTTTTGACAGTACTTTTCCAAAAATTTACAGAATATGTAAATTTATGGCATATTCCATGGAACATTAGCTGCTATAAATGCCCTGTAAAGATCTGAATTAAAATCATCAGTTGTTGCCAAACACATTGAAGTCCTACATCTGTTTCCATAAATTCTATAGCTCTTCTTGTATGACTTCTGCCATCTACATTCTTCTTAATGTGAGATTTTTCTCTCATATGAAATCTGAAAGAATGGATGGCTTTTGTTCGACTCAAAATTAATTATTTTAATCCATTTAATTTTCTTTCAAAGTGATGTTTGAATAATAATGATAATTGTTATTACTATTTCATTATTAAATTTGTATAATTCCACAGAAAAAAGGCCTGTGATTTTACATTTCTTAAAAATTAGTTACTGGCTTGCCTACTCTAACAAAGCAAATGTCTTTCAAGTCTTACCTATTTGTTAAATAAGTGACAAAAAATTATTTTCCTATCATTATTAAGGGCATTATAATCAATCAAACAGGAACGAATTAAAGAAACTTTCGAATAGACTTGCATTTTCCACATTGCTATGCAATACAACTTACACAATACAGGATATGGGCACTAAACCATAGCAAAGAGGAGAAAACTAGAAGTTAAATTTAAACTATGTTTTGCACAATGTCATTGAAGCATTCAACAAGTTCATACGCTAATAGGAAGCATGTCCATTGTTGAAGCGGTCAGCCATGAATTGTTAGCTCTTCATTGTTGACAAGAATTTGCCTGTAGAATTTGCACGACAATGTTGTGCCGTTTCTTATAGACACAACTACATTATTATAACCATAACAAGAATTTTCCTGTAGACTTTGCATGACAATGTAGTGTCATTTGGTACAGGAGACAAATTTAATAAATCTGTTATTATAACCTAAGTTGTGTATGTTCCGGATTGGCACACTCTTGCTAAGGGTGCGGTGGGCGTTGCGGTGGCACGTTGTAGGGTAGTTTGTTACCACGCAAAAAAAAAAACTGTTAAAATGCAAACGATCTTGATAAAACGCAAAAAATTAATTTTAATCTGTGCCAAAAAAAGGGGAGTTTTAACGTAAAAATGGGACCAATACTATTTTTGTTATGATATAATTGTAAAATGGTAAATGTTTTTTAACTTATAATATTTTTTTTAATAAGTCGTGAAAATATAAAATAATATTTAGTAAATCATGAGGATAGCTGTTTTCCCCTACCGTTCACTGGGCTACTGAGTGGAGAAAATTAGCGTTGACAGTCTGCAGCGACATGTCGTTTATGCCTAAAAGCTTTCCCCTATCCCAGGGGGTCAGGTATTTTTACCTTTTAATGGATTCTCACTCGGGGGACAGGCGGTTAATGGGACAGGCACCTATGACGTCTGTTAAAAGCATTTTGATGTTACTCAAATTCCGCTCTTAAAACGTTTTCACTTCAACGAATTCACAGCGATCTACTGAGTGGTGAAAGTTCACTGCTACATTATTTACACCTCAATCTGGTTTCATCTTGTTTACTCGCCATCTGCTTGAAAGCTTTCCCACCCTCCCAAGGCTTTTTTTTTTAATTGATTTATTTATGGACGCTCTTTAACATCTCAGGTCATCAGCGTCCCATTCAACTCAGGGCGTGAAACGGCAGACTGATTTTGCTCAGAGGCCTCTCTTTCAGGCTTGAGGTTCTTTTTCGTGCCGTAAATGTACCACGCGTATGTACGACTTTACTTCCCTTCCGAAGGAAACATACTTAGGATGTTTCACGCCCGAAAAAATCCATCGCCCTAGCCGGGTTCGAACCCGCGATCTTGGGTTAGGAGATCAGTATGGTAACCACTACACCACCAGGACCGACCTCCCCCCCTCCCAGGGGTAATATATTTTTACCTGATATTGTTTCCCCCCCTTGTGTCAGCCTTTTATTGTTTTCTTTCCTTGGGAAAAAAAAAGTTCTTAAAAGCATCTTTTATGTTTTACGAATTTAGATAAAAAGATTTTTATCCTAGCCAAGTTTTACAAATTCACGTCTAACATTTTTTTCCCGTTAAAAGCATTCCTATATTTTTGCCTTGAGAGTGAAATTTCATTTTAAGTTGTATTATACTTCACTGCCTCGGGCGAGGAAATGCGGAAAATTCATTTCAATTGCCGAAAACCAATATGGGTCGCGCATGTGCAGTAGAAAAATGCGGAAAACCAAGCAGGCGGAGCTAAAACGTGCAGTGTGGAAAACCAAATTCGTGACGTCTCGAAAAACAGAGTATAAACGTGGATGCTGGGCATCTTGTGGTATTGAGGTGTAACTTGTTTCTTTTCGAACCAGCAGCATCAGCGTGACTTCTACAGGAAGCAAATTGTCATCAGCCAACAGGCGTTCCAGCACCGTAAGCAACACCACCATGTCTAGTAACGGTCGTGAGTTGTACTCCATCGAAAACTTAACTTCAATTTCTGCCGACATGCACCCCCCCCCCTTTCAGCAGCACGTAGCTCAATGACATCGACATGTCTTCTGCTAGGAACGTGCCAATATAAGTGCAGACCTAGCCTTGTACACTAATTTCGAAATTACCAATCATACTGAGAGGATGGCCAAAGAATTTTTTTTCGGAGTGTTCGGAAAGTGATATTATGGTGAGTTCGATGCCCGATGATACAGATCCGACCCAATGGGTTTTAAAGTATTTTAATGATTATTTAGCATTTAACAATGAAAATCTGTTAAACAATCAGCCTGATTTTACAGGAATCAGATTCATGATACCAAACATCCTACTAGGCCATTTAACACGAGTGTGCGTATGATTGATTTATTTATGGACGCTCTTTAACATCTCAGGTCATCAGCGTCCCATTCAACTCAGGGCGTGAAACGGCCGACAAATTTTGCTCAGAGGCCTCTTCTTTCAGGCTTGAGGTTCTTTTTCGTGCCATAAATGTACGACACGGGACCCACGGTTTTACTTCCCTTCCGAAGGAAGCCATACTTAGGATTTTTACGCCAGAAAAAATCCATCTGTCCTGGCCGGGTTTGAACCGGCGATCTTGGGTTTAGGAGGCAAGTATAGTAACCACTACACCACCAAGACCGACCGTAGGTTCGACCAAGTGAACCTCGGCTCATATTAAAATCCGTGGAGAATATAATGCAGAGTAAAAAGGAAAATTTGTTAGGAGGGCTATTTAAAATTTCATGTATTTGGGCAAAAGAGGCATCGGGTTCCTGCTACAGACACTGCAATGACTAGTGAAAACAGAGGGATCATGAAATCAAAAATTATGACAATCTTTAACTAGAGCCATCGCGGCCCGGATACAAGTTACAACGAGAAAATAGGCAAATCCGACGGCCCGTTTACTCTCAACAATGTAAGACAATTTAAGATGGCACTAAAGGAGTATTCTATTAGTTTTTGCGAACACAGCGGAAAAAATCGTGCTCTACAACACAAAAAATAATAGTGATAAACATTGATGTAATATTACACGATGACCATTTTAATGCTATTGTGAACCTACACGGGGCCTTCAAGTGTAAATGGTATTGGTGACATTCCAATTTTCCTCCACTAATAGAAAAGAAGCACACCAGTTCGAACTAAACTGCGCCAAGTGCCGCCAGCGGTTCCCATCGTCATTTGATAGGTACGTGAGATGTAACGCTATCATCGCAATTTCAATTGTTTGATTACGGAAAATTTCTATCCTAAAACTGTCTGTGCGCAACATTGTAAAAAGCCTGCCCTTTGTGCAACAAACTTGTGAATATCACCAGTGCAGGAAAAGTTTTTGTAGTACTTATAAGATTCATGTGAATATTCACATTGAGTGCTACATTCGGCCGTACAAGTCTCCAATTTTGCGAAAGAAATTTCTTTCATGGTCATAGATTACGAGTGTGCTCAGAACTCTCTTTATTCCGCTAAAGCGGACGTGTATGAATGTACCTAACTTTACGGGCTGATTCAAGCCTGCAGCTTGTGCATTCAGGGACCTCACTTATTATACGCAATGTGGTATTAAAGCATGGGCATTTGACAAAGACCCTCTGAAATAATTGCTTGATCACATCACACAACCCTGGTTCAAATCCCGTGACCTTGTCGTCATAGTGCACAACTTAAGATCCTATGACGTCAATTCCTGCTAAAGTAAATGGTGGGTAGTCTTATTTGGATACCCGAGCTCTCATGAACGCGGGTAAAATTTTCAGAATTAAATATGACAGTATAATGTGCTGACTCGTTGAACTTCATTCCTTTGCCACTGTCAGCTTTTCAAAGACATTTCAACTCCTCGAATGCATAGGTTATTTTCCTTACCTGTTCAACGCTAAGGAAAACCAAAAGTATGTTCGTCCCGCGTAAGAAACTTTACTATCCGGATGCCATGAGAGTAGAGGCCCACAAGACTTGCGAACAATGGCATTATATGGGTCCTCAAATTACATCTTTAAACACGAGAAAAGAGATGATAGCTTACTGCAAAAGGGACGTATTTCTCTCGAGGGGGTTCTAAATTTAGGAAACAATTCATTGACGTGAAAAAGTTTTAACCCGTTTAGAGAAAATCGTCACCATTGCACAGACACGTTGAACATATACAGGAAGCAATTCATGCTCCGAAATAAAACTCCGCTAAATCCAGGAGGTCGGTACCGCTTAGCTGATAAGCAATCCCTATTAACATGCATCTGACTCTTGGATGGAGCAACAATCGGGCATCATACAGCATGCTTATAAGTGTCGGGAAATTAAACGTTTAGGCCATAAAGTGGACGGGCACAGAGAAGACGGATGATTCTACTTCGGCTGCACACATTGTTACCCAGGTAGGAATTCAATGCAATTCAACAAGGGTAACGAAACCATGGCCTCCAGATATGATAAAATCCGTAAAGTTGATGAGAGATGATGGCTACCACGTGATCGAGATGTGGGAGTGCGGTTTAATGCCATGATTAAAGTTGACGGGGCTCTGGCAGAATTTGTGAAATGTTTTCCTTACCCTGAACCTCTCAATCCCCGAGATTTCTTTGGCGGGCGTACAAATTGCACCAAACCTGATTTATTATGACGTGTGCAGTTTGTACCCGTTCGTCAACAACATCAGAAAAAGAAAAAGGTTCTTGTGCAGAAAGGCATTTTTTTTACCTGCGTTTGTATTATTATTGTAGTTTCGCAGCCAAAAGCAGTCAAAAAGCTTCATCTCGGTCACAAGTGAGAGAACCATACTTTCCAAAGAGGAAAGTAAATAAAAGTCGGTTGCCGGTATTAAAAAAAAAAACCCTTTCATCCTATAACCTTCACAGACTATTGTAAGAACCGCTGTATAATTAAACTACGAAGGAATGGAAGGTGTTGAAAAAATGTATTTTAAACTAGAACAATGCCCGAGTTTTGGTACAACAAAATAAAAAAAAAAAAAATCGAAAGGCCACAGACATACCAAAATGTAAAATCGAGTCCTTTCTTATAACCAAGGTAGTTATACATTTCACAGGCCGTTAAAAAATCGATTTCCCAGAATAGTTATACATTTCAAAGCTGATAAAGAAATTTCCCACCAGAAATTATCACGTAACTGACCACATGTACGACCTTTGGGAAGCTGATCAATATGTGATGAATAATGTTAAGAAGCACAAGAAACCGTAGGTTAACATCATAACAGTGATTGGTGTTTTTTCTCCCTAAATGTGTTTGGCCAATACCGCTAAAATCAAAAGTAGGCACGGATATTCCACAAGCGCTTAAAACTGTACTTTCTCATCGCGTATCCCAAGGTGAAATTCTATAACGTTACAAAACACGATAATCAAATCATTGGAACCATGTATGTCTCCTCCAGTGACACATTCCAAAGTTAACTTACAATTGCCACATGGTATCTCCACAATTCTAAAGATCGGGTACACTCCGTCAACTCCACCATAAGCCGACATTTGCAAGCCTAATACTTTTTTCTTTATAACGAGAGCAAAAATACTGCCAGTATTAATGCCAAAACCACACAGTCCACTATAGTCCCGAGCAAATTTGTAGAAAATGTTCAGACTCTAGGAACCGGAGAAGCATAGCGGAAACAGAAATTAAAACGCCAGAAATTACGAGCCAAACGCAAAAGTCCAAGCCCAGGTCTAGAAAACCTAAACAGACACCTACAGAAACGATGACAAAGTCCAAGCCTGGCACTAGAAATCCTCTTAAACAGACACCAACAGAAATGACGACGAATCTCGTAGGAGGTTCTACGAAACGGCTATCGGAAGCACCTCGTTAAGTTTACGCCCGCATAAAAACATGAGGTGTCAAACAGACCCGGAGGAAATTGGCAAAAATCTCATTTTCAAACTCGTTTTTGACAACCAAAACTGCGTCACAGGAGGGGAGTATCCAGTGGGGAGTATCAAAATATCCACTCAAATATTCTTCTTTGGTTAGGACAAAACAGTCATCGTCAAGCTCGCAACCAACAACACCGAAGTCGTGGAAGTCTGATGCTTGCCTTCAAAAGCAATCCACAACGGTATAGACGTTCGCTGTATCATCTAACTGAACCATCAACAAGACGCCAGCTCTGGACTACAATATTACATCGGCGGGGTGCGTTTCCACCGCTGCCATCGGCGATTTCGTCATCTCCATTCGGTGGGCCCAGGAAGACCTCAACAACTTTTCTCACCTCCGTTATCACACCTCACAAGGATGAAACCGAGAACAGCAGCGACGGTGGTGTAACGTTTGCCAAAAGAAAATTTACTGCATATTTTAAAATAATTTGTGTACGGAGAAATCCGCCATTTTTGTAAATAATGTAAAACTTACTACCATTTTTTGTATATGTATAAAAAAATTTGGAATTTGTATAATAGAAAAAAGTCTCTTCTTAGCGTATCTTCCCCGCCTCAGCACTGAACCTGCTGGTTACGAACTGCAGGATATGCACCGCAGTAGGGTGGGCACCATTCCTGGAGAGTGCGCTAAGCAGGGACATATACTATTACCATAATAACAAGAATTCGCCTGTAGACTTCGCACGACAAGGCAGTGCCGTTTCGTATATGAGGCGAATTTAATAACTCTATTATTCCATAACAAGAATTCGCCTGTAACCTTCGTACGACAATGTAGTGGCGTTTTGTACAGAAACAAATAATAATTATATTATTATAACCATAATAACAAGAATTCGCTTATAGATTTCGTACGAATGTAGTGGCGTTTTGTACAGAAACAAATAATAATTATATTATTATAACCATAATAGCAAGAATTCGCTTATAGATTTCGTACGAATGTAGTGCTGTTTCGTACACGAGACACGTTTAATAACTACATTATGCCATAACTATATTAATTCTTAAAATTTTGCTTGTTTAGGAAGTTTTAGGAATTAAACGGCAGAATACGCACTGACTCCTATTTTAAGTCATTTTAGGCACTAAAAGCGCTCCCAATAAATATAATTTTCCATAAATTGCAAACATTTCAAATTATTTTGCACATTTTCCTAGTAAATAGGCATTTGCCTACAATTTCAAGGTTTCATCACTCACACCTATACAGAGAAGATTTTTCATACAATCAAAAAATAAGGTAATAACGTTTTTCTATTGAAGCAATTTACCCTTGTAAATATATTAAATGTAAATACTTTAAGTTATCATTATTTTTAAGAATTTTAATTTCAGTTATAATTAATATGTTTTATTTTCTCCCTAAGATGGCATTTTCATGTAAACTATATAAAAAAGTATTTACCAGCACTGACAATCTATATTGGAGTTAAAATTTGTATTATGAGCAGTGTGACAATTTCATCAAATGTATGTCATTTCTGATGAAATCTACATCCTAGAGTTGGCTACAGAGATCATAGAATCCACAGATTGAAGTGATATGATATGGATGTGAGTAACATTATACAGTTTTGTAATTTTTCTATAGCTGAAGATGAAAAGGCATCAAACACTTGTTTCAATTTATTGTCACAAATGGAACTCGTTGTTTGAGAGTTGATGAGCGTTTTTAAGGAGAAACATTCTGCATGTCCAGTGTGGCAATAATTTGATTTAGTTCCATAATCCCTTTTGCTTGATCAGGTTAGAATGATTCTGTCATCGGACATATATTCTCTGACAATACTTTCTGAGCTTGTTTCTTCTGTTATCTTAGTTTCTAATGACACTTTCACAGCCTGATTTGATGAAACAAAATATTTGCCACAATGAATATACATAGTCATCTGGGGATATTGATTAGTGCAATTAATCCTTTAAGCCATTTGGAAAAGTAGCACTTTGATACATTTATTTTCTTATTATGCCTGTTTTCATAGTCAGGACATGACTCCCTCTTTCACATGATGGCTGCTTATTCTTCACTAGGAATTCAACACTAATGTTAATATTACTTAAGTGATTCTATCATAAGTAAAAGAAAAATGCTATTATAATACTAACAGCAACCAATGAACACGATTCAGAAACCAATTAATAAACTAAAAAATCATAGATGAAAAAGAGGTGAACATCACACAATACTGTAACAAGAGAATACAAGTGATTAAGAGTTTAGCTGTTTGAGAACACAGAAAGAGTGAAAATTTGAATGTTTTATGAAATTTCCTTAGTTTTTCAAGAATCTGGGCTTGCTAAGCACATATTTAATAAGGTTTTGTAACCTTTACATCTTCTACAGAATAAGGCAAATTCTTGGTCTTCACCCATGGACAATGCCAACATAATCCTGATTGGCATAGGGAATCTTCAAGCTCTTTCAATTTAGGTTCAGGGTGATCAATTACTGAGCAGATTCTAGAGAAACAACCACAGCTTCATTTTCTTTACCAGACAGTATATAATCTGATAATCACCGCAGGATAATTCAAGTCTACATTGCATTATTTTCTCATTCTTTATTTTTTCTATCTGTTTATTGCCAAACATGAGGAAGGTGGACTTCTGGTCTGTAACAAGATGGAAGTATCTCCCCATTATAGAATAGTGTTAATTTTTTACTGCTTTGATTATGGCATACATATCCTTTTTCTATTGATGAATGTCATTGCTTTGATTTGATCAGTGTTTGGGAGAAGAATGCAACAGGCTATCACAGTTAGACAAAGTTGCACTAATAGCCTGTTCAGAAGCATGAGTCTCCATTGTAAAGATAGCTTCATCATTTACTGCTGTTATAAGAGCTACTTCCACATATGACTTTAGCTTTTCAAATGTTTCTCCTGCATTGTTGCCAGAAGAAAATCTGCTCTTGAGTACAAATGTTTAATTTCTGTGAATATCTTCTAATAAAATTAGAAAAATGGGAGAATATACCCATAGCTCTTCTTAGTGATTGCATTTTCACAAAATCTGGAAATTATCAGATGTGGTTTCAAGTGATCTAATCTGGTCTAATAGTCTTGTTTACTATAAGGTACTCTGAAATATTTTACAGACCCAATAGAAAATGTAAATTTTTCGTTATTTATTTTACTGTTTCACTGCCTTCATGGAATTCATAATATTTTCATCATGTTCCTCCTTATTCTCTCCATAGATTGTGACATATAGAAATGAACACGTTCTTTCAGTTTCTCTAAGGTTAAAATATTATTAATTATCCTCTGGAAAGCTGCAACACCATTCATTGGGCCAAACGGGAATTAGGTAGTAAGAACTTCATAAATCACTTTAACTAAATACTTCATAGCCTGCTACCTTGTTTACTATCTCTTCTACTCTCATCGAAGGATAAGCAAGTTCAGTGTAACATTTATAGTCTATGAATAACCAACCATGATATGTTACTTATGGTTGCTGGACTTAAGTCAGCTAAACTTGTGTTTTACAGGGTGAAAAACTTTTCTCTATTACATATTCTTTTAAAAGTTTATTTCTATTTCAATGAATTTAGCATCAGAGACTTAATAGTCATTTGAAGAGTTATATTAGAACAGTGATTTGGTACTATGTTCAGTGTACCCTGCATAGAAGTGGTCCATGATTTTTAGATCAGATGAAGTTAATGATGTAGTTGACATTTTAAACAAAAACCCTCAAGTGGGCATAAAAGGAATATTTAAATTTCTTAAAAGTTTTTCTGAAATGAGCCTAATTCAGCTGCCAGTTTCAATAAGAGCATGAACCTTGGAGCCATTCAGTTGAACTATAATTATTGCCTTGCACGAGCAAGAATAGAAGCTAAATAAGCAATGGTATTCACCTGGGTGATCTGACTGTGAATGAATGAATGAATGAATGAATGAATGAATAGTTTAACGCCCGTTTTTGCTACAGAGGCACCACAGGCGATGGACACTGGTGATACATGAAATGAAATGATATATTTGGAAAGGATGTATTTTTAAGGAAGGAATCGTTCCAGGCCTATGTTTAGGGTATCTCCCCGGCATTTGCCATTTATGAGGACTGAGGAAAACCTGGAAAAAACCTCAGTCAGGGAGGACGGTCCTGGCGGTATTCGAACCCAGACCTCCCGCTCACGAGTCCGTGCCTTAACGACCTCGGCCACCCGTGGCGGTGATCTGACTGTGTGTAGAATGTTTACTTTTACACAATTTTGCAAAATGTCCGGTTTTGGTATATGCTCTGCAAATGGGCTCTCAAGTAAGACATTTACTTCTATTACAATTTTTATGCACCAGAAGGAACATTTTTCCTATCAATTTTTAGATTCTGCGCTGCTCTTTCATCTTCAGACAAATTATTAATTTCACATTTCTGAGTAGCATTAACTGGCACGCAGAATGATATACCCAAGACTGCTATATAGCTGACTCTACTGCTGGCTTGACTATGTACTTTATCAAAACAGAGCTTTCAACTTTCCAGTAGTCATTATATATTATCCTGCAATAAGAACATCTCATATGCAGTTAGTCCTGTTCATTTCTGGCATTACAGTTTTAAAGTTACAGTCCTTACTTAAAAACTTTACACATTTTAATTTATTTGTTTTTATAAACAAAATACATTTGTTCTAAAAAGCTGAAAACCTAAAATAACAAAGTGCAGAGGTAATGAGTGCATCATAACCAATAAGCTTTCATTAAATTTTGACAAAAAGGTTGTTCAGTTCAGAACTAAAAACAAGCAGGTAGAAGAAATGACTATTACTTATACAAATTATACCATAAGGAAAGTTCCCCATGCTGAGTTCTTGAGGATAAAAATGTACAAGAAAGTAAATTGGAAGAAGCTCTCTGCTTTGTAATAAGTTTGATAACCTTGTGAATCAAAATGCATTCAGATTAAGGTACTATGGATATTTTCATTCCATTTTGAGATATGGGAGCTTTTTGGGGTAAGCGTTTGTCCACAATAAGAAATTAAAAAGCTGAGAACAAGAATCCTTTGTGGTGTTAATTCTCGACAATCCCGTAGACTGACCATTATTTAAACATCAATATGGTTATTCTTACTGGAGAGTACATATTATACTCTCTCTCATGAATGCTGATGTGTAACTATCTAAAACTATGCATGCTTCAGACTTAAATTGACCAATAAATTAACTAACACTTTTCCAGAAGAGCGCTGTTACTCTATAGCATTTCTCAACCTATGGTTCCCAATCCAATGGTGGGTCCTAAGGGAGCGTTTGGGTGGTATGGATCATGAACTGTCCCAATGGAGCAAGGGGTCCATAGATATGTTAACATTTTAATAATATTTCAGCATATGCTTAATTGGAGTAATTTAATTCCTTTTTTTTTTTTTTTTTTTTTTTTGATAATGCCAATGGGTCCTGTTGAGTTGAATATCCTTTAAAGAGGGCCCTAGACTTTAAAAAGGCTGAGAATCACTGCATTATAATGTATATATGTATCAGTCTTCCATTTCCTTAAAATTGCTATAGTTCACAGAAATGCAACCTTTTCAAGAAAAGATTAAAGGAATTTTTAAATGCTCAATTTTTTTTATATAAATAGATGAATATTTTAATTCCAACCCGTTTAAATCTGCAAAGCAGGTTTCTTATTATTATGCATTAAAGTGGCAATATTTGTTGAGTTTTTAGGCCCTGTGTGTGTGAATGCTTTATAAGCTCATTAACATTTAATATTCTTGAGCCTCGATTACCACTGGATCTAAAGAACAGGGCCATCACTTTTTTTCTGCCAAATTATGCTAATGACATACCAAAACAGTGCAAAATTTTAAGAGAATTACTATACTTGTTTTTCCTATCGTTAACAAAAATAAGGTTAGAATTTGCTTCACATTTTATCTACTATAAAAGACCTACATGTCGGGCTACTCTACCGGCTACAAATGTTAACTATACGTTATTTGACTTTGAATGGATATTCATATTTTGAAAATGGTAGGTCTAGTAACGTTTGTCATATACCTACACGCCTATGAAAGCATTAATGGATTCAGCGGCAGAAATCATAAACTAGACTTATGTTTACTGCTGTTTGTGTATGAATATAAGCAGTAATCCCTGTTGTTCTGTAGCACTCAAGTGGTTTTTAATTGTCCCTCTTCTTTAATACTTCATGAAAATGTCGGTTAAAAAGCGTTGCTTATTTTGCTTAATAATTTTTCTGTTATGTTGGCATTCCCGCATCGCTTGGAGTCTCTTTCACACATGAAATGAAACAGAATTCCAAACGTGGGCTAGGTTAAGGCTGTTACCGGTAAATACTACAGAAACTATCTTAACAATGGATTTCATATAGCTATGAATGCGTCCTGTTTCCAGCAACTTTCTTTGATCAGACATATCGTATTTGCAAGATATTCGTTTTGTTTTCCAAAAAATGTTCTACACTTACCTAAATTTCCGGCAACCATTTCCAATCCTGCGCACGTATGATATTTTATGAACAGCAAACTCCAAATGTGCTGTTAAGTAAGCAAATGTAAGTAGGTATAATTCCCAGAAATACTCTTTGGACACGATACTTGTCAGATCTTCCTAACTGCAGACGCTACGTGCCTCAGACTGGAATGTTAATAACCAATCCCCCACTATGATAACCTTTCAACTTGCATGGCAGAAGCACATTGATACAGAGTGCGCTTTGGTACATATGCCATTGCTGCACACTATCGGAATTAGCCTAACAGTTGGGAAATGTTTTGAATGCGGCAGTGCTAATTGGAGAGGGGAGGTTACAGACTAACACTTAAGAAAAAGAAATTCATTTTTCTTCGCTATCTCTCTTCCCCAACCCTAGCAACTTACAATGCCTTAAAATCAGAGTCAGACACTTCTATAACACTGTTCACTCGCTGCCTTTTTCAGTGCGTCATTTTTTTTTTTTTTTTTGTGATAGTGTTTAACGCCCTTTTTTTTACTACGGAGACATCACAGGCGGTGGACACTGATACATAAAATGAAATGATAATATTGGAAAAGGATTATTAAGGAAGGAAATGTTCCAGGCCTAAGTTTAGGGTATCTCCCCGGGATTTGCAATTTATGAGGAGTAAGGAAAAATTGAAAAAACTCAGGGAGGACAGTCCTGGTGGGATTCGAACCCAGACTTCCCTCTCACGAGTTCGCTCCTTAATGACCTCGGCCACACGTGGCCGTCAGTGCGCCATGTTCAGTAATTTAGGGGATGACCGGAAAGAAATTACGCTGTCACACTTAGCCCCCAAACTGAGTTACAATTGATGAAAATACAACAAATGTGTTAAAGAAAAATCATTTATTGCAGGTAATAGAACTGTATTATACCTACAAGTTTAAAGCATTTTCAGTAATTTTTATAACTATAATCTAAGATTTGATTGTTGACTTGGTTTATTTACGAACGCTCTTTAACAACTCGGTCATCAGAGTCCCATTCAATTCAGGGCGTGAAAAGACCGATAAATTTTGCTCAGCATCTTCTTCGAGGTTTCTTTCATGCGGTAAATCTACAACATGGAACCTACGGCTTTACTCCTCTTCCGAAGGAAACCATACTTAGGATTTTTACGCCCGAAAAATTCATCCATCTCAGCCGAGGATCGAACCCGCGATTTAGGGTTAAGGAGGCAAGTATGGTTACCTCTACACCACCAGGACCGACAAATATAACCTAAGAAAAGTAATAAAAGTTGCACTTCACTTACATTATATCGATTTTTTTTTTTTAATTTTTTTGATTAAGCAGATATTTCGTTTATTTTTAAACATTCCTCCATTTGCACACTTTTAAATTAATGGACAATTCATTGTAAAATACAATTCCAACTAGGTACATTCACGTACCTATTTGACTGTTTTATAAACATGCCCACGAAAATTGCCTGTACTTCTAGTATTATAATTATGCACATCATGATTTCTTTAACTTAACTTTCCCATATACAAATAGAATTGCTTTTATACATAGAGTAAATTCACTATTAATATATGATTGCTTGTAAAATAATTTCTGCTAGATTCTTTATGCCCTAGATTGAGCATTATTTGTATGCCTTTTTTGCTGCAATATAAACAATCTGTTCATATGCAAATTAGATGCACAGTCCCAGATTTCTATCTCATATAACAAATGCAAATAGATTAGACTATAGTAGACGTTTTACATGATTTTAAAATGTTTGAAATATTTTAGTTGAATGTGGTTGAATCAAATCAAGGGTAATTTGTGGCAACGACATTGACCAGGGTTGCCAGATTGTTTGACTAAAAGTAGCGAAAGTTCCATGCAGAAGTATTGGTTGCGCGAAAGTTCTTGACGAATGAAGATTTTATATGAGAAGTTAGATGCGAGTCATTTACTCATGTTATCCACAGCACCCGAGTCAAGTTTCGTGAAGGCACTCTATTGCTTATGCACTCAATTAGTACAGTCACTACAAAACAAAATAACAGTTAAAGAAATGTTAGCCACATACATCAACTACTTCAATATATTTTACAATTAATTATCTTATATCTCTTCTGCACCTGAAATTTCTTCGTCTTCTCTTCCGCTGAATCATTTTCATTATCTCCATCATTGATGTCCATCCCATTGTCTTGAATAATAATTCTCTCAATTCTTCCTTCTGCAATGCCATCTTTATTCCAGTACTCTTGTTCAATTTTTTTCCACATGTTGGCATGCTTTCTCCCATTCCGTTTGCCCAATTTCTTGAAATCTTTGCCGGCACAGAATTTCAATATTTTTTAGTTTAAAGTTACATTTTTGGTGGCCACCCCGTTGTTTGACATTTCCCCATAATAATTCAACAGGATTAAATTCTGGGGGTACGCTGGAAGCCTTAGAGCTATGTGGTTATATTCAGACAATATTTGGTCAATTAAATATTGTTTCTGAGCTAACTGGTTGGCTAGGATTAAGATACAAATGTGTCTTTTTTCTGTGATCATCAAATGGAATGTTGTTAGTTTGTAGCCAAGATTGCATGTTAAATACATATAAAGAATTTGCTGTTGGTGGCTTGTCTGTCTGTGCATTATAACATTGTCGATTACTAAAACGGAATTTGGTGGGAAATTTGGAATTAATATATTTCGAAGTCATTTAACAGTTATCAATGTTCATTTCTTTAGGAATGTCTCCTTTCTGTTGTGATCTGTAAATGAGCAGCGCAATTGGTATGAACTAAAGCTTTCCATCTGTATGGACTATAATCAGTAGCTCTCCTTTGGGTATAGTCGCCATGAAACCTGAGCTGCTGTCATCAGACCAACTTTTTGGAAGCATTTGACTGCTGAATATGCAAGACTCGTCTTCATACACTACTGGGCGTCCTTCAGTTCTGTTACTTGCGAAGGGAAGTTAGATGGGTCTCGCGCAGCGAACGGATGTTATGCTTTCAATTAGAACACGCCTTATGCTTTTTTTTTTTTTTTTTTTAATTTTTAAATTAAACTCCAATTTTTTAATCATTGAAAACTTGTACATTTATCTTGAAAAATTAATATTTTCTCATAACTCCTGTAGCATTTTTTTATTGTATGCGCGGTCTTTTCTTCGGCATAGAAGTGTAGTGTGTCTATATATATATATATATATATATATATATATATATATATATATAGTCTTTTTTGGGCAATGTGTTTCTTTCCCGCGGTGCCGAAAGAAGTATCATCTTCATGTTTTTGTTTCTACCGCACAATTCTGTAAACTGAGCCCGATGTTCTGCAGCAACTCTTTCTTTCACCTTCTGAACTTCTTTGTAATATCGGGAGAAAATCGATCCTTGTTTTAGCCTCTTCCTTTTATGCTCGTAAATGTTAGTAACAATCTCATGACTTTGATTATGTACAGTTTTGCCGTTTAGTTTTGATATTATAGGAGACATTTTATCAGAGATAGTGCTTGTTAAAACACAACTGCACACATTCGTACTACATAAAATCTTGCACTCTACTGTACTTACAAACACACCAGAGGGCGAGATGAGTTGTTTATTTGGATCAAATTATCGTAAGGTAAACAATTCGCTGATGTTTCATTTCGGTAGGTTGGCTCACTACTTCTTCGCTGAAGGTCATCATTCAACATATTTCGCGCGACCTATTACAAATATAGAGAAAAAATCTAATCAACATACATACATACATAATATGGATTTGATGTATTTTGCAAATAAACGACAAAATGCCTATATAGTGATTAAATACAATGTCATATTATTATTATTATTATTATTATTATTATTATTATTATTATTATTATTATTATTATTATTATTATTATTATTATTATTATTATTATTATTATTATTTACGTTGATAAGCTGTATCTTACTCAGCTGTACTAAAGTAATAAAGTATAATGTGGAAAGACGCAGCAAAGTGTAGCAAGTGTGTATAACGTCTATTTGACTTAGCTTTATTGTAATTGCTAACAAAATTCTTTACTCAGGATGTTAAGGATAAAAATGCAAATGTAATAATGGATGCTGTTAGACCTCCCACGTTGCCTCTTGTTTGTGCCCAGTAGGATTGTCGTACAATTTAGATATAAGGGATCAGCCGGAACAAACGAGACGAGTCGCACTACTAGGAGCTATGCAAGTTGTTGCGAGCTGTACCCTACGTTACCAATAAAAGTTTCTTCTTTGTTCTTGGAACTTGATAGACTTGAGACTTGCCTCTTAGAGTCCGAAGCACCTCGCATTTGTGAAGGTACGACTTATATCTATCCCTATCCTATATCTACTAATCTATCTTAGAATACCCTCACTCATCTTAGTCACCAGGAATCAAGCAGTTTGTGACATCTATCATATATATCATCAAGCTGGGTGTCTACTGATGGACACCTCAACACAATCACCGTCGACCAGGATCGTTACATGGTGGCAGCGGTGGGATAAAAGAAAGCAACATCCCGGTTTCTAAGTTTTGCAGCTGACCAACGTAGAGGGACTTCGATTAGTACCGAAGTGGACAAAGCCTTCTCCTTCTCTGGAACAAGCTCCAGAGGAATCCGCTAAGGTACGGTAGTACCTGACCATCAGCTGCGAAAATCAAGTCCGTGGTTGGAGGTCTATACCAGCAGCCTGAGGTGTGAGCTCGAGGGACACTACAGGTGATCAGCCTGCACAGCAAGAGTGTCTTATACCTTGAGGAGAGCTGAAGAAGTCGTCATTGGAAGCCCGAACTGTGCATATTCGATCACCCTACATTTGTGCAGGTTAGTGGAGTTTAGATGAGAATGATAATCGTATTTCTGTGGTCCAAGCCGTAAAATTAATTCCGATGAATTTTGATGGAGATCCGAAACGTTTTTAGAGAATTCATTGAAGGTCTAGTTCATCCAAATAAGCAACAATTACTTTTGAAATTCATAGAGTCAAAAATTACAGATGATGCAGGTAGAGATGAACACAGGTTAAAGTCGTGTAATGAGGATTGAGAGTGTAATGAGAGTGGGAACATACTGTATAATAGTATCTTAAGAACTCCCTCTATAGTTGTTAGAAGAGGGGACATGAAGCAGGCGCAACCCCTGCCACGACCCTCCGAACAGACAGGCCTTCTGGACAGTTAATTAAGTGCAGGTGGTTTGACATCTGCAGCTAGTAAGAACACTTGTATAAACTATTAGAATATAAAAGGGCCTGCCCCCTTGAGAAGGCAGTGTTTTAACACATAGGTAAACAAACCGAAGCTAGGGGAAGAAATCACCCTTGAAATGACAACCATAGTTAATTAAGTGCAGGTGGTTTGACATCTGCAGCTAGTAAGAACACTTGTATAAACTAACTTGTATGTATAAAAGGACCTGCCTCCTTGAGAAGGCAGGAGAGAGAGAGCTGGTCGAATATTGTATTCTTGTTAATAAATACTTTTCTACTAAAAGAGTTTTTTTTTTTTTTTTTTTTGGGTAGTGTTTAACGCCCGTTTTTACTACTGAGGCACCACAGGCGGTGGACACTGATGATACATGAGATGAAATGATAAATTGGGAAAGGATATTCTACTAAAAGAGTTGATTGAGTCATTCGTTAGAAGCTCGGATATACCTCGCCTTTCCTAGAGGACAAAACTCAGATTTTGTCCCCGAAATCCAACAAACTATCTATACATTCATTCTCTCTTATCTTCAGTCACCAGAGATAAGTAGGGAACAACTGTAGCACTCTAAAGAAGAAGATCATCACACCCTCAAGAGAACATCTGGCAGCAAGTCGAGCTCTGCGTGGTGGCAGGGACGAGCGCTACAGTCGCTTTAGATCAGAATTGTTTCATTAGATACACTGTAGAATTTTATGCAGGTGTCTTTCACACCTAAACAAAATAGTAATGAAACTGTGGTTCATTGGGGATCAAGATTAAATTCCATGGCAGTAAATCTCAGAAGGGATGTTAGAAGCAAGTTACAAAAGCTAGAAAAGCGAGATAATTCAAGTATGTTGAAGGAGGTTTGCAGCTAATAGATTTTTTTTAAAATAAACTTTCATTGCAGGTCTAATGATGAACTTATTAAATATATAGTAAATGCAAATGGAAAGAAGATTCATTAGCAAATTTGTAGAAACTGCCCTACTGTAGGAAAATGAGATAATACAAAAAAGAAAGAAAGAAAGAAAATCAGAGAGTACCAAGGTACTTGAGAATGCAAGAAAGGAATAAAGAAAACTACAAGGACCACAGAACAAAAGGGAAGAAAATAGCTGGTACAGTGCGCCTTAATTGCCAGGAAGCAGAACTAATTGCATGGAAATGAAATTAAAGTTCCACAATGTAGTCAGTGCAAGAGACGTGGTCATGATGCACGTGCCTGCAAGCAGGGAAACAGGCAATAGAGCTGTCTGGGCAGCCGCCGACAATGCAAGTGTTAGGCTGCAGTTTAGAGGATGGCGAAGTCCCATTAGATAACATGAACTTGTCATAAGAAGTATGGGACAATAGAATCCAATTATAGTAGTATGGTAAGAAGCCACGATAAGTGACTATGGGTTGAGGTTGGTGAACCGGGTTCATCAATTGGTGGGTTCCAACCACAATTTGAGGCCATATGAAATGTATATCATATGTGCAGAGCTAAAGGAAGGCATAGGTACAGCACTAGTGGATACAGGGGCCCAAGTATCATCAGTCAAAGAAGCCTCATTAATTAAGTCCAGTGCCTGAAGTAACAGCTGTATTAGAGATACAAGGTGTAGAAGTTAAAGTGATGAATACAGGAGAGTTAGCGTTGAATGTTTGCACAAGTTCAGTAAAGGCAAATTGCTGCGTAGTTGTACAATAATGCAGACATCTTGGTGTAATTTTTCGACAAGATTGGCCTCTAAAAAAGAATTATATTTTAGCTAAAAAAATTTGTGCTACCGTATAGCAATTTTTAATGGTATTTAACGCCCGTTTATGTCTAAGTTTAGGGTGTTTCCCCGGCATTTGCCACTTATGAGGACTAGGAAAACCTGGAAAAAAAAACTCAGTTAGGGAGGACGGTCCTGGTGGGAATCGAACCCCAGATCTCCCGCTCACGAGTCCGCGCCTTAACGACCTCGGCCACCCGTGGCGATATAGCGAAATTCTCTACAAGTGAAAAAGGAGTTAGAAAACAAATTAGCAAGGTTTAATCTGTGCTTCAAGTTTAACGAAATGCAATGATGTTTTTGTTTGTCTGTTAATGAATCTTTCAAATGAAACAGTGCAGTGAGCACCACAATTAAAGAAACCTCCTACCCGATTAAACAGAAACACAGTCTTATGTTCAGTCAGGACAAAGAATAAAATTGCTGCATGAAAATCTAAGGTGGGACTAAATAACAGGAGTCGAAGACTTAAGCTTGAAAAAAATTCAAAGAGCGAAGACTATTGTGGTACTTCAAACAATTTATTATAAGCTCTTATTAGTGTATTCTTATTATCCATTACCCATAGAAGGATTGCATCCTGATTGTTTGAAAATTTCTATCATTGTTCCTGTATACAAAAAGTTCGTCACGGAGGAGCTGCGTAAACTAAGCGATTTCTTCAAGGACTGCCCATAATAACATCACAATGGATTTGAAATGCGGCAATATACTCAAGTAATAAAGCTGAAATGCAGCCTAAAGTGACAACACAAAATTAGCAGAGAACAAGAAGCAAAGCAAATATAGTCATCATAGGGCTGGCTAAAGGCAAAAGCTTGAATCTCATAAAGGAGGTTACAAACTTTTCCTTAAGGGGTGAGGTGTGATGTAAATATGTATATGATAATATAACGTCAAAGTAATAGGGTTAATATAATCAGTGTTGAATCCAACCGCTTTCCAGCGGGCTGGGATATCATCGGCTTCAAATTTTGGTAATATTAATAAAATTAACACCGATACTAATATTTTTAAATTCCGCTTTGTCTCTGATATGTAATTAAATTAAGTGTAGTTGGGTACAATTATCTTTAAATATAAAATTATGAGAATCAATAAAATAATATTAAAGCATGCAATAATTTACATTTACAGAAAACTAATGCATCGAGACCTTTTTACAGCACATCTGTGGATGACATCGTCAATGAAAATTTCTGTGGATTCCCGGCCCTTTTCAGATTGCGTCTTCACACAAGCTTGAAGCGTATCCTGATCCATTCTATTTCTTAATTTTCTCATCACCCTGTTCGTGATGCTAAATGTCTTATTACATCGGCAGTGGAAACAGGACAGCACAATACACATTCAACGAGTGTCCTTAAGGCTTCATAACCGATATTGGCTCTTAAGATAAAAGAAGCAATATCCTCTGATTTATTACGAGCAGCAAACTTAAAAGAACGCAAGACTACAATATTAGTGCCACGCTCATCGTATACCCAGCCGGTGTCAAAAGAGTTGGTGAACTTCTGATAGATTGCAGTTTCTCTATATCCCAACAATAACACTGATAAACACTCCCGCAGCTTGTGTACTGCTATTGACTGAAGCTGTTACATCATTCCACGTGCAGAGTGTCTACTGTTAAACCCTATGTCTCTATTAGCTAAAGTTAAAATATTATTGGTGCAGTCAGACAGAGTATCTCTATCGCTACATTAACAAAGACAAAGAAAAACGTCATTGTTTCCCACTCAAAGTAAGCCGGTTGGTTACATGAAGAACGCAGCGATATTAATAGCGTCAAAAAGTTTGTCATAAAATCAAGCACAGATATTTACCATCATTTTCACCAAACTCTTGAAATGCTTTACAACTTACAAAACCTGCACTTAGTTCTATTACTTTCACAGCCTTTCATTAAACCTTTACTCCATTTCATTAATTATCCTTTTCACAAATTTCCTTACATTTCTTATAGTTTGTTTTTTGTCTTACGTCAAGAGAACATCTTTAAGTTCTGCTGCAGCCACTTCTAGTTTTTAATTTTGTTTAGTGTTTTATTTTCCGCACTATGTTCATCGCAAAGGCGATTAATGTTTCTTAAATCTCCAGAGTTCCAGAAATAAGTTTAGGGAATTGTTAAATTCTCTAGGTTTGTTTTGGCAGAATTGTACTTTAGTATGAGATGGACTATAAATATTTTGTCCAAAATCACCAAACCTACAATGAAATTGTAAACTCATTTCTAATAAGATCTCCCCTGCCAAACTTGCTAAAATCTGCATTCATAGCTAGTGATGGTCGATGTTCACTGAAATGAGCCTGGAAATAATGTTTATTATATTTTCAAGTTCTATAGATTATCACGCCTTATTAAAAGGTAAATAATGTTGGCAACCCTTACACGGAGACGCATGCTGCATGCCAAACCGTAGCGAAGAAAGCCGACCGCTACTGTTCTGGATTGCAGCCAGCAATTACCTTTCTTTTTGTACAGAAGCTCTGTTATGAAATAATATAACCTTTTATATGTTTTATTAAAGTTTTTTTGTTAAACTTAAACTGAATTAACCGGAAAAATGACATTTATTCCAGTATGAATAATGCAGAAAAATTATGAAAATTAAATAAATAAATAAAAATAACCAGTTAGAAACTGTTATTTTGGAGTAACATTATTTTTTTATGTTCTATTATTTTTTTGTTAAACTTAAACTAAACTAACCTAACGTATGAAAATTAACATTTATCGGTTTAAGAATAGTGTAGAAAAAAGTGTTATTATGTAGCATTATTATTTTTTCTGCGCTGTATTATTTTCTTTGTTAAACTTGAACTAGCCTAACATACCTAAACTATGAAAAAGTAACATTTATTGGATTAAGAACAGTGCAGCAAAAAGGGTTATTGTGGAGAATGTTTATTTTTTGTTCCATTATTTTTTGTAAAACTTAAATTGAATTACCTTAACCTAACCTAATTTATGAAAAAAGTAACATTTATTGGATTAAGAATAGTATAGAAGAATTATGAAAATTAAAATATACTATAAGAGAAAAAAAAATTACACGTACGGAAAAAAAATACTTATCCACAGAATCGAACCTACAACATTCACATGACGACAGGGATTTGTGCTCAAAGTGGAAATTCTAAACCAAGGAGCTCAGTCTTCGTTCAGTTATTATTAAAACAATATTTTAATGTTAGTTTTTTTTGTGAAACTGGCATCATGTTTCGGTTGTTTCAGCCTACATTTGGCAAGACAGATTTGAATAAGTTTTTACAAACAAGGACAGATCGCCAAACCTGTAAAATAAATGTTGTTTCTATGGGCAAATCCAAAAATATTAAAGCCTTGTGAATTAAGTTAAAATATTGAAGACTCGGGTTCCAAAGGAAGGCAATTGTATAAAGGCAATTGTGTGAAGTAAACGAAGTTACAAAGCAACTCTCCTATAAATAAGACTTTATATGTTAAATATTTTGTTTACCACGAGAAATTGCGTGAGGGTTTACGCGATACCCACGTTTGCACTGGACATGGAGGTCGAGATGGAATGATGAAAATAATGAAAACAAAATTCCTATCGCTTTTGAACTTCATTTAGAATTATGTTTAGGCCTATATGAATTAGTGTGAACCTTGTTCGTAAAAACAAAAGTGTCACATGTAAATTTATTTTATAAATAAAATATGTGTTAAAGTATTCTTTAAGCAGTTAATTTAATTTTCGTCATCTTTAATATGCTCTTACTTTTAGTGATGACGATTAACTTCTACCAGCAATTGTCAACCTGAACTATTGACATTGGATTACCTCAGTATTTGGCATGTATTACTAAGAGGTACATGTACGTCGATTTCGCCAGGAAAGATCAACCATCATTAACTTTCTTTGTAACAAATATACGGTAATCTAAAACTATCAGGCCCCTGAATATGAGCAGTTCCACAGAGAAAATAAAAATGGATCCATCAGGATAAAACACTACGAAAAAGTCATAGATTTATATTTATTTATTTATTTATTTATATAAAATAAAAATAAAGTAACACTATTAACAATGTAACAAATTAACAGTAATTATGAAAGTAGAAAAGGATAAAACACTTAGATAAAGTCATAGCAATTTTAAGTGTGACTTTATATAAATGTTTTATCCTTTTCTACTTTCATAATTACTGATAATTTGTTATATATAGAGAGAGAGAGCGGCGCTTTGTCAAATGCCCAGTCCCAGAATTTTGATGCCATAGGAAATCTTAAAGGGATATTGGTGGAGTACGATTTTTAAAGCTACCTTTACCACAAAGTAAGTAAGTGTTCATATCGCTCCTTAAGGCCGAGGTCGTTAAGGCGCGGACTCGTGAACGGAAGGTCTGGGGGTTCGAATCCCACCAGGACCGTCCTCTTTGACTGAGGTTTTTTCTAGATTTTCCTTAGTCCTCATAAATGGCTAATGTCCTCATAAATGGCTAATAATGAGGTACCCTAAGTTTAGGCCTGGAGCGCTTTCTTCCTTTATGAAAAAAATCTTTCCCAATATATCAGTTTATTTCATGTATCATCAGTTTTCACCGCCTGTGGTGCCTCAGGAGTAAAACCGACGTTAAACCGTGCTCAATGGCTCCTTATATTGCCCCGCAAGTGGAAAGGCGGAGGAACCCGAGCAACTACGAAACATACCAAACAAGTTAGTACAAGAGGGATATATGGTAACTCTTTTGGAATATTAATGGAAATTGACTGGTCAAGGTCAGAAAACAACTGCCATCGTTCATATGTATATAGAAGGTTATCTGAGCAAACCAGGGCTGTCCATCTTAAATCCTTTAAATTGACGACATTTAAGAGTTTCTGTCAATTAATTGAACTTCGATAAGAAGGCGCCCTTTGGCTGTTTTCTCTTAAAATGACGATATTATGTTAATGCTACTAATGATCATAATTCCTACTAATGAACATAATAAAGTTAGAATGTTTTCTAGGGAAAGAATAATGTAACTAAGTACATTATTCTTTTCCTAAAAAATAGTACGCTTTGATTTAAGTAGTCCTCCCTTCTCCGCCCCCGCTTTTTTATTAATTAGTGTTCAATGCGCGTGTTTACTACCGAGGCACCACAGGCGGTGAATACTGATGATAACGGAAATGGAATGGTAAATTGGGAAGGGATTTTTTTAAAGAAAGGAAGCGTTCCAGGCCTAAGTTTAGGTACCTCCCCGGCGTTAGCCATTTATGAAGAAAACCTGGGGAAAAGCTCAGTCAGGGAAGATGGTCTGGTGCGAATCGAACTCCAGACCTCCCGCTCACGAGTCCACACTTCAACGACCTCGGCTATCTGTGGCGGTTCTTTCTCCCTTAAAACTTATATTAAAGGAGGCTTTAATTAAATGTATATGTATATTAAAATATGTATGTGCATACATTAAATGTACATATAAAAAAGAAAGTTTTTGTTTTCATTTTCTTTTTGTCTTGCGAACAGATTAATTGATATAATAAAATAAGCTGTAATCAAAGAAGTTAGGGCCTGCAAAGCCTGTAAAGCCCTTTATACCGCAGACTCCCTCCATTGTTTTATCCCGCTCTCTCGGTAGTTCTGTGGAATGGATTGAAATCATTCGCTTTTATGGGCTGTGCGCAGAGGAACAATACCAAATGTTTGTTTTTTGTTTGGATTATTAACACTAGTGCTGAAATTGGCACGATTCTAAACAACGGCAACTCTCTTTTCATCTCTCCCAAGCAATACAGATTTCTTCCTTACCGTATTTGTTGATCAGCCAGCGTATTATTTCCATGCAGTGCTATGTGATTTAAAACAACAACAATTAGAATAACATACTTTCATACAAAATAGACATTTTCTTGCTATAAAGAATACATAGGATCATATTATGCACTACTGTTGCTCCTTATTGAATATTAGTCATGCATTTGTCCAATGGTGGCTGAAGTCGTTAAGGCACGGCTGGGATTCGATTCCTGCCAGAACCTTTCTCTCTAAGTTTTTTTTCGGTTTTTTTTTTCTCAGTCTAGTAAATAGCAAATGCCGGAGATGTGTCCCAAACTTAGGCCTGGAACGTTTCCTTTCTTTGAAAAAAAATCACAATTTATCATCTGAATTCATGTATCATTATTTTTCACTCCCTGTGAAGCCTCATCATTAAAAAGGCGGGTTAAACAATATTAAAACAGAGGGGAGGGGGGTTGTTATTCAAAATCCTAATGCCAACAAAAAGTTTATGTAATAACAATCTATCAGTTTTCTATAAGTTTTCCAAAAAATTAGTATTAGGCATTGTGTGCCTTCATTTTCGCACGTAATAGTGCATAACTTAACTTTAATTTCTGTATTTTTGCCGTGTCAAAATTGTCATAAACAAATAACAATAGTAATTAGTGTGAGAAGGCGCAGGTTTTCATCTCATAAGGGGTTAAAACATACGAATGGCGGCTAATAAGTTAAAATGACTCAATCTTACAAAAAGAAGTTACCCGGAAGTCCCGAATTTGTAGCGAAGAAAGCCGCTCTGTTTAGTGCTAAATTGTTAAAATGTGTTGTGAATAGAAGGTGTTAGTGTGCGCTGTGGTTAATTATTTTTAGCCCCACCTCAAATTAAGAAATACTGTCGCAATAAAGATACACACATACAGAGGATGCCAAAAAATGTATACACACTTCAACCAAAGAAAAAAACTGTGTTAACATAATAAAACTGATTTCACACAAACAGAAAATGATGAGCACTAATCATCTTAGACTTTTACAGTTACAACAGTTGCTCAAAATGCCTACCATCGGCGTCGATACACTTCTGAGTACGTTGAATTACTGATTGAGCAGCGTTTGCAGCACATGCTATTTCAATTTCTTCCCGAAGTGCTGCCTGTGTAGTTGATTTTCTACGGTTTGCGTTACCATAAGTGTCAAATATGTCTCGAATGCGTGCATTTGTTACTCGCGTTGGCGGTTCTGTTCTGTACACACGTCTCCATTGCCTTTGAACTTCAACAACATTCTCGGTTTTCCAATAGCACTTCAAAATTGCTTTCCGCTGTTCAAACGATATCCTTGGCTCCATTTTGTTGTAGCAAGGCTAGGATAACGTAATGTAAGTCACATATGTTTACAGAACATCATACTACACATTACTGTTGTTTTTCGATCCAACTTTGAAATATATTAAATGGACATTTACTGTGAAAGGGTGTATATATTTTTGACACCCTCGGTATTTAATAATTTTCCATATTTTAGTTGAACTACAGAAGAGAAAAATAAACTTTGCAATAAAACAAATACTTTCTTTACCGAAGATGAGTTGATATCACCAATAACTAAAGTAAGTGATCGACGCTCACAAAGATAGAAGAATGCTCTAAGGTACTTCTCTAGAATTCCGTTTTATTTTTTGCTCCTTTCCCATTATTGCCCTCTGGAGTATGATAGTTCGATATATTGAGAAGGTTAATAGATTCTATTACAGTGCCGAATAGAATGTTACAAGGAAGATATGAATGTCCCGTTGTAGGGAAGTAATGTACTATTTTACTATCTTAGTAGTAGATAACTAGAGCAGTCAAAAGTCTAACCTCTTTATATAATTGTTCTGGCCGCCACATACTATGGAGAAGAGACGGGGCTCTTTCACTGCCTGTAGGATTTAATTAGTGATATACCTCATTATGAATGTGCAAACTTCATTAAGTCTCTTATTTCCTTCGCCTTCATCGCTACACAACAGCCCTGATGTTTTGGCAAATATTGAACACCCACAACTGTCGATATTGAAATTTCCTGAACTGGTATATCAGGTAGAGATAAATTTGGTATTTAATCGAACGCGATTACTGCAATATCATCATCAATGATTTCTTTGATTTTTACAATGGTTGCGAAAAACCATTTGCTTCACCCCTTTAGTTGTACAGTTGCAACGTTTTTTAATTGCCGTTTCGAAGTAGAGTTTTTAGTGTTCTACTTAGTTCTTCAATATGTATAGATTATGGCAGGGGAAATTATCCTATGAAAGATTGTGGGGGAACTTGGAGCCAACTTTCGAAGCTGGATATTAACGTAGGAACATAGGACGTTCCTGTCGAACATCCAGTCTGGCATCAAAATAATTTTTACTCGACTAACATTATTAGTTTCCTTTACAAGAATACTTCTGTGATTCGTTAGTGACTGGCAAGTTTATCCACAGATTGCTCTTGAGCAAGGAAGGAATTTTCCGCGTTGCTCAAGAGATTGCTGTCCACGCTGCAGTAGATTGCATAAGCGGCGTTCAACTATCACTAACTCAATGGAAACAAATCTTAAAGTGTTTTATTTATTGTTACTTTGACTGCATTAGTCTTTGCGCGAAGTCTGTAAATTGTGGAATCAACACTACAGTTGTGAGTCGGTAGGGATGAATGAAATTAAATTAATTAATGATGGCACGTATGAGCTCTGAACCTTTGGCGCCTTAGAGTTATCTGGCATTCACTTTCTCAGGGTAAGGAAAAGCTCCGAAGAAAATCATACGCACGTAGCTTCACCTGGTCGGGATTCGAACCCAGGACATCCCTATCGCAAGCGCTACTAATGGTCGGCGGAGGCGATCCTGGAGAGTTATTTAATGTCTGCTACACCTTTCTTTCGATTTTCAACTTTAACAGAACTCTCAGAACCACATTGCCGGCCATCTTGTGTACAATAAGTGCGCGACAAAGCAAAGTGTTATGACAGGAAATGGAGCGTTTATCCCCCCAGTGCTTACTTTGAAATCAATAATTCATTTTCCTAAAAACGTGAACTCAAATGGTTTTACAAAATACCGAATATTATTTCTAAAGCACAGCCATGTTGATTGGGATAGTAGGCAGAAAGATTTCTCGCCCCTCAAACACTAGCTAGAATTTAAAATCTAAAAATGTGCAAGTTGTATATGAAAAATCCATAAAAGTTGACTGCATATCTTGAAAGGACAGAGAACACATTCCTAGTGCAGTATTTGTAACAATGGCCAACGGACGTAAAGGAACTTTATTGCTTTAGAAGTTTTAAACCAACCGGAAATTATAAACAAGCCATGTGCATCACAGAAAAGCTACTCCGACTAGTAAATATTTTAAATTAAATTAATATCTAAAAATTAAATGTATATAAAATATTCAGGTTTTAAAAGAAACAGCAATGAAAGCGGGACTAAAACTTTCGTTTGAAAAAACTGAGTATATAAACAAAGATGCCAGAGATCTAATAATCGTAATCGTAGCCTACAGTTCGCTGAAACAATAAATAAATGAATTAAAACAATATAAAGGGATTTTTCATTACTTTTAGCACAAAACATTAAAAAAGTCATAATATATCATATTTATTTAGATAGTACTGAATAAAAATGAATCTCACGTAAGTTGTAAATGTACTTATTGCATTCTTAAATTTTTCTTAAAGTACGATGAGTTCATCAAAATACAAACTGTTCAAAGCAAGGTCATAGAAAGAGTATTGAAATATTGTTATAGAATAGGGACACTAGAGGAGGAGAAAATCATTAATCAGTGTTTGGTAGCACAAGGAAAAATTAAGGAGAGAGAAACTGGGTTATCTAAAATCCAAAATATCCTACAAGAAGCAGGCATTGAACTAGTATGGGACGAGGGAGAAAGTTTGGGTAAAGGATTTTGGAAAGAGATAACAATAAGAATTGAGGATAACGAAAAACAGGAAGTATGGGCAAATATTAACACCAACAAATCTCTGAAATTATATAGTACAATAAAAAATGTATGAGGAAGAGAAAGATACATTGAAATTTGTGATAAGTTAGGAAGGGAACGATTGGCATGGTTTAGAACAGAAGTAAAATATTTAAGTGGATTAAACAATGGATACACTAAGGATATATGTCCTATGTGTGCAGAACCAGATAGTACTTGGCATTGTATACTACGAGAATGTAAGCAACCAAGTTTTGGAGGGAACAGTTCCTATTATGAAAGTGGAAAAACTTACCAAATGAAATGAGAGGTAGAAGAATTTTAAATTTAAAATCAGATGAAAACATTAAGGAACTAGAAAAATTCATTGGCAAGGTAAAACAGAAATAGTTATGAGTGTAAAATATTTAGGAAATGTGCTTGAGAATAATATTGTCTGATAGTGAAAGGGGGATGAAATGAGTAGGGGAGGGTATGCGTATTAGTTAAACAGGATGCTTTTACACCAATAATCAGGGTGTTAGCATGTATAAGGCCCTAAGGAATAAGCAAATCTCAAGGATAGAAATTTGGCCGAATGGGTTTAATTAAAAAAGAAGGGAGGTTTAGTACAGTAGGAAATGTAACTTAATATTGTATTGAATGTATTAATTACTTTTAATGTTGTGTTTTGTTTTTGGTTGGATCAGAGCCCGGTTCCCTGATTATTCCAGTAGATAGCTGCTGATGAACCGGGGACGGGGGGGCTGGGCCAATCAAATTGAAATAAATTTTGATTGGAGTTAGTGCCTTCTGGAATTACCGAAAGCACTGTTCCTAATTGTTATATTTAAAAGTAATTTTGTTTTGTTTGTGTTTATTTTGTTTAAAAATTCTGTATGTTGATGCATAAGAAATAAATACTACCACCACCACCACCACCACTACTACTACTACTACTACTACTACTACTACTACTACTACTACTACTACTACTACTACTACTACTACTACTACTAACCACTACTACTACTACCACTATTACTACTACCATTACTACCACTACCACTACTACAACTACTACTACTACCATTACTACCACTACCACTACTACAACTACTACTACTGCTACTGCTACCACCACCACTACTACTACCACCACTACTACTACTACTACCACCACTACTACAACTACCACCACTACTACAACTACTATTACCACCACCACCACCACTAACACTACCACCACTACTACTGCTACTACTACCACCATCACCACTACTACCACCTCTAGCACTACTACCACCATTAGCACTACTATTACCACCACTACTACTACCACCAGTACCACCACTACTAACACTATTACCACCACTACCACCACTAACACTATCACCACTACTACCACTACTACTACCACTACTACTACCATCACTACCACTATTACTACTACCACCACTAACACTACTACCACCACTACCACTATTACTACTACCACCACCACTACCACTATCACCACTACTACCACCACTACCACCACTACTACTACCACCACCAGTACCACTACTAACACTACTACCACCACTAACACTATCACCACTACTAGCACTACCATTACTGCAAACTGTTCTAACTAAAACGGGCACATAGTGACCCTAGTTGTACGTTTTTTGTTCCACATTATTTTTTGTACTTTTAAACGCAAACTACCTAACTGTTTTGGTTTAATGGTGAAATCTAAGATTTGCACTAATAATTAATTCTACTGAATATCAGCACAAAATATTTTCAAGCAAACACGAGAGAAGAGCTAATTTGTACGACTCATTTCTAGTTGATGAAAATTATTTAGTTTATCGTACAAGAATGCCTAAAAGGTTTAAATGCCATGTGCACCATCCAAGATTGTTACATTGAAGCGGCTATTGAAATGATAAGGAAAATGGACCATGGCGAGCAAAGAGCTGCAAATGATGTAATGGATTCTTAAAATGCATTAAGATAAGCTGTCAACTTGCGGTGTCTTATGACATGCCAAGTTTAAATGTGACAGAACATTCTCTGAAGGAAAGCATGTCTGTGCTTCTTGGTAAATTGTCACAAGGAGAAAAAAAAAATGTTAATAAATAAAGTACTTGGCTTAATGTGGAATCACCTAGATGTGAGTATTAGGGAAATAATACAGGTTGTTGGTTTGGTTTATTTACGGACGCTCTTTAACATTTCAGGTCATCAGCGCCCCATTCAATTCAGATCGACAAATTTTGCTCAGAGACCTCATCTTTCAGGCTTGAGGTTCTTTTACATGCTGTAAATCTATACGCGGACCCACGGCTTTACTTCCCTTCCGAAGGAAGTCATATTAGGATTTTTACGCCCGTAAAAATCCATCGGAAGAAAGAAAAGAAAAAAAGAAAAAGAAAATAAAAAAAAAAAAAGAAAAAGAAAAAAGAAAAGAAAAGAAAAGAAAAGAAATGAGGAAACAGACATTTCGCACCATTATGCATATATTTTAACTAAAGAATAATTTAGATCAAACAATGAACTGCAAACACCTTGACTGTAGACATCAGAGAGAACCCACATTGATAGCCATTTATTAGCATTTAATTTCAAAATTGTAAAATGCAATTAAAGAGAAACGTCGAGGAAAATTGAGGCTGTGTACTTTTTCAGGATAGCACTTCAAGCCACAGGTCTTTCGTTATGATAAAGCACAGTTTTAACTGCTATAACATCCTGCTTAGTTCCTCGTTACTTTTATCCCGATGTATCACTCCGCGGTGCACTACTCCGATTGGTCAAGTAGAAACATTACAAATGTATTTCATTGATAGCTGTGGTTACTATTTGTAAACTTTATTCATAATAATTTTGCACGATAGCCTTTTCAACAAATTTCCTTGACGATGTTTTACAGTACTGTCAGTGTCAGTACCAGTACCAGTACCAGCACATGCTTCCGCCATAGCGCCTCTTTTCATTGAAACTGGTTGCACTTTACAGGAACTTGACGTTACAAGCAGGGCTGAAAGCACTAGGAATCGTATGGAATCTCTTGCAGCAGTGGAAATCATGTAATCTCCGAGCGGTTGCCCAATGCCATGTTCACTCCACTCACTTATGTCTCATGTTAAATGTAAATTTTTTTGTTGTTAAAAATAATGTAACATATGGTACGCGGGTAAATATCTCAGGCTTGACGGCTACGCTAGTCTCCTTCTTGTAAATATAAATTGATAGGGGCGGGTAAATCATTGTAATGAAGACATTGTTATGCGTGTGAAATAATTGTAACGGTGGAAAATGTGATCTTATTCCAGTTCGCAACTAATTCACACACACTCACACACACGCGGCGCACGCACGCACACACACAAATTAACAGTAATCATAGAAGCTTAAAAAAATACACTTAAGATAAAGTCACACTTGAAATCGCAGATAAATAGTAAAGAAGTCAAAAGCAAAACACGCAAAAGCAAATTTATCTTAATAAGCCAAGTTAAAAGCAACACCAGAGGTGCAAATAATATAAAATAAAAATAAAATAACACTATTAGCAATGTAACAAATTAACAGTATTATAGATGCTTTCAAAGGATAAAACACTTAAAATAAAGTGTGACTTTATTTTAAGTGAAATCAAGTGTGACTTTATTTATATTTAAAGCTTCTATAATACTGTTAGTTTGTTACAAGGCTAATAGTATTACTTAATTTTCTTTTTCTTTTATATTATATATATATATATATATATATATATATATATATAAACTAAAAGAAAAAGAAAGTAACACTATTAACAATGTAACAAATTAACAATAATTATAAAAGCAGAAAAGGATAAAACACTAAGAGAAAATCACGCTTGTAATCGCTAATTGTATTATTGTAGTCACATTTGTAATCGCTATATTTCGAAATACTAGAGTTCTTCTGTGATTGATTTATTTATGGACGCTCTTTAACAGCTCAGGTCATCAGCGCCCCATTCAACTCAGGGCGTGAAACGGCCGACAAATTTTGCTCAGAGGCCTCTCTTTCAGATTCTTTTTCGTGCCGTAAATGTACGACACGGGACCCACGGCTTTACTTCCCTTCCGAAGGAAGCCATACTTAGGATTTTTACGCCCGAAAAAATCCATCGGTCCTGGCCGGGTTCGAACCCGCGTTCTTGGGTGTAGGAGGCAAGTATGGTAACCACTACACCACCAGGACCGACAGTTCTTCTGTGGGAAGGATAAGTTCTTGCGAAATATAGCGATTACAAGTGTGATTTTCTCTTAGTGTGTTATCCTTTTCTGCTTTATAATTGTTGTTAATTTGTTACATTATATATATATATGTGTATATATATATATATGTGTGTGTGTATATGTGTATATTTATGTGTGTGTATATATATATATACACACACACACACTAACCCTAACGCTAACCTTGGGTAAATCCTAGAAACCAGTGAACCCATGGTTTGCTGTGGCTCGCTACGGCCTGGCGGCCTACGTTCGTATGGACGGATAAATCACTATAATGCTGGAAAATCTCCTCTGCAAGCAGCAGGGGGGGGGGAATGGTCAACATCAATTTATAGACCAATCGGTGCGTGATGCCATGTTACCGAGTAAATCATTGTAATTGTGTAAAATCTTCTTTATCCAGCAAGAAAATAAGCACTGGGCTGGTACGATTCAAAGCCGCTATCTACACAACTATAGCATAACGCTCTAACCACCTGAGCTATTACTGTGCAAGTCACTACCTACCGCTCTCTCGGCTCTCTCCGTTGTCGCTCGGGACTGGCCTGGTGCTCGAAGATACCATGATTCCACTGCAGCAGGAGATTCCCAATTCCTAGTGCTTTCAGCTCTGCTTGTAACTTCAAATCAGAACTTACCCGTACAGCGTGAACCTTTCTTGTCTGTCAGCCAAGCCTCCTTTCACAAACGGAAGCGGAGGGCAGCGGAGAAAATTGAGCCCAATTCCTGTTAACCAATGTAGGCGAATAATTACCATATGGTTCATGTCGGCCTGGTGGCTCAAATGGTTAGAGTGTCGTGCCGTTCGCCGTTCGCCTCTCTCAGTGGATAACATTTTTTTTAATCTTCATAATTTGTCTATACTTTTCTTACTATAATAAATGTTACCTTTTAAGGGAGAACGCAAAGGTTGCTTTTTCATTTATTCCATATAAATTTAGGCTAGGTTTGGTTAGCTTAGGTTTAAAAAATTGAAAGTTTTATACTGTTACCGCATAGGTTGCAAATTTAGGTTAGGTCAGGTTAGCTTAGGTTAAAAAAAGGAAATGTTAATACTGTTAAAAGCGTGTTTTTTTCCGTATCAATTATTTCCTTTACGTTTTACATTGGGACATTACAGTTTCCCATTTAATTTCGCTGTATACTGAATGTGATTAACTATTAACGTACAGTCTAAAAAGTTATTTTTTTGCATTCCATTGCTTTTTATATCCGCCTGTATTTGTTGAAGTGACACTACAACTTCTCCGCATCGATGCAGTCATTTCTTCGTTTTCACCGCTGCCATACGCTGCCGTTCGTGAAAAGAGGCGTGGCTGATAGACCAGAAAGGTTCACGCTGTACGGATAACATACTTATCCGTACAGCCGAGAGAGCAACATATGTGTAAACGTCTACAAATTAAAATTCATTATATTATTACAGTATTTCCCTATATGGTTTTCTCAATGAAAACTAGCCCTTATTAAAGTTTAAACTGTAATTTCCTTTAGGGATTAGATAGCAACGAAGTCTAGGAGGATAACCAATGTATTGCAGAGGTTGGACAACCGTTTTTCTAGGAAGTTGTAGAAATGCTAGAGTATGACTAGGAGAAGTTTTCAAAAAGAGAATGTTTAAAATGAGCTAAAAATTACAAATTAAACTTTTAAGGGGTCAGGGGTTGAGATAAATCCCGTAGTATGTGCGATTTGAAGGAAATTGTGGTAATAATGAACGAAGAAGAAACTTTTGGTTATAACACTTGTTTAGAGCATTTTAAGTTGGTGTATTTTTAATGAAACGAATAAAAATTCTCGCATTCGCAGCTTGGTGTGTAAATAATTGGAATATTTAATAATCAGTTTTCTTTATTGGGAACAGTAAATTACTATTTCTTTAAAGTTTTAGCTAAAATGAGTTTAGCATTGCATCAGTTAGAGTTCCCACGTCCTGGGAACTTTACCATGAGTTCATACTTCATTAGCCATGATATCTCCTGATTCAGCTCTCTGTCACCTCTGTCCTTCTATCATTGGCTACTGTACATTCAAAATTAATGTGTAACCCACCATGTATGGCTAAGTATAGCATTTTAATCCTCAGACCCCTATAACAATTACATATTTGATTTAAGAACAGACATGGGATAATATCTTAAAATATTGGCATTTAATAGCAAGGAACAAAACTTGTTGACATATATTAAGACTAGATAATAGTTAAACATATATCATATTAAAGATTTCTGGAGTATCTCCTGTTCTTTCAATTATAAACGATATTGAAGTTCTAAGTATATTCTGGTCAACCCTTAGCATAGTTGAGGTTACAGGTCACCTATTTTAGAACATGCTTTATCATTGTTTTCCTCTACAATTAAACCGATAAGAGTCGTCATATATTGTATTTCATTATAAGATTATGTTAAAACATACGAGTAAAATTATAGCTAATTTATCACAACTGCCGGATTATTTGATGTACACTCGCTTAAAATTTAAATGGTTTAACATGAAAAAGAAAATGGTTGAACAAAAAGAATTATAGATTTGGAGAGAAATTACTAAATGCATTAGCTGTTCCTGAAGATTCTTTTAAAATGGGTTTATGTGTACATTCGTATTTCAGCTGTAACAATGTCCCTCTATAGAAGTAAAGGTAAATTATAATTTAAATCGGCCCCATATATTCCGAAAATTAGGAACATTCATTAAAAATTACAGATGTAGAAATGAATATGAATATGAAGATAAAACTAATGATCTGCATCTTATTCAGTTATTTATTCAACTATAAAATTAGCCGTATCTTATAGTAGAACAGCTTGAATAAAACATTTCTAGCTGTGCGTTTGATGTAATCTAGCACTTTGTCTGCATGGGGTCCTTTCGTAGCGTTCAAATATTAACTAATCCCATGACGTGCATCCTATATAATACAATTGCTATTTGAGCTGCCTAATCAAAAATGAGAGCATAGTTCGGACACCCTGTATAAATTACTGCTAAACCTTCCAAACATTTATTTACTCACTAAAAAGTCAAAACATACAACATGAACCAAGAAGCTCAAAAGTCATTGTGTTAAAATGCGCTGTCTTTAGTTATTAAATACGCGGTATTTACTGTCTCGGCTATAAAGTGTGCCGTTGCCGGCGGCGCCCATACTTCAACTTTGCTTTCGAATATACAATCTTAGTTATAGAAAATGCTAAAGTTGCCGTACTCCCGATAAACTCACTCTGTCGGAAAATCAATGACAGGTTTAAGTCGGGCAGCCACAGTGTTTCCGATTTCAGTACTAATGCGTTTCCTTTACGTTCCGAAACCGCACGTGTGCTAATTTCGGGAATGATTTTTCGTCAAACGTTCAAGATTGGGCTGAGACTTTTCTTAGTCAAAACTGGAACTTTTTGATTGTAAACCAATAGATTAAATTTTGTGTACCTTGTTGTGCATTGCTGTTTTGAAAGAAGGTAGTTGGTCAAAAAAGTTCTGAATAAATTCTATTTCCACAGATAACTGATTCATATTTAGCACGTTTACTCACTATAATGTTCCTGAACGACAAGGTTTAGAACTAAGTTTAGTTTATATAATATTTGCATTTTCATAGCAATTCTTTACATATTATATCTGTAAGTTATATTAATATTTTATTACTTTTGTGTACTCCAAGATTTCACTCACACCTTATACTATAACAACTTATTCGCACCTAAATATGGAAAAAATAAAAGGAAAGAAAAGAAAACAGAAAATAACACGAATAGTTTTCATATACATACATGCTATATTTATGGACATTCACATTATAAAATAATACTTCTAATGTTATATATTATATTAATCAACCTTATATTGTTTACAATACTTTTATAAAGTACTGCAATTCATTTATAAACACAGAAATAAAGTTACATTCAGCAAAATATAATTTTCAATCCCTCAAAACCAGAAGGAAGCACTGAGTTTTAGCGGTTATAATACAAAATTTCTTTAAATTACTTGCTATTGATAAATGGACGACTTGAGTACAATGACTAGCATTTTTTTTTTCTTTACGTTGCAGATAAATTAAATCTGTTGGCCACTACCGACAGTTTCTGTTATGTGCGTGTGATACAAAATTTAAGCATTAGCAGCCCTACTGCCTGTAGAACTACAACATGAGAAAGGCACGCAGCTGTGCTGACATTCGGTCAGTCTGCCACCGTAGGTAAGCGCGGTAACATCCTTTCCAGCCAGCGTTCTATTGTGGGCAGATTATCTCGACCCCACGCTATTTCTTCGTTCACAAATTCCATTGCGTTCTCCACCAGCATTTTCTCAGCATGTCCCAGCGAACGTCCAACAGCAGCATACCAAGAAGAAACCTGGTAAAATGTTGAATTCTTCATTAGAATGTTGTAACTGCTGCAGAAGGTGGAGGATAGGAGGTGGGAAAGAGGGAGATAGTTAATTTTGACCTGCCAGCAGTTCAGTGCAGCGCAGTCACGCCAATCAGATCAGTTTAACTCAAGTCTTTGTGTCATTACATGCTATTGGTATGTCAGTGTTATTAATTACTTATAAAATGCACTACTATTGTTGTGCACTATATTGACATATTTCCACTTGGACAGGGAGAAAATAATATCTACAGCAATAACCTCAATACTGTAGAGTAGTTAAACGAAAATATAAGGGGAGGAATTGAAATTTCATAAGTAGAGCTGTTGCGAGTGAATGCGTAATTTATTTAACGAGGTCAGAGTTGCAGAAGAACATCACTCCGAATTCCTATAATACAAATTAATGAAAGCCTTCTATTATACAAATATGGACACGCTCCATTTTGGGCCTAACCGTTTCTAACTTCCATGAGACTACGTGTTAAGTTTCTGTCGTTTTACTCCATTGTCATACAGTTAATATGTGTTATACTGTTGAATGATATCTTCGGAATCTGCTCATGTTCTTCTTTTTGCATTAGAAGACCTAGGTCAGACAGAAAACGCATACTTTTGAGACTAACTCAGTTATAGTTACGGCAATTTACCGCATCCGAACTCAGAGGCCAAAGATGCATCATTTGCCAGCAGAGAAAAAGGCTGTCATTTGTTAAAACAGAAATCGCAATATTAAACGTAAGCCTTGTTAATTACATCCGTTTAACACATAAAACTTAAAATAAGAAGTTCTCATTTTATTTTGCTATTCTCCATTTAAATTATTTGTTGTAATGTAGTTATATCAATGTTGACATAAACTGTATAAGTCCTACAGTTAACCAATCAGTTAAGAATGAATTAAAAAGAATTATAGGGCTTAGAGGACTTCCTACCAAATTCTATTTAGAATAAAAATGTATTATGTAGTTTTAACATTTCTCTGCTCTAAATTGATCCAATGAGAATGGTTATGACAACCAGAAACCGATATTTTTAATTGATGTGTGAAAACAAGAGATAAACAAACTAAATGATATGCCTGAATTTCTTTTCTTTTTCTTTTCTTCCAATTATGAACAAGCATTTAGTTATCTTACAGTGGCATGTTGATTTGTAAATTCTTTTTTTCTGCAATAGTTTTACTGCAAACGAACTACCTGACTGTGGCAAACTGTTTTTATGTAAAAAATTCAAAACCCCATCGCAAGTTACATACATTTGTCCTATTTTTGAAAGTTATGGCAAATGTACTTCAGAATAAGCACATAGTATGCTGTAATAATATTGTAAGTATAATACACTTAGTAATAGTCACTGCTAAGTACAACACAGTCATGTTGGGAAATATTTTATTTCATTACATAGCTTATTTTGAATACAGTTTTAAACCTTGAATGGGATATAACGTAACGCCTTTCTTTTCTTGAGTTGTACAACAAAATGCACAACACCCAGGCATATCAACTTAATTAAAATAAAATTTTGAAAATGTTCTCCATATAAGCATATGGTACAACACACAGACATCAGACTCAAAATGGCGGCTGATGCTGGCGAAGCAATCACAGAGCTCGGATACCGGCAAATTCCACCGCAAAGCGTGTCCATACCTGTACAATAGAGGGCTTTAGTATTCATACCTACTCATTATGAAATAAAACTAATATTCTGAACATACTTTTATTGATCGAATGTTACGGGCGTAGAAATGTGAGGGAGTTTGTCCATCGACAGAGCAGGTAACTAGCACGATCTTAGTCTCGCGCAGTTTGCGTTCAGCTGAAGACGCAGGCCAAAAGAAATTTCTCTACAATTTGAGAATATTAACATTAGGTATTTTTCTATTAACCCGAACGAAGATATTTATAGTGAGCCCGCCACTGGCTGCTGTTGTGATTTCATTAAATATGCAATCTTGTAGGACAAGGCTCCTCCCTCCCCCCCTTCAATTGGTTTTGTAAATGAGGGGATTTAACTTAGTCACTTTCAAGTTCAGAGGAAGAAAGCATTAAACTTTTTAAAACACATGGTGTTTTATGCTCTTAGAAGTATTGAAATGGACATGATATACATTACAAGGAAGGTGAAATTGGAGAATACAGGGTTAATTGTTACGTTGCATTTTTAAATTTATTTCCAAGCGCCCTGTTATGTATACGAATTATTGGAAAGAGTTGAAAGAGTAGGTTTTGAGCACTTTTCACTTATAATTTTGTCTATCCAATTTTTGATGCGCGCGCATACACGCACGGCACATGGGACAGTGCAAAGTGGAGTAACAAAATGCTTGTAGAGGAACTTTACTTCCACATTTCCTCCCTCTTTGTAAAGTTGACCCAACAGCGAGATTTCCAGTGGCGAATTTAGGCGCGTCAAGTTAAAAGTATTTATGCAAGAGAAAAGATACGCTGTACAGAGCCTTTATAAGCATAATCAACATTGGAAAATTACAAAAATATTAGAAATAGAGAGCTAATGCCATTACTGAATGGATACAAATATATAAGAAAAAACAACAGTGTTCACAGTAACAATTTAGTTACTGTGAACAATTTGGTTCCAAAATAGTTGCAAATTTTACTAAAGTAGGTATGTCTCCGTTTTTTAGTCCTTTTTGTTTTATCTATAATTATATTAATTATTTATTAGACCAAATATTATGTAGTTTCTGTCATAAATTTGCTTTCCATTTTAGATTCTGCACGCATTTAATACCAAATGTTTTAAGTCTATCAACATATCCAACCACAATTCAAAAAATATTCTAAAAAGTAATAATAATAAAAAAATAAAACAAAACAAACAAAAATAACAGAGACACAATTGTTTTATGATATTTGGTACGTCTCTAAAGAAAAGACATTTCTTTGTCCGCGGTATTCATTTGGGATATGAGATGGATTGAACATGATATTTTCCTTTCATCTCTGGTACTGAAAGGATGTGTTAAACAGTTCTTGAAGCACATCTGTCAGACACCTCTCGCAAATTTTCTTTATCGAGAAACTTGATTTGTGTGAAGGTGTACGCAAAACACACATATAATATATACATATATAACTAAAATAACAAGATCTATAGAAGTAGAAATAGCTAAAACACATAAATAGTCACATAATTTCGCTGTATTTTGAATATCGATGATGTTACTATTGAAAACTAAATCTACTCAGCCTACCTCAAATATCAATTTCTGCTTTCTCAAGTTTGCCCTCGCTTCAAACTTGAAACCTACTTCTAGTCATCCTTTAGAAATGTTTTTAACCGGTTTTTAAAGTTTGATGATAATTCTAAATTTCTAGATAAGACAATTTTACGCAAGAAATCAGCAGTAAAAAGGTTATTTAATAATCTTGATGTTATTACTCTTCCAGCTGATAAAGGGTCCTCAGTAGTACTACAGGACATTTCTTCTTACAATGCCGAAGCTTACCGACAGCTTGATGATGTCACTTAATATGAACTATTGTCTTCCGATCCTACAGTCAAGATTGCCTCTTCTGGTACTGCAGAAGGACTTAGTTCCCAAGATACTCTACTTACTCCTAATGCCCTTCTACTCCTACAATATATTTTCTCCCTAAAATTCATAAAAAGAACTGTCCAGGCCGCCCGATAGTAGCCAGTCGTTTCGATTCCCCTGCCGAACTCATTTCGGCCCTAATAGACTTTTGGTTACAGCCATTTGTTACATTTAGGCCATGCTATATCAAAGATGCTTTCCTTTTTTGAATTTGCTTAAGAAAGTTGGTCCTTTGGCACATTATAATATACTTCTGACCACTATCGATGTGAGGTCACTTTATCTAACATTCCCCATCATGAAGGATTAGCTGCTGTTAGACATTTCTTGGGCTCTCGAGCACCTCCTCATACCCCATCTACAGATTTAATTTGTGATCTAACTTATCTGATTCTCATTAACAGATCGTTTAGTTTTTGTATTAAATATTATCTACAAGTTAAAAACACTGCAATGAACACAGAATGGCACCGTCTTATGCCAAATATTTTAGAGAAGGAATTTCTTAAATCATACCGCTATTATGGCTGAGATATATTGATTATATATATACATGCTTTGGACCCAAGATTCAGAATCTCTGGATCAGTTCCTTACCAATATTAACTCCAAGTATCTAGTTATTCCTGTCTCTCCCAATGCTTCTACGTTTCTAAATATTGATATCTCTTTAAGCAATGGCTCATTTCTTACATTCGTGCATATTAAACCCCCAAATTTGCAACAGTGTTTTCATTTTCGTAGCAATCATTCGCTGCATTCAAAAATATCTTTTCTTTTCTCTTTCAGTCCATTGCCAACGTCTTTGTAATTACTTTTAATCTTTTGACACCTAAATTAAAAACCTAGCTCAAAAGTTCCAAGACTAAAAATATTCGTCCTATCTTTTATAAATCCTGTATTATCCTAGAGCACAAAAAATTCGAATGCAAACCTAAAATTTCCAATAAATTCATTAATCTTGTCACTACTTACATACCCATTGCATTACATTACTTCCCCAGATGCAATCTAACATTTGTTGAACATTTAAAAATTCATGTGATGTTTTAGAGTTTCTGCAGTTATATGTTTCCTTTCCTCTTTCCTTTTTTTTTTTTTTTTTTTTTTTTTTTACTTACTTACTAATAACAATATTGAAAAATTATGTTACATACCTTATCAAGCCCATCTTGAGTCTTGAATTTTATAATTGCCATTTGAAGTAAATGATGCCATGTTTCCACATTCTCAGAAAACCTATGAAATACAAACAAAATCCTATAAAGACTTACAAACATTATTTTATCCTTACTACTTACTAGATGTGTTGTAGGAAAGGTGCTTCAATAATTTAATAAATTAATACGTCATACTGTTTTAACTAATAAATCATAGTTACTTTTCAAACAGTTCTTAAATATTTAAAGTTTGTTTCAAGGCGATGTCACTAAATTAATTTGGCAAGCTCCTTTTAACACTTCTTTTCTAAGCATGTTACATCGAATTACTGAGTTTCTTTTATCTTTTGTTCGGCAAAAACTAGAAGCAATAAAGTTTGCAATGTTGGATGTTACAGATTATATTATCAGTATGAAGGAGAAATTTTTCTTAAAGAATGAAATTTACTTTTATTTGGCAAAGTATTAAAATATTGTGAATATTTTTTCACTTGCTGTCGGTGCCCTTCCTTATAACTGGATATCGGACTTTAATATTTCTTATGCCGAAAGAAGTTAAGAAATAGTTCTAATTGCTTTGAAGCGGACATAATTAAATTAATGTGAACACTACTTAAGGGATTTAAGTATAACGAGATTATTTTAGTTATGGACAGAACGCGGCTGCGCACTGGGAGAAATCATTCGTCAAGGACATATAATGCACATGCAGGTAGCAGCTTGAAGTATGTTTGAGGGAGACTTTGTCACCGAGTGTTTGTGCTTTCATGTGTGTAAATGTGTGCTTATTATGCAATACGTACATATTGCTTTTAAAGAAGGGGTTTTATGTGCGATACAAATGTGAAAACGGATTCTTGTACAAAAATGGTAACGCGATTTTGCAGAAATATCCCGGCAGTCGTGTTCCAGCAGAGAAATTGTTCGCGCGATTGTTGAAGAAGCTACGACAGACAATGGCAGAAAACGTTCCGAACCGCCGTATTCTTACAGAAGAAAAGTTATTGAATACAAGAATTCCTACTCGCTTATTTTCAACATTCCGTATAACACAGGCTAGTACTAATTATCATCATTTTAAATACTATGTCATATAAAGATACCAACTTTGCATGGGATAGCATCATCGCCTTTTAGCAAATTCCGAAGAAATGAAGCTATTGTGGTCGCCACCGTGAAAAATCCGCTTATTTTTCGGATAGTTCGTTTATTTATGTAGCAAATTCAGAAATAAGCTGTTATTGTTGTACCAATGGAATGAGTTTTTACTAATCTATCCAAATATTGTATCGATCGTACATACTAGGCACCTAAAAAATTAAAAAAAAAATTAAATGTTTCGAAAAGTAGACTTTTATATATATGTATGCTCGTTCTTTCTCTAGCGGTCACAATTTTTGTTTTTGTTTTTTTTTCTCAAAGAAACTCGGCGCATAGCCATCATTTAACTAAAGATTCATCCATTTCGTTGACCAGCAAAATTGAACCATTGGGAATGGAGTTTAATCTAAAGCAAAATATAATTAAAAAAAAAAAACGCTCTGGCAGACGCAATTTTTGCTTTCTCTAAACGAACCTTAGTAAAAAGCTTTTAAATAAACTGATAAAAGTGTTTTTTTGAAAATCATGGCAATCGGCAAACTCGGAATGGGAGTATAATTGAAAAAAAAATTTGGGGGTTAAAGCAAATTTAAAAATCACTCTAGCGGTTGCAATTTTAAACGTTTTTAAAGGAAACTTGGTATAGGAGGTGGTATCCACAATATTCGGGACTGGTGCTGCCATCTCGACAGTAGTTGCAGTAGAGTTTTGTACCGCTGGGTGGCAACACTAGCACAGCTGATGAGTGAGTGTTTACAGTTTCATACAGCTAGGTAGATGTGTTGAGATTCTACAGTACTTTTAATGATACTCTCTGTATAGTGTGTGGCGATTTTACGATGGATCTAAGATTAGAACAGAGAGTGTGCATCAAATTCTGTGCAAATCTCGGGAAAAATACTACGGAGACCCTCACAATGATTCAACAAGTATTTGGGGGACAAAGCATGAGTCGTACACTTTGTGTCAGTGGCATGCTCGGTTCAGGGCTGACCGTACAGCTATTGAAGATGATGCTTACACTGGTATGCCCGTCAGCTGCACAATGCCTGACATTGTTACCAAAGCTCAACACCTCGTTCATGAGGATCGACGTCGAACGAATGAAGACCTTGCTCATCAAGTAGGAATTGGTTATAGGACATGCCAACGAATTTTAACTGATGAATTGGGCAGGCATCGTGTCACCGCAAAATTTGTGCCAAGGATTCTGACTGCTGATCAGAAGGCGCAGCGTGTTGAAGTTTGCACGGACCTTCGTTAAACCGTATCCGATGAGCCAACCTTCTTGTCCAGAGTCACCACCGGCGAGGAGAGCTGGATGTACGCTTATGACCCTAAGACAAAACAACAGTCTTCCCAATGGAAGAGCCCGAACTCACCAAGACAAAAAAAAAAAAAAAAAAAAAAAAAAAAAAAAAAAGCGAGACAAATGAAGAGCAAAGTCAAGAGCATGCTCCTCGTTTTCTTTGATACCACGGGGATTGTGCACAAAGAATTCGTCCCACCAAATCAAACAGTGAATTTCACGTACTGCTGTCACGTTTTGCGACGGCTCCGTGAAAATGTGCGGAGACGACGGCCCGAACTTTGGCGACAAGGGAACTGGCTGTTCAATCACGATAATGCGCCCTGTCAAAATTCCTTGTTCACCAGGAGCTTTTTGACGAAAAACGTGGCGGTTGTCCTCCACCCACCGTATTCGCCTATTTAGCACCTTGCGACTTCGCTCTATTCCCCAAACTGAAAATCAAGCTGAAAGGACGTCGGTTCAACACAATTGAGAGGATTCAAGAAGAAACGCTATCTGTGCTAAACACCCTCGAAGAGCACACTTCCAAGATGCACTTGGAAAATGGCAGAATCGCTGGGACCGGCGTATACGAGTGGAAGGGAGCTATTTCGATGGTGATGGCGTTCATTAGTCTCAAAGTATATTTTTGACCAGGAGGCAGCACCAGTCCAAAATATTCTGGATACCACCTCGTATGTCATTGAAATAAAGAAGAAAAAATAGTTTTAGAAAATAAGTGAAATCAGATTATTAAGGAGGAGGGTCACCTGAAACCCATTAAAAATCACTCTAGTGGCATTAATTATGAATTTTCACCACGAAATTCCGTATATGCCATTTAAACAGAATCAGAAAAAGCGCTTCTGTATACTAGGAAAACCTGGGCATCAGGAAGCGGGTTTGCCTGTATCCCAAAATTTAAAAATCGCTCTAGTGGCATTAATACATGTTTCTTCGTAACGAAACTTCATATATGCCATTTAAGTAGAATAAGAAAAATAATTTGAATATTAGGAAAATCGGGGCATTAGAAGGGCTACCTGAAATCCAAAATTTAAAAATTGCTCTAGCTGTACCAATAATTGTTTCTTCGCAAGAAAACTCGGCTTATACCATTTAAATCATTTAAGAAAAATAATTTTTAAAAACTGTCAGATTATTGGGAATGGGAGTATATGTGAAAAACTTTTGGGGGTTATACCCAAAATTAAAAATCGCTGTAACAACCGCATTTTTATTTTTCAAAGGAAACTCGATATATGCCATTGAAATAAAATAAGAAAATCAGTTTCTGAAAATCAGTGAAATGGGACTATAATCAAGGGAGGATACACAAAATTTAAAAATCGCTCAAGCGGCATTAATATTTGTTTCGCAACGAAACTCCGTATATACCATTTAAATAAAATAAGGGGAAAATAACTGTTCCTGAACATCACTGAAATCAGATTATTAGCATGGGGGAAGGGGGTGGCCTGCATCCCAAAATATAAAAATCACTATAGTGGCATTAATGTATGTTTTTTTCGCGACGAAATGCTGTATATTCCATTTAAATAGAATAACAAAAATTGTTTCTGAAAAATAGTTTTCTACCATCATGTAGTTCGTTTGCAACACCACTATTGCAGAAAAAATAATTGAAAAATGCAACATGCTACTGTAAGATAACTAAATGCACGTTCATAATTAAAAAAAAATTTCAGGCATATCATTTAGTTTATTTATCACTTGGTTTACACACATCAATTAAAAATATCGGTTTCTGGTTGTCATAACCATTCTCATTGGACCAATTTAGAGCAGAGAAATGTTAAACCATATAACACAATTTTATTCTAAATTGAATTTGGTAGGAAGCCCTCTAAGACCTATAATTCTTATAATTCATTCTTAACTGACTGGTTAACCGTAGGCCTTATACAGTTTATGTCAAACTGATATAATAAATGCATTACAACAAATAATTTAAATAGAGAATACCAAAATAAAACGGGAATTTCTTATGTTAAGTTTCACGTGTTAAAAGGATGTAATTAATAAGGCCTACGTTTAATATTGCGATATCTGTTTTAACCGATGACAGCCTTTTGCTCTGCCGGCAAATGATCCGTCATTGCCCGCTGAGTTCCGATGCGATAAACTGCCGTAACTATAACTGACATACTCTCAAAAGTATGCATTTTATGTCTGACCTAGGCCTTTTAATACAAAATGAAGAACATGAGCAGACGCAGAAGGTATCATTTAACAGTATAACACAAATGTTTTAGGAAGTAACTGTATGACAATCGAGTAAAACGACAGAAACTTGACACTTAGTCTCATGGGAGTTAGAGACGGTTCGGCCCAAAATGGAGGGTGTCCATACTTGTATAATAGAGAGCTTTAATTCTACCTAGTTTCACAGGGGCTGGGTAACTTAAACCCGTTCTATTGGTGTTTCATTTCGCTTGCTATTATAGATGCTTAAAAGTTATTACTCCTCATAACATTTCAACAAAAAGTTGCAATGTTTAATTACTTTGCAACAATGAACAACTAAAGTTAGCTATGCGTGTAACAATGAATAAAATTGCTCGTAGATAACATTGTTGTCTAGTTGCATGTAGGAGGGTACAATGGGAGCACCTCCGGGAGGAAGGGATGACGTGAGGGAGAAACTGGGAGGTAACTGCGTGGAAGCGTCCTGAACATGTTTCTAGTTAGAACAGCTCGACGCCGGTATAGCTCCTCCCGAGTTGCACCAGTCCCTCGGAGAATGCGCCTTCTTCACAACACGCTAATACATTTCTTTGGCACTTGATGAATGATATGAAATGGCAGAGTGGAAAAGTCGTGAACTGTAAATATCCATCCTCAAGTGACCACGGGAAACCATGCATGCTCAACGGAAATTGAACCCGGAACCTCCCAAGCGCAGGTCCCAAGCTTTACCGTCTCTATGGTTAACATTAATCCCACTATTTTTACTTGTCACACTTCATTCGTCATAGGTCTGATATATCACTTTTGTTCTGAGGTCGTTTATGTCTTCAATACCTTCAATAACTCTTCGCTCACATTTTCAGCAGTAATGCCACTGGATACGTCTAAAATGCTTCTTTATCTCCTGATACATTATTAGACACCGAGTTGGTTTTAATTGAAACACCAAAAGCATCGTCGACTTGAACAGAAACAAAGTTTACATGCCAATCTATTCATTGATTACTTCCGTAATACAACGAATGAAGTCATTTTGTTGGATTTCTGTTCCCTTGAAAACATTGATATGATTAAGTTCGTATTCCAAGTGAGGTTTCTGTTCGGCTTAAGAAGGAAGACCATTTCAAAGTAATTGCCTTTGTTGTGAGAAGTTTTAGAGTGGTCTTATCTGAAAAACTTAAGTTTTGCTTTACAGAAAACAAAATGTGGAGATCGGACGCTTTGATTATCCATGTTTAACATAAAACTTTTAACTTTCAAACCCGGTGTAAACGGACATACAGTTACATTTTTTTCTTCGTGGACTGTGTAAACACGTTGCGCAGTCTTTCTCATCCAGATAACGAAATGGAGAAGGGTATGGGTTAGTTGTTATTCGTAGACTCTGCAGGTAAGATATCATTGCAGCTGTTATATACAGTAGCGCAATATGTTCTCCTCTCTCCTATCTCCGGTGGGGTCTTGGTGGTCCGGTGAAGATCATGCTTACCTCTAAGACCCAAGATATCCGGTTCAAACTCGGCCAGGATCGATTGATTTTTTTCGGCCGTAAAGGTCCTAATTATGGCCTCCTTCGGAAGGGAAGCGAAGTAAAACCACGGGTCTCTGAGAGGCCTCTGAGCAAATTTCGTCGACTTTTTCACGTCCTGAATTGAATGGGACGCTGATGACCTGAGATGTTAAAGAGCGTCCGTAAAAAAAAAAAAACAAAAACAAAAAACAAACAAACAAACAAAAAACATACTCTCCTCTACCTCCAAGCGTGAGTAATGATTCCCACTATTTTTAACTCGTGCAGGCGAGAGACCACGAAGAAAAACTCGTACCGTAACTGGTTTCGCCTGGCAAACTAACGAATATCTTCTTAGTGCCATAATAGTTATTAAAGGTGCCTAAACGATTCTGAACGGCTTGGATCAGAAACCAATTTTTAAAAATTCGGGAAAAAAAAGGAGTCTCGCGAAATGAAGATTTTTTTATTTCTATCGCCTCAGATACCGAGCAAAAATACGCAGTATGCATATTTGCTGTTTGTTTCGTCGCTTAATGCCCTCAACAAATTGCACCTGCGTTACGTTTCTACCAGTCTGATGTGCTGATGTCGCCAGCCTAGCCTTGTATGCATGACTTGGCGTTACAAGCTGGATCGAATCGAGCTGCTGAAAAGAATCTATTGCTCCTAGTCTCCATTAGTAGGCGGGTGAAATATCGTAACGGTAGGAAATGGCTCTTATTCCAATTCGCAAATAATTCATATATACACACACACCAACCTAATCTGTCGGCTAACCTCGGGCAAATCCTAGAAACGGTGGACCCAGTGGTTTAGCGAGTAAATCATTGTAATTGTGGCACACTACTGTCGGTTCTCTCCGCCGGCGCTCGGGCACGGAGACTAGCAGCAAGAGATTCTTTTCAGCACCTCGCCAGATTGCAGCACCAATGTTCCATCCAGCTTGTAACGTCGAGTTGTACGGATGTTCAAAGGCAGGGATGTTCTATTTTGATCGTTTCCTTTCCTCTACCGTGAATACTGGATTCTAAGTTCGGACCTTTGACGACACCATCAGCAGCCATCACCCAAACAACGATACAGTAATTACCATGGAATTATGATGCGAAAATGGCTGTATTAAAGCTTTTTGTTTTATGTCATACATATAGCTATCTATAATCATCACAAACACCATGGTTTCTTTTACGTCTTTGTTTCTGTTGCACATGTTATGTTTCTACACATTTTACGTGTTTTTACGCGTGTAACAAATACAGTTTATTGACCAAATTGGGGCTCGGAAACTGCCATCATGACTTTTATGCACATGAGGTTCACTAGATATGTTTTGAGATAATGAATAACCAAGAGTCACATAGGAGTTTTGTTCGTTACAAAAGTTTAGAGTACAGTATTTGTATTGTATAAACTTTTCAGCGATAGAGATTCATTAGTAATCTCTAAGACGGTTCATTAGAAAATGAAAAACAAATCATACAGTGCCAGGTTTAGACTGAAAGATGAATACGTCAAGTTTCTGTAACAATGTGAGACAGTATTAATAAGCTGCCACCCCCAAATTTAACTAGTTATTATAGTAAACAATTTTATTAACTTCCTTATTTTTAACATGAGTGTAGTTTCATTTCTATTTCCTGTATAAGTGTTGAATTATTCCTGTGATGTTATTTTCTTACGAGAGCACAGAAAGCTACCTCCAGTCATAAAATATGATATTGTATTTTCTGTTGCCTATTGTAATAATGTTTTGTAAAAGATGACCCAAACAAAACGATGTTTTCCGTAGAAATTTCTAAAGCAGAATCCTTGGGTAAGATATTTATTTGTATACTGTTAGGGAACTGTAAAGCAAGGAAGACGTAATAAAGAATATGACGATTATGGGGTGAAAAGACAGGATGATAACCTCTGGAAGGGAGATCCTAACGGTTCCATGTAATACGTGTGTAAGAAGTCACGTAAGCCATCTGACAAATAATATTGCAGAGTAAAAAATGGAGGAGTAAATTACCCAATAGAGATGCGAGGATGGAATATTCTAGATTTTTCTAAAAACATATTTAAAAGAATAAAGGTAACTTCGTGAGACCTATCTGCCATGTTTGTTTAGTCTTGCCATTTTGCGGCCGAAGGACGCTCTCCGTTCAATTCTTCGGTTAGTTCAGTTGGTTGGAGGAAAAAGCATTTTCTGTTCGATTATAAGTCAGTGTGGAAGAGTAGGCACTAGCAGTCCAATTATCTGTTTTAGTTTAGTTCAGAAGAAGAATATTGTTTGTGGAAAGCTCTCAGTGAAGAGTAGGATAATCTCCAAGACTCCTTCCTCTATGGTCACAGGACCGTAAACGTATCCAGCAGCAGAGTCTCAACAGCCGTGGCAAAAAATACATCAGCGGAAACCAATCATCGGAGAGGGGGAAATATCATTACCCCCCGAGAATCCAAAACAATCAAATGAAATTCTTCCAAAATACTTCTCTCCACTCTGCATATATTAACTTGAAAAAAAAACCTTGAAAATATAACAACTTGAGTTGTATTGATAGTGTGAGAAGAAGCGTTCTCATTAGTCCCCTTCTTGGTCGCTGTTGTGTGTTTTGTTGAATATTGTGCCAAGGCAGACTTTGCAGTATATGTTTACTTATTTTCCAGAACAACAGCTATCAGATGACCGTTTGTTGAAAAGAAGCCTAGTATTCCACACTCTTAACTGAGAAATGAAACTGAAACCTACTGACTTCATTGTGAAAACAAGCTCAAGTCTTCCATTTGAATATTTTCCAATGATTAGTAAATTATTCATCTAAATCTGAGGTATTTTCTTCGATCACTCCCGTTGTCGGTCTGCCGCTACTCTCCTCCTCTTTAAGAGACTTGTCCTACTTTTAAATTCGCCAAACGAAAGAAAAGAGAAATATCTCCGCTCAAGTAAAACTGTCTCACACAAAACATTTGTCATATTCTATAAAATTACGATTAAAAATTCTCTCCTTTGATTTCCATAGCTTTACTCGGGACTTGGCACCATATAGCTTTCAGACCTTAACTGCGCGAACAAATAAAGGACTGCAAAAGTTTTTATCTGTTTCGCCAATAAATACTATGCAAGACTGGGTAAACCCAGCTCAGGGGTATTTCAGTCCTAGTGTCTCAAAACTTATATAGTGATTCACGTATAGCTTTTCAGAACATGTAAGTTAAACTTAAGGTCTATGATGTGATGATGATGATGATGATGATAATGATGATGATGATGATAATAATAATAATAATAATAATAATAATAATAATAATAATAATAATAATTACCTCTCTTTTAAGTCCTTGAGGTTTTCTTTCAAAAAGCTGAAAAGCAATGCATGGCCGGTGTTGCTACCTGATACAAAGTTGATCAGCTGTCGCCATTCTGCATCTGTCACATTATTATCCGTCCTCAGGGTTTCATCCAAAATTCTGCAATAAAGTTAATATATAGTTCTTAATAATAAAAAGTTTAATATAAGAAACAAAATGCAGCGGCCCTAGCGGCCTATACAAATCGTACTGGAAATGCACTCACTTCGACAACAGTTCAACCGTCAGATGTACCTTATCTTCATAATTTGATTAGCAAATGAATTGGAGATTATCATTCCATTACAGATTTTAAAGAAGTATCTAACTTGAAGTGTGATTTTTTCTAATAGCGTTTAATGCACATTTTTACTGCTGAGGCACCACAGGCGGTGGACACTGATAATGCACGAGATGAAATGATATGTTGGGAAAGGATATTTTAAGAAAGGAAACGTTCAAGGTCTAAGTTTAGGATACCTCCGCGGTATTTGCCATTTATGAGGACTGAGGAAACCCTGGGAAAAAAAAAAAAAAAAAAAAAAACTCAGTCAGGGACGACGGTCCTGGCGGGATTCCAACCTCAGACCTCCTGCTCAAGAGTCCGCGCCTTAACGACCTCAGCCACCCGTGGCGGTAGGAGTGCCACATTGCATTAAATTATTTGACGAGGAATGGTGGGAATGGTTTTATCTTGTAGCTTTAATTTTTTTAATTGATTGATTTATTTACGGACGCTCTTTAACAGCTCAGGTCATCAGCGTCCCATTCAACTCAGGGCGTGAAACGGCCCACAAATTTTGCTCAGAGGCCTCTCTTTCAGGCTTGAGGTTCTTTATCGTGCCGTAAATGTACGACACGTGACCCACGACTTTACTTCCCTTCCGAAGGGAGCCATACTTAGGATTTTTACGCCCGAAAAAATCCATCGGTCCTGGCCGGGTTCGAACCCGCGTTCTTGGGTGTAGGAGGCAAGTATGGTAACCACTACACCACCAGGACCGACTTGTAGCTTTAAGAAAGCGTTTTGAAATATTATTAGAAAAAAATTTCCTTGTTTTGAAATCAAATACTGGATTAATTCACTATATTTATTTAAATAACTTAAAGTTGAGAGAGAGGGGGGAGAGAGAGATTGCAGGTAAAATATAAAAAAGCAATACTTCAGAGAATTTCATTTAGCAAACCGCCACAGGTGGCCGAGGTCGTTAAGGCGCGGACTCGTGAGCGAAAGGTTTGGGGTTCGAATACCGCCAGGACCGTCCTCCCTGACTGAGGTTTTTCTCAGTCCTCATAAATGGCAAATGTAGGGGAGGTGCGTAAACTTAGGCCTGGAACGATTCCTTCCTTAAAAATACATCCTTTCCCAATATATCATTTCATTACATGTATCATCAGTGTCCATCGCCTATGGTGCCTCTGTAGCAAAAACGGGCGTTAAACACTAATCATTCGTTCATTCGTTCATTTAGCAAAACGAAACAATGGATTTGGATAAGAAAGAGGAAGGCACGATAAATGGAAATGCATATTACCGAAGGACTGTATTATTATTATTATTATTATTATTATTATTATTATTATTATTATTTTGAAAACAAAATAAATCACATTTAGTCTTTAAAGCGAACCTGATATAAACAAAGTTATGTAACGGTTAGCTCGACTGCTATAGAGCAAACCTCACTCTGTTCATGTGGAGTAGAGGAAGTAAAAGTTTTTACTAACATGTATGTATGTTAATAACTGAAGCTATATTTTTAGGAAATTACATTTGACTGTTAGTAGCATTTAGATTGTCATATTGTCGGATGGCCAAAGTCCAGTAAAACTACTTTGGGAAGCAGAATTGTCCCGGTTTATATTTTGTAGTTTTTCAGTTGGGTACACTGCTAGACTACGATACTTTCTAGTTTCTAAAATAACAGTATTCCGAACTATATAACAATTGTTAGTATGTTTTTGTAACCCCGTCTAACAAGGCATGGAATATTTGTGTAGGAAAGTGTATATCACATTTTCCCTGCACTATGAGAAAACGTTGAATGTAAATATGGTACATTATTACAGACTGAGGACACAGTTAATGCTTCTCTGCAGATGATTCGCAACTGTTCGACAATAGGGTTACCAATAACATTATATTGCCTGCTCGATCTTCCGATCTAAACTGCAGTTATTTGGGAGAATTAAAAGATAAAGTGTAAAGAACGCACATACTTTGGAAGAACTGAAGAATAAGAAGAAAAATTTTTAACGTTAAATGTGATTTTGTTCATCAAAGGTGTTCGATCTAAGGTATGTAAAGAATTACGAACGTAGGTCCATAAGTTTCCGATCTCGCCGATAAGCATTATCGCCTTCACAAAGCCTTATCTGGTTCCATACCTTATCTGTTAAGTAAATCATTGCAGCTGTAACTTCCGCTCCGCTGTGTTCAGTTGTTCAGATATGGTTGCATAAAGAAAGCTATGACCAGAAGATGGTGCCATGTTCAAAATGGAGTTTCGAGCTGTATTCAGTTCTTGACAAAAGAAGGACTTACTCGAAATGAAATTAAACGGCGATTGGGGGGCGTATGTTGGGAAGCATTTCCCTCATTATCGACCATAAAAGAATGGGCCAAACTTTTTCTAATGGCATTGAAGACGAAGAGAATGGAGTGCCAGGCGTAAACCTGGTGAAGCACCGCCTCTAAAGGCCAAGTCAACCAAGAGGAGCATAGCCAAGATCTTTTGGGACTGTGAAGGAAGACTCTTCATTGACTTCAAGGAGAGGAACACCACAGTAAATGGGGAGTACTATGCTGGCCTACTGCACAGACCACGTGCTTCCATCAAAGAGAAAAGGCGAGGAAAGCTGAGTGGGGTGTGCGCCTTCTTCACGACAACGCGCCGTGCACACAAATTTCGTTACAAAGAAAGCTGTGAAGAAATGTGGCGTTAAGGAGATCGACCATCCACCTTACAGCCCAGATCTATCTCCCAGTGACTGTTTCCTCTTCTCAGATCTCAAGAAGGACCTTCGAGGAAGGAAATTTAAATGTGACGAAGATCGATGGGTGCTGTTTATGTTCATTTTGCAGACAAAACTTCTGGATTGTTTGGGTGGGGGATTGAAATGTTAATTCAAAGATGTGAGAAGTGTATTGAGATAAAGCGTAAGTATATTGAAAAGTTAAAATAGTTTTTGTCTTTATCATATCTAGAAAATGATTAAGCCGGAAACTTATTGACCTACCCTCGTAGGTATAAAAAATAAGGTCTTGGCTGGGACTCCAATAATGGATCTTCGGTTTATCTATCTAATACTCCTCCACGAGCTACTATCCGCAAATCCCCTCCTCTGGGTTTTATGCTGGATACCTCTAAGAAGGTTGAAAGTCGCCTTCTGGGGATAAAACGCTTGTTACTCAATAGCATGATTAACTATGAAGCAATTGACTTGGGTTGCTGAGGTTATTGAGGTGCCGATTCGTTAGCGGAAGGCCTGAGTTTTGATTCTAGCAAAAACTGTCGTTCTTGACTTAGGTTTTTCAGGTTTTTCTCAGACCTCATCAATGGCAAATGCCGGGGAGGTATCTCCAACTTAGGCCTGGAATGCCTCGTTTTAAAAAAAAACTTCCATTTCCATTCATGCCATCACATTCACTGTTTTTAGTGCAAAACCAACAAGCTTATACCTAAGTGCATGGTCTCAGCTTGAATATTATAATGGTTATTCTTTATAATGGATATAGAAAATCCCTAAAGAACAAAAAATTGTTATTATTTCAAAATCATAAAAGTCATAGAGGGAGAAAGAGGAACAAAATATAACATTATAGTAAAAAATATAACTAATAAAACATAATTAGAATTAGAATATGCTAAAGAACCTTTTAGTGATGAAATAATACAATGAAAAACAAAGAAATAAAACCATTTCTCTAATTACTAATAGGCAAGACGGGCTCCGGTATTTACGATTGAAAAGTAAATATAATTTATACAAATTACTTACTTTTCCACTACTGCAGTATAGTCAGAACAAAGATCCAAAGAGTCCAAAAGGAATGTTCGTTCGGAGGGTGTCGTAGTTGCAAGGAAGGAAATGAACTGCATAATATATTCTGCCCATGTGTTTTCCACATCTTCTAGAGTGATATTCCAAACCATTGATAGCTCAGAGCATAATGGTCCTGGTTCTTCTTCTGCTTCTTTTTCCTCAAAAGATCTATAAATAAATAATTACACTTCAGTTTAGGTATAAACACTGTCCGCTCACGCGATGTTTTACATCTTGACTGCTAAGTTTGCCGCAGCCGGCAGAGTCTGTGCTACAACTCTGCTTTCTAAATCATTTATGCAATCTTATCTTATAGAACAATTGTCGTCTTCTTCGATTAAACAGACCTGTTTAGGCAATATAAATTCTGATTGAAGATGATTATGTGTGTGTATCTGTTTTGAATAGTGTTTAACGCCCGCTATAACTACTGAGGCACCACAGGTTGTAAAGTGTGAGTTAAAGAGAGAAATCCATTTATCCTATCACTTACAGTAATAAGACTATTTAAAACCCTTACTGAGACGTTATCATTGCAGCAAAAGAAAAAAAAAAGTGCAGCGAACCATCATGTGTGAACACCGTCCATGGATTTTAATAACTTTATTGTGTAATATTCGCAGTTATCATTGAATGGATATAGTAGGCACCGCTTTCACACATGTGGTGTGTTAATTTATACAAGAAATATCTCTCCTTTACTTAACAGCATAGTTTAATTTTATTGCAGGACACAGAACGACAGCAGAGATAATTATCTACTGCTTACAAATCTATAGGAAGACAGCAATATATCCCTAAATATACGACTGTGTTGAATGATTTAAAATATTTAATTTCTATTCCAAAAAGTATCTTTGAACGAAATATTAATTTACAGTCAGTGAAAATATGTTTTCATTCTACCTTTCATTTTGCATAGTTAAATAGTTTGTTCCAGTATTCGTTTTTTGCTCATATTGTGAATCGATAGTTGAAAATATACTTTAGTTGCATCTTTTTTGCAAAGTTAATGCGTTTTTTTTTCTTGTTTCTAATGCTCGTATTTGTTTAAATTGTGAATCGGTGAGTATAAAAATATTCTTTAATTACATCTTATGTTAAAGAAATTTTGTTTCTAATATTCGTTGCTGTTTATAATTGTGAATCGATTGATTGAAAATATTCATTAATTGCATTTTTTTTTCGTTTCTAATGTTCGTTTTTGTGTGTTAAATGTTAATGACGCAGAGAACATATTCCTTGATTGCAACATGACACAATTTTTTTGCAAAATGACTTTTTTGCAACATAACTTCGTGTTTCTGCATTATTTAACTTATTTCAAAGTTAGTGTTTTGTTGCTAATATTCCTTTTTCGTTCATTAAAAGTGATTCGCGGAGGGGAAAATATGCTTTATACAGGACTTAACATTTTTGCAAGATTAAACACTTTATATGACACGTTTTCGCTAACAGGCGTATTATATTTATCAACATGTATCTTAATTATCGTAAATACCACTGTGAGAACTACTGTGGTAACCACACTTATTTCATAAACATAGATCGCAAGTTCAATCCCGGTCAAAGTGTAGAATAACTTTATTCCGTAGTATTTGCAGTTACAGTTGAATGAATATAGTGAATAAGATCATCAATTTTTTTAAAGAAAGATACCGCTTTCACACACTTGGTGCGTTATTTTATACAAGAAACATCTCTCCTTTACAAAACAGCGTAGTTTAGTTTTATTGCAGACCGCAGAACGACGCCAAAGATAACTGAATACTGCTTACATATCTACAGCGAGACGCAATATTTTCCCTTATTATACGGCTTTGTTTAATGATTTAAAACACTTAATTTATTTTACAAAAGGTTTCTTTGAATGAAATATTAATTGGCAGTTCGTGAAAATATATTTTATTCCAAAGTTCTCTTAGTTAAAAAATTGCATGTTTGTAATATTCATTTTTGTTTATAATTGTGAAACCATTAGTGAAAATTTGCAGGCCACAGAACAACGGTAGATATTATTAAATACTGCTTACAAATATACAGGGATACAATAATATATTTATGGCTTTGTTGAATGATTTAAGCCCTCAATTCATATTATAAAACGTATTTTGAATGAATTATTAATTTACAGTCCGCGAAATGTTCTTTAACTACATATTTTTAAAATTTTGAACAGTTTCTAATATTCATTTTTTGTTCATTAAAAGTGATTCGCGGAGTGAAAAATTTTTTTTTTTACAAAACACAACCTTTTTGCAAAGTTAAAAATTGTACATGACATATTTTCGCTCACAGGCATATTTTGTTTTTCAACAGATTGGAGTGGTGTTCAGTACTTCGCGATTGTACATATTCACCTTCTATTTCTACCATCACATAGATATGCAATGCAACTCATTTTCCTTATATCTTCAGGTAGATCGACCCCTTACTCACCACACGCAGAACGGCACAGCGAGAATCGCGGGAATCATGGTGTTAACTCCTATTGCTAGTGCAGTTCTTGCTGCAAGTCCCACGCGACAGCGGAGAGAGCCGATCGAGGCCGAACTAATTGTAATAGTGTAAACGTTAGATCTATTTGTTTTTGTTAACAATAATGTAACGATGCGTATACTCCATAACTGTTAAATATAAACTGATAGAGCATTGCTAGAAGGGTGAAATATTGTAACGGTGGGAAAATGTGCTCTTATTCCAATTTGCAATTAATCCATATATACACACAAACTAACCGAATGCTAACCACCGGTAAATCCTATTAAGCGGTGGATCCCGTGGTTTGCTGCGGCTCGCTACAGCTTGACGGCCTACGCTCGCCTCCTTTTTGTAAATATAAATTGATAGGATGGATAAATAACGGTAATGATGGCAAATCTTCTTTGGTTGCAGCCGAAAAACTCATAAACATAAATTTATACGACATTCTATAAGTGGTACTAAGTTACGCAGTAAATCAGAGTAATAATGGAAAATTTCTTTTAGCTTTAGCAGAAAAAAAAAATGCGGACAAAAAGATTCGAACACACTTTCATTCACAACTAAAGCATAGCGCTCTAACTGTCTGAGCTATAATGCTGTTATGCTTGGAAGCCTTATTATTTGTATATATATGTGCATGTCACTACTTTCGGCTCTCTCCGACCTTATCCGCTGTCGCTCGGGTCTTGCAGCAAGAGCTGCACTAGCAATAGGAGTTGCACGTGATTCCGATTCCCGTCTTCCCGTTGGCCGCGTACGAATAAATTCCATCACCATTGCGCTCAGAGCAATATCCCCACTCGCCACCAGTCACTTGACTTTCTCTTGCTATGGATACACATGCTCGCTTTTGCTTAGTGGCCGTGCTAAGTAGTACTAGAAAGTACCTCCTCGTCACCTCGTTTGTGATATATCATAAGGGATAAATTATATTTTCACCACATTTTTCATAGCTTATTTTGTACTATATTTTCTACTACCATTAAAAATATTGGAAAGTAACAAACATTTACACACTTCAATATTTTACTTTCAGCGTAACTTTTATTATTATTATTTAAATATAAGTAAGAATTTTTATATTGTTTGTTCCATCGCTAATATAATTTACAACCATACAACATGTCTATGTGCTCTGAAATGCGTGTAAGTGGAAAAAGTGTGTAGTGAAATGAAAATATAAAAGCAACTCACTTTAAATGCCTTTAGATGGTAAAGGATGAAATACAGTAAATGTATACTGTGTGAAATTATTTGTTGCTTGCACATAACAGTAGAAGTATGTACCCTGCGACGGCCTACAAAATATTTTTTTTTTCGCGCAACATATTTTACAAAGTTAAATATTTTGTTTCTAATGTTCGTTTTTGTACATTAAAGGTCAATGAAGGTGTGAAAATATTATTTGCTTGAAACATAACGTTTTTTTGCAGCATAAACTGTTTTGCAACATAACAGATTTTTTGTTTCTAATGTTTGTGTTTGTTCATTAAATGTCGATCGCCGGCTTGAAAATGTTCTTTGATTGCAACATAAATTCTTATTTGGAATGTGAACATTGTAAACCACTCTCCCTTAGCAAGTAATGGGATTAAACCTTTTAGCCCTTACAACTTAAAGTTAAAGAAATTCCTTGTTCAGACAGGTATACTGTTATCCATCATCGTGGCGCAAGAGGAGGTCTTATATAAATTTAAAAATTACAAATTTTATTGACACTTACAGATATTTTATAAAATTCTAATTTTGGTACGTTGCCAAATCAATCCAGTATATTTTATTTGCTAGAAGATTATAATAAAAAAGTCTGTTGAAATCGTTTATTCAAATTCCAGCTGCATGATATTTATTTTATAAAATAGTGCAAGTGTCATAAGTTTACAAATATGCCGAATTGCTTCATTTTGTTTTAATCTGTGCTGGAAAAGTAGTAAAATTGAAACTATTAAAACATATAAAAAGTATATGTAATTCTTTTTATGCAAAAGAAAAAAAAAAGGACCCATCCTCCAAAGATCCAGAACGGCAAAATATTCACTTATGTAGAAAGGCTCTTCATTACTATAAATAAAATATTATAAAAGAAGGGAAAAACTTACTGTGTTTCATTATTGTAGTTTTCTTCGACTGGAGCTGCGGTTGGTAGTATTTTTGCAAGTGCTTCTTGCATCTCCTCAATACATGACTTATAGCCAGTGCCACACAGCAGTGCACGAGCATTGAAGAGAAATTCTGAGTCCAAATCAGGGTCGTCCACATTTTTCAATCTTTGGTATAAAGGAGTTAATAGTTGTTGTAGATAATCCTGTGGCATTCATAATGAACAATGAATACTTTATTTTTGCATAATACTATTATTAAGATAATGATATTTCATGTTTTACTCGCTCTTAGCCCCTGATTTTACCTTATAGCATTCAAATTAATGACCGTAATTCAGTGCAATTTGACACGGACATATAATGGTGTATGAAAAGCATTGTTGCAAATAGTTGCGCTACTTTCTAGCCCGTGTGTCAAACATTCTGTGTTCGCTGTTCTTGGCAGAAGTGATCCCTCTACTATTGTTATGTATAGTACCCTATGAACTAGTACACAGGCGAAATGCGCGTGTATAAAATAGATTGCAGCCTCCTCACAGAACTCACTGAGTGAACTGTCGCAGGAGATGGTTTTCGTAAGCACATGTTAACCAGCTACACGTATATCTTGTTATTGCTGTTGTTACAACAAAAGGGACTCGATTACTTCATTGCTTCCAGTAGTTTGTCAATGTACACGCTTATCCGACGAGAATCACAATGAGCACTTTAATTCCAAGAATGCGTCTCTTATTAGTTTATGAAAATATTGGGGTGTCATGCACTATGTAGTGGGGCGGCATTATTGGACACGTTTTCTTCCAGAAAACGATGAATACAGTCCATATTGAAATCTTTCATAATGCCACCTTTCACACCTCCTATTCAATATGACTAAAATTGTTTCCTTCTTTGATGATCATGTAATTTCTAACAAATGTTGTCTGACCTTACCATATTAGATGTCTTCCCAGAGAACATACTGAAAGGACTTTCATAGGACTGCAAGAAATGTTCGGCGAGAAATTAAGGTTGATTATTGGTATAGTTAATAACCTGCATTGGTCGTTTAATGCACTGTTTGAAATTTTAATTGAATAAAGAGAAGGTTTTCATATGGATTTATTCAGAAGAAGCGTGTCATAACAGGCAAAATAATTGGGACGATAGTTCTGTACCATTGTCTTCGAACGAACGCGCAGCAAAGGGAGTTAAATTTCATTAACATGTGACTTACAGACTTAGTTGAGTATCTAATGAACGTTGGCTTGCAGCACGGCTGATGGATGGGGAAAAACAACAACAACAAACAAATAAAATAAAATAAAATAATTGCCCGCGCCCATACAAAATCACATTGCTATCCATATCTACATGTTTTTGATAAACAAAAAGCCTATTTTTACAGCAAGTATTTCGTATCTTAAGGCTTGTTAATTTTTTTCATTGTCCTAATAATGGTGTCTTGTTTACCGCCAGTTTAATAGAGAGTATGCCATGGTATGTTACATAACTTGCTCAATATGCATACTCTTTAATATCCTTACAAAATACTTCAATATTGCGTAGTTTCTTCCGCCTAAAAGAGTAGGATATTTATTCAAAGTATCGTAAGTTAAAGTAATAAACTTATCTCAGCAATGGATAAGCACTATCTACAATAAGTGAGAAATTGCTTTGTGAAGCCAGAAGCCAGAAGCCAGTACGGATCACCTAGGTCCTATCCTGGTGGGTGTCTTGTCAGCAGTACCTAGCCGCTCGCGGCTTTACCTGCTCGATGGACTAGGATTAATTTTACATGGAACTGGAAGAAGATTAGTGTTTAGGTTGTGCGGGCGGCGCGCGTCATTTCTCGGCGGTCGCCCGTCCAAGTATTGACCACGCCCAATGCTGCTTAACGCGGTTTTCAGCCGTGTTTCGCAGCATGGTTGCCGCCTGCGAGGATCGAAGGAATGTTGTTAGGAGCCGTTTGTTGTAAGGAATTTGGATAATGATCAAATTTGGTGCTGAGGTGGGGATGGCAAGCGGCACGTGGTCCCCTTTGGTGGTCATCCAAGGGGTGGCCACGCTCAATGCTGCTTAACCTCGGTGATCAGCCGTGGGGGCAGCATTGCGGCCGCTTGCGAGGGAGTTTTGGGATATTGTACAGTTTCAGGTTAGAAGCTAGTTTGTTTAGAACCATAATAGAAATGCTTACCCAAGGGGACCCATAATGTCCTTGGGCAATCTGTAGGATTTGCACCTTCTAGGGGCTCTATGGTCGTAGGCCCCTAAAGCTCTGACCAACTCGTTAGGGTGATCCAGGATGTTATCGTGGAGCGTTCGAGATCTCTCTCGTATGACGTCCACGATATACGGAACGTTGGAATGGTCATGTAAGAAGTGAGCTGGGAAGAATCTGTCGGTACCGTATATAATCCTGAGCGCGCGGTTCTGTAGGGTTTGAATCTTGCGGATCTCGGACGGAGCCGCCGATCCCCAGATTTCGCATCCGTACAGGACCAAGGCCGGTATTATGGCACGGTACACGCGTATCTTTTGGGTCAGGTGCATGGTTCGAGAGTTGAGGATGGGGTACAGCTGCCCGAGAGCTACACGGCCTTGCTGGACTTTAGCAAGCACGTGCTCCTTGAAGATCAAGGAGCGGTTCAACGTGACCCCGAGACACTTCGCTCTGCGGTCCCAGGGGATCCGCCGGCGATGCAGCACAAGGTCGCGCAGGCGCCTCCGGCGTCGGCCCTTAGTGAGGAGAATAGCAGAGCTCTTCTCCGGACTAATTGCCATGCGCCATTTTTTGCTCCAGGCCTCTGCCTCTCTGAGTTGTTTCTGTAATGGTCTGATAGCATAATTTTGGTTATTATTCTGTGATAGGAGTAGCAGATCGTCTGCATACTGGCAGGTTGTGGTTTGTCTGTGTGTGGGGAAGTCGGCCATGTAAGCAGCAAAGAGTGTCGGGGATAGTACACTGCCTTCCGGCACCCCTGCGCCAATGGGCCTGACTGTAGAGAGCCTGCCCCCCACCTTCACCCGGAAGCTGCGTCCGTGGAGAAAGCTGGCCACCAGGGAGATGTAGGGGGATGGAATGTTGTGTTCTAAGAGTTTATAGAGGAGACCATCATGCCAGATAGTAGCAAAGGCTTTTTCAACGTCCAGCAGCACCGCCACCGATTGTGCCCTCGCTTGGAACCCAAGCGAGAACTTCTCGGCTACACGCAGCAGCTGCT